>CM060920.1:918361916-918936916 GCA_030737875.1 Allium sativum | reverse complement strand
GTATATATATACATGTACATACATACATACATATATATATGTATGTATATGTATATCTGTTTCTTAGTATTAAAGTAAAAAAATTACAATTAACATAAATACCTTCTCGCAAACAAAATGAATGGAGTTATTTACGCACCAAACAAATATTTCATTTTACCTACAACTAATGAATTGAAACCAGTATCGAACTTTTCATTATACAGATTCACCTATAATAACAGGTAGCCACTGGAGTTTCCAGTACGCAAGTAATTTAATGAAAACTTTAGTTACTACCTAACCGCTTGACAATAATAACATGAGTTATATTATAGTCTAAAATAGAGTTGCTTAGAGCAGTTTAATAACCTCTCCGCAATCTTAAAATTATGAGATCCATCCTAACCTTACTAACCGCATAATGAATGAAATCATCTTTGCAATTTCAGTTACATATTCCAATTAGATATTTCACTCGAAAGCTTATTAAAAAGGTTAACAATCATACATTGGAGCAAGATTATAAGGCGCTATTTCATTATTTCTTAAGGAATAGAACACTTCCCAATTTATAGAGGCCCGCTTCTTTTCGTTCTTTTTTCCGTCGTTCTTTTCATTTACCACGCAATTCCCAAACCCCTAAATCATCTACTTTGCCTACCCGTCCCCGCAAGCTTAGAATATCGTCCGCCCCTTTTTTCCACCTTTCTGTCGGCAGCAGTCACCGATTTTATTGCGGCTAGGCTTTGAGATCCAGATTGCATTGGTTTCGGTTACTGCTTGTTGGATTTTAAGAGATTTCTTATTGTCCAGGTGATTTCCCCTTTAAGTTTGGTAAAATTAAGTTTGATTTTGTTTTGGTAACATTGTAGTGGTTGATCCATCATTAATTATTGATGGGCATAGGAACAAATTGTTTTCTAATAGGTTTCTAATTCAGAATATAGATGACATGCGATATAATTTTTCCTTGCTTTTGTTTTTCTAATCTCTCTTCTACCTCTTCATCTTTCGAATATGACTCTGGAGGCTGGCTTTCTAATCTTCTTGAACGTGTTATTATATCTTAGGCTATCTCAAATATTTTTTTTCATGCTTAGGAAGTCACTTTCTATGGGAGGGATTCTGTAAGACCATGAATAGATGGAGAGTAAAATTAATGGAATTAATTTTGTATTGGATTTTTAATGAACTCATGACTAGTTGTGAAGCACAAAACCAATGGATTTTCCTTTAGCAATACACATATACTGTAAAAAAATCTGATTACTGATCAGTTTTTTGTCACCGTAATTTTGTTAAGTAGTATGTAAATTGCTAGTGGAGGAGCATTTTTTTATTTTGACGACTTTTGGTCTTGAAGAAGAGTTTTGTTTATAAGGTTTATAGTTTAATGCTACGTTTGTGTTGTAATTGGAGTTTCTGTTTTTGTGTTTACTGCTACACTTGTGTTATCTGCTTGAGCTGGAAAAGCTTTCCAAATTGTTTTCAATTTGGAACATCTTTCAGCTCTTTAAAAGTTATCCATTTTAATCAGTTCTTATTTGTGTTCCTCTTTAGTACTGATTTCTTCCACTATTAGAACCGATGTATATCGAACATCCAATCGCTCTATATTTATGCAAGAAAAGTAACAAATGTCAGATATTAAAAGAGATTACTTTATTGATTCATTTATTTCATAAACATATAATTTTATATCTTAATCAGTATCACTCCAAATCGGTAGTTAATATGCTCAAAATCTTAAATGGATTCAGACTTTAGAACCGTGCTTTGATCAAACATGCAACCATTAAATATATAGTACACCAGTCTAGTCATTAACTACTTCGCATTTACTAGCTACCATTAAACAATTACATTTATTCCCAAATCAACCTACAACATAATCATCGTAAGCCCAACTGCATATGTTATAATCAACATTTTAAATCAATAACATATGTGATTGTAACGACCCGCGGATTTTGCGACCCGGGATATCGGCATACAACACTATGTTGACTATTCAAGCATCGGAAATACCAGATAGTCCATGAAAGAAATTAGAGGGTGAGAATAGATAAGATAGAAACTTAGAATAGAAGAAAAAGAAGAACATACAACATCAGAGCAACACGAATCTCATAGCGGAATGCATAAATATATTTCATAACAAAACTTTGAAATAAAACAGTATCTATATACAATACCATTATTAGAGTATAACACTTACAATACAACGGAAATAACAATAACTATATAATCCTGAAGCCTCCTGCTCTAGCTCTTCAAGTATCTGTAAATCCTGACTACTTGTCTGCTCGTATGTAACGACCCAGAAATTTTGAGGAGTTGGAAATAAAATTTATTGAAGATTTAAGTATTAAAAATCAACTGAATATTTGGATTGGAGGTTTAAAGTCAAATATTGCTTTGTATATGAATTAAAACTAAATATTTAATTCAGAATGATTGGTTGAGAATCAAATATTTATTGTGAAATATCTGAATTGAATTTGGTAAGATAGTTGAATTGGATTTGAAGTTCGTCTGGGAAATATCCTTGGTTGATTTTAAAATTAACGATTTCAAATTGTAAATAGATTGACGTTATACGGATTGAAAATTATATTTGTTGACAGATACAAGAATTGGCTTGGATATTTGTATTTTTGTATATATAAATGAATTGAAAATTTAACATTTGAACAGAGTTGTAGAGGGACAAATAGAATACAAACAGTGAACCGATAATAGATTAAAATTTAATTATAACAAAACAGTGTCAGAGTATAACCAAATTTATTTTTATTACATTCAGACTGCGAAGGCGGAGCGGTATATATAAATTTTGACACACTTGAAATTGGCATTGGCGGTATGAATTTTTGAGCGTATAATGATAAATCACCATAGAGTTTAATCACGTTATCATTTACCCTAAATAAATTCCTTTCCTATACGTTGCCTCCCCAGATATTACCCTCCTTAGTTAAAATACGTGAGCTACTGTTCGTTCCTTGGATGCCACGGTTCTTTCCTTATAAATTGAAACCCTTTTTCCCCATTTTCTTCACCGAAAATCATTCTTTCTTCCCAAATAAAAATCGAAGCTTTTTCATGGCCGAAGCCTGAGCATCTTTCATCCACGAAAATCCTAATTTCCCCAATTCATTTCTCCTTTCTGCCGCTAGTTGTCCCCACAGCATGGTGCCGGATTCTCGCCATCGTTCAGCGCAACCTAAAGCCAAGCGGTCACCGTAGCCAGAAATCACCACCAGTCTCGAGATCCACGTCAAAGTCATCACCTTTCCTTCAAGGTGAGTGTTAACTCACTCACGATTTTCTTTATTAAAGTAGCTTAACTTCAGTGTAATACTCGATAAAAATAGAAATATGGTTGAGTTTCGGTTGTCCGTGATTTGGTGAACTAGTGACCATTGTATTTCGCTTGTTGCCTTGCCCTTGTTTTACTTATAACTGCGGTTGAAACGGTGCCTTGTTTGCTTGTACATGTAATTAATTTATAAAAATTTGACCTTTTGCCATACTCTACCCAATATTCCATACATACATGGATCCTTGTAGGATGAAATGAACTATTAATGAAATAACATGAAGTTTAGTTGTGTTGTTATAATTAAGTTTACACTCACTTGTCTTGAACCCTGGAACACTCACGTTCGATCCATGGCAAGCTTGAGTTATAATTGGGATTTATTTGTCCCGCTGTTCGGTGTTGTTCTGAAAGAATAGATACTGAATATATACACAGATTCATGTCATACACCATGATTTATTATGGGACATTGCATGTTGTTTTAATTGATGACTTACAGCTAGTTTTTCTTTAATTTGAACTTGGTTTAGGTAACCAGACAATCCTTTTTACTTGTTTTTAGAGTATTGTGTTTTATGATTATATTTTTGTGATGCATTTGATTTCCATCTGTTTGGTAGGTATTATCTCCATACTACCTAATTTGTCTCAGTTTGAATAGGGAAACTATAATACCCCGGATTTTTGAATAATCGAATTAACTAAATTAAAGAATAATTAATCTCAGACGTGAGAATTAAGGGAATGGGGTTGCGCCATTGTGTTCGTCTCGGAATTCTGGTTGAAATAGAGTCCGAGTTTGCGGGAAACGGGTACCGGATGAACGAAGATTGGTGGCAAAATAAGAAAAAATAATATTTGCACTGGCGCACCTGCCAAGTGCGCCCAGGCCGAGGAAGCAGGCCTGCACAGCTTTCTGGTTCAGTCTGACCCATGTTGCTGAGTCCTTTCTGACTCCTTGCTGAGTCATTAGGGATGAGGTGTCACCCTATCCCGACTGAATGGTTTTGATTAACCCTAAGATCATACAACGGCTTAAATTAATTCAAAACTCTATAAAAAGACCCATAGACTCAAACCCTAAATCAGAATTAAAACTAAAACTATGGCCGTCATGCTGTCATCTTGAACCCTAGAGTAGCCGCCACCAATTAGAGAGGAAGAACAACAAATAAAATCAGTTCTATTCAACCCTAACAACGAATCTTCTTCAAAGGAGAGCTAATACAACTTCAGAAATCAAAATTCAGAACTCAAGACCGCTTTTGAGTTGTGAGTTCGATAGTTTTAATAAAATAATTAGTAAATTAATTGGATTGAGTTATGATGCGGATAATTTGGATATGATGTGAATTATTGACTGCATGTTGTAATTATGTTGTAGAATTGTGTTGTAATTTCTATGATGTTATGTTATGATGCTATCATTTACGATGTAAAGTTATGATGCTATCACCCATGTTGTAATTCTATGATTGGCTTATGTCTAGTTGAATCATCATGTTGTTCACATGCTAGTTTGGCTATGTTGATTCATATGATAGATCACAAGTTTGTATGCAAGTTTAGATATTGATTTAGACAAGAATCATAGGCAAGTTGGTATAACCTTACATGTTTGGTGACATCAATTTTAGATCTAAAGTTAGGCTATGATATGTGTGAGTTATATGATAAATTCTACATGATAATTTACATGTTAGATGCAAGTTTACACCATTGTTATGATGCATAAATCACATATGCAAGTTTATATAAATATATGAGTTTGGGATATGAATCATGTTATGCAAGTTTAGGGTTACTACCTATGCAAGTTTACACCTTTAGATGTAGATCTATGACATACATGATTTATGCAAGTTTGTGACCATTATCTAAACAAGTTCACACCTTTAGATTTGGATTTATGACATATGTAATTTTATGCAAGTTGTAACTTTGGCCTATGCAAGTTTTAGATGTAGAACATCATTCACACATGCAAGTTCACCCCTATGTTTAGATCTAGTTTTAATTATATGTATATTGTGATGTTTTCTCTTTATTCCATGAGTTAGACTATTCGAGTCTAACATATATTTTACTTTAAATGAACGAACGTACAACGTGGGGTAAAGGGGATAATATTAAAAGATTTAATTGGCAAAAACGCCTTAAAAGACATAAAGTAAATTTGTGATGAAAATTGATATGATTTTACATACCATAAATGGATGGACATAATTGAGTCAATTATGGACATCGTTAAATTTGGAATTGACTGATAATTTAAATAGGTAAAGTAATTCAAATTGGGGAATGATTAATTAGGAGTAATTAATCGTCTAAGACACGAGGTTAGGCTCTTTTGTGGTGTAAGACTGCCCGGACCCGCCCGACAAATCCAGCTGCCACAAATGCCAGTCTAATGTGGGAGGCCTTAGGCATAAATTAAATACGTAACAATTGTAAAGACACGAGGTTAGGCTTTTTTGTGGTGTAAGACTGCCCGGACCCGCCCGGCAAATCCAGCTGCCACAAATGCCAGTCTAATGTGAGAGGTCTTTATGAGGTTACGTTCTTAATGAATTAAGAAACACTTAACCAGATAAACATGCAGTGGGGCATGAAGGGGTTAAGTGGGTGCCTTGGGTGGCATGTGGAATCTAGTGGGTGCCTTGGGTGGCATTTGAAATTACGATTAGAAACACTTAACCAAAATTGAAACATGAATAAGAAGTGGGTTAAGTGGGATGTACTAGAGGGGACCAAGCTTAGGTGGATAGCTTGTGTCAAGTAATGGGGGCCCATTCCAACCAGTAACCCATACGTATGTTTGTGGGCTCGACCCCAGTCGAGGACAGGACATGCATACTGGGCTTGACTGTAAGAGGCCAAACCGGGTTAGTGGTGGCAACACAAGTCCAACGGGTTCATATGCGTGTGTGGACCCGGGCTGGTAGGTAAGACGTTGTTGCATCGTGTAGGTATAAGCTGTGCATTGTTGGTGGTATCAGGTTGCCACTTTGGGGACTGATACACCCCACTGTGGGACCAGCCCGGGTATCTACGAGTTAGGAAGCCGATCGCTTGGGGTAGTGGGTACACCTAGTGGAGATAGGGGCAGGCGGCACCTATGAAGGCAGCTAGGGGTGCACGAAACTGCCAATATCATTACTAAGTCTGTAGGCGTGATCAACCTTAGGGTGACTAGTGGTGGTGCAGTATAACAATTATCTCATAGTTTTGGTGTAGTTTAGTAACTATCTTATAGTGGTTTAGGGGCGCTTTAACGATATCGTTGTTCATCTTGTTTCCTTGTTTACTCTGCCATATTCAATGGTTCATGGTCATTTCCTTATTTTCCAACTTATGCCTTAGCCTAATTACTTTGTTAATTATATTGTTAAAATTATCGCACTCGCCAGACTTTGTCTGACCCCCTTTGTTTCCTCCTCTTTTCTTCCCTTTCCCCCCCAGGTGCTCAGGTTGGAACTAGCACCAGTGGAGCTTGATTTTGGACTGCTGTTTCTCTGCTTTTAGAAGATTGCTTGGATCTCTGAAGTAAAGTTCTGCTTCTCTTTTATTTATGGCTATTTTGTATTGGGGATTATGTCTTTCTATTTATGTACTTTTGGTAGTCAAGTTGGATATTATGTACTTTGACTCTGGTTTTTGATGATGTAAGCAAACATATGTGTTTTCCGCTGCAATGAAATAAAGTTTTAAATCCTTGAGTACTATTTATATCTGTCTTGGTGTTAAGTTTCTATTCTATACTTACTTAAAACGCTCCATAGAAGTTAATGCATTCCCTTTGTGAGTGACATTAATGGACGTGGGGTGTTACACGTGGTATCAGAGCCGAAGGTTACCAGAACAGATATGAATTTTTAAAAAACTATTTTTCAAAACAATTTTTATAAGGAAGTACCTTTAAAAGTATGTTTTAAGGAAAGCATTTTCAAGAGAAAAGCTTATTTTAGAAAGCATAACCCCAAGAGCCATATATCTTTCCCTCGGTTCTTTTATATTGAATCTTTCCTTTTTCCGTTTCAGCATGTCTGAAGCATCTGAGATACCAGAGGGTGTTCATGTACCCGGTTGGTTTCGTCAATATCTCGAGGCTAGGGCCGCCACCGCAGGTCCAGCGAATGCTCCTCCTCCTCGCGTTGATACTTTTGCTAAGATATGTAAGGACTTTAGAGCGATGGGTGGAAAACCTTTTCACGGGACGGAGACATTTGTTGAAGCTCATAACTGGCTAAAGAAGGTGGAAGAATTGTTTGGAATCTTTGAAGTGGATGATTGAAGAAAAGTCCAACTAGCTTCCTGGCTAATGAAGGATGAGGCCTCGTTTTGGTGGGAGGTCACTAATGGGGGACGTCCAGTCGATACATGGCTAGATTTTAGGCAGATGTTTGAGGCGAAGTTTCTCTCGCGGGCTGAAGAGAATCTATACATGGAATGGTTTTTGGCGCTGAAGCAAGGGAATCTATTGGTGAAAGAATACGTCAACAAGTTCAACCAGTTGGCGAGATTTGGCTTGGACTTGGTGAATACTCCATAAAAGAAGGCTCTAAGATTTGTTAAGGTTTTAAACGAGCCGCTTCATGGGTTAGCTATGACCCACATTCCCATGGGGGCTATCTTCGAGAGACTAGTTGACATGATGCTCATGCATGAAGAGGAAAAGGGCGCCAATGCTAATAAGGCACCCGAGAAGAAAGGAGATCAAAAGAAGCCGCAACAACAACAACAAAACAAGAAAGGTGGCAAAGGCAACAATGCTAAGGGAAAGAAAAGATGCTTTAATTGTGGGACACCCGGCCATCTAAGCAAAGATTGTAGGAAGAAAAAGAAGACTGGTTGTTTCCATTGTGGCGAGGCGGGACATCTTATTAAGGACTGCCCAAAGAAAGGGCAGAGGGCAGGGTCTACCTCGGGAGGGCAGGTGCAGGCTCTTATGACACCAGGGCCGGCAAGGGGACAAGTTCATGCTCTCATGGTCCCACCGCTGCAAGAACGAGGTAGAGCAATTTCTGTTGAAAGTTTAGTTTTTCTGTTTGATCATCCTGTCCGTACTTTATTCGATTCTGGCACATCACATTCATTTATCTCTACATCATTACCTGAAACACTGCACCTTGATACTAGTCTAGTTACTGGTCCCTTAGTAGTCTCAAATCCTATCGGTGGTTCGACTCATCTTTCTATGATTTGTCGGGATTTGAGAGTGTTTATCTTGGGCGTTGAGTTTGAGTGCAACGCTTTTGTTCTTGGCTTCATGGGCTACGGTTTAATTCTAGGTATGGATTGGCTAACTATACATGGGGCCATCCTAGATTGTGAAAGAAGGGCAGTTAGATTGTTGACTCGTTGTGGAAAGACCCTTGATATTTCCTATGACCCTAGAGGTCCAGTAATGCTTAGCTACCTAGAACCCCTTGACGCATCCGATGATGATTTACATTCTGTTCCCATAGTCCGTGAATATGCTGATGTCTTCGATGAGGTGAGGGGTTTACCCCCAAAACGTGAGATAGACTTTCAGATATATCTAGTAGATAATGCAATGCCAGTTACATTGCCAGTGCGCCACATGGCTCCAAGAGAGAGAAGAGAACTTAGTAAGCAAGTGAAGGAATTGCTTGAGAAGGGGTTCATCAGACGTAGTATATCGGAGTGGGGTGCTCCAGTAGTGTTTGCCACGAAGGCGGATGGGTCCCTTAGACTTTGTGTGGACTATAGAGAACTTAATAAGCTTACTAAGAAGAATAGACACCCACTGCTGAGGATTGATGATCTCTTCGATCAGTTAGTTGGCGCCTCAGTGTTTTCGCAGTTGGACTTAGCCACTGGTTTTCATCAGTTGAGAGTGGCTGAGGATAGCATAGACAAGACTGCCTTTAGGACTCCAGACGGTTTCTTCGAGTGGTTTGTGATGCCCTTCGGTTTGACAAACGCCCCCGCATACTTTGTTGATTTAATGAGTAGGGTGTTTAGGGAGTACCTTAATAGATTCGTGGTAGTCTTTGTGGACGACATCTTGATCTTTTCTAAAAGCGAGGAAGAGCATGCCCTACATTTTAGGGAAGTGTTGGAGACTCTTCGAGCGCATAGCCTTAAAGCTAAATTTTCTAAATGTCACTTTTGGAGGAAGGAAGTGTGATTCTTAGGGCACGTGATTTCCAAAGAAGGGATAGCTGTGGATCCCGCGAAGATAGTGGCCATCCAAGATTGGAAGGTTCCTAAAAATGCTACCGAGGTGAGGAGTTTCTTAGGGTTGGCTGGCTACTATAGGAAGTTCATTAAGGACTTTACAAAAATATCAGCCCCATTAACACGCTTGACGAAGAACTTAGTTTTCATGTGGGACGTAGGTTGTGACGATGCGTTCCAACGTTTAAAGAGATCTTTGACCACAGCCCCAGTCTTAGTGTTGCCAGATGGGAGTAAGCCATTTACCGTTTATACCGATGCTTGTGGGACATGACTAGGCGCAGTCTTTATGCAAGAGGGAAGGGTAATAGCCTATGGTGGAAGGCAATTAAGAGTACATGAGAGAAATTACCCTACACGTGACCTAGAGTTGGTCGCTATTGTCTTCGCGCTTAAGTCTTGGCGTCATTATCTTCTTGGCGAAAAATTCGAATTATTCACTGACCACAAATCGCTAAAATACTTATTCTCTCAGTAGGACTTGAACTTAAGGCAGCAAAGGTGGATGGAATTCTTAGCATCCTACGACTTCGAGATAGCATATACCCCAGGCAAGGGTAACGTGGTAGCATACGCCTTAAGTAGAAAAAGGTTGACCTTGAGTCCGTTGTTTGTTGAGCGGCGAAGCTTAGAGTTCATCTCTACATTTGACTTTAAACCTTCCGTTGATTTTGTACCCGGTTTGCTAGCGTCCTTGGAGGTCAGACCTACGCTTTTGGGACGGATTGGCGAGGCACAGATAGACGACCCACAGTTGGTTGAGTTAGTAGAAAAGCTCAAAAGAGGGGAGTCAACGAGCCATCTCCGTAGGTATACCCTAGATGATAAGGGTTGGTTACGTAGGGACGGTAGACTTTGTGTACCACAGGACGAGAACTTGAGGAAGACGATTCTTGATGATGCACATCGTTCGAAGATGACCATCCATCTTGGCGGGGACAAGATGTACATGGACATGAGACGAGTTTACTTTTGGGCTGGTATGAAGAAGGACGTGGCAGAGTTTGTTGCTAGATGCTTGGTGTGCCAACAAGTAAAAGCAGAGCAAAAGAAGCCCGGTGGATTGCTTCACCCATTGGAGGTCCCACAATGGAAGTGGGAAAGTGTTTCGATGGACTTTATTGATGGATTGCCAAGATTGAGGAAGGGTAATACGGGGATTTGGGTCGTGGTAGACAGACTTACTAAGAGCGCCCATTTCATTCCCGTAAAGAGTACGAGGATAGCTCCATGGTTAGCCTCCGTATACATTCGAGAAATAGTTCGTTTGCACGGTGTTCCTTCTAGCATAGTGAGCGACCGCGATCCTATCTTCACTAGCGAGTTTTGGAAGAGCTTGCAAGAGGCGGTATGGACTCAGTTATGTTTGAGCACCGCATATCATCCTCAGATGGACGGCTAGACCGAGAGGGTGAATCATATTTTAGAGGACTTATTTAGGTTGTGTGTCTTAGATTTCGGAGGTACATGGGAGGAACATCTTCCGTTGGTGGAGTTCGCATATAATAACAGCTTTCAGTCCAGCATTGGCATGGCACCGTTCGAGACTCTTTATGGATGATCGTGTCATTCGCCTATATGTTGGTGGGAGTCTACAGACAAGGTCTTTCTTGGACCCAATATGATTAAAGAAACTTCGGAAAAGATCGATTTGATTCGAAGGAGGATGAAGACGGCGCAAGATAGGCAAAAATCTTATGCTGACAAGAGGAGGACAGATCTTGAGTTTGATGTTGGGGACATGGTCTTTATCAAGGTGTCTCCATTACGGAACGTCGTTCGCTTTGGGTCCGTTGGGAAGTTAGCACCAAGGTTCGTCGGGCCATTTCCTATTAAGGAGAGGATTGGGAAAATGGCGTATAGAGTGGAGTTACCCGAGAGACTTAGTGGCATACACGATGTATTCCATGTATCACATTTGTGGATGTTCTTGCACGAGACCGCGGAAGTGGTAGAGCCGAGCTTGCTTAGAGAGGTGGAGATCGAGCATGATGCGACGATTCGACGAGCTCCTACGTGCATTCTTGGGTCGGAGATTAAGAAGTAGAGGAATCGAGAGGTCAAACTAGTCAAAGTGCAATGGGGAGATGATGAGAGCAACGCTACTTGGGAGATGGAAGCGAAGATGCGTTCATTGTACCCTTTTCTTTTCGAGGGTATGACTTTTAATTTCTCCTTTATCGCTTACCTGGTACTTATCTTATCTTTAGTATGTCCTCTCCCTAGTACCTTTGACCTTTAGGTAGGATAGTCCTATGGTTGAAACATGTGTTTGAGACATGTTATGTATGATGGATGCATGTGGATGCAAGTGTTTGCTCGTGGTTGGTCATGGATGCATATACACACACTTTAGGCACTAGATCGGCTCAGTCACTTCATATTGCATATTGCATATAAATGTGTGTACATATTTAAGTAATGGATGTGTAATGGTTGTACCATCATATGGATGTTGCATTTTGGTGAATGGTTGTGCACACATGTAGAAATAATATGTATCGATAGGGTTCTTTCGCATACATAATGGACGCATGGCACTATCATGGTTTGCATTAAGGAGGTCAACTGAATCAGTAGACCGCCTGATTTTGTAGTAGATAAGGAACATATACAAAAACTTCTTGCATATGTTCATACAACATTAGAAATTTTATAAGGAAAATGGATGCCCGTGTTTGATGGTTGAGTAGATGGTTGTTTGGATGGTAGGATATGCATTCTCCTTAACTTGGAGATTTCGGGGGCGAAATCCTTTAAGGAGGGGAGAATGTAACACCCCGGATTTTTGAATAATCTAATTAACTAAATTAAAGAATAATTAATCTCAGACGTGAGAATTAAGGGAATGAGGTTGCGCCATTGTATTCGTCTCGGAATTCTGGTTGAAATAGAGTCCGAGTTTGCGGGAAACGGGTACCGGATGAAGGAGTTATGGATGAATGAAGATTGGTGGCAAAATAAGAAAAAAAATATTATTTGCACTGGCGCACTTGGGAAGTGCGCCAGTACAAATTTGCACTGGCTCACCTGCCAAGTGCGCCCAGGCCGAGGCAGCAGGCCTGCACAGCTTTCTGGTTCAGTCTGACCCATGTTGCTGACTCCTTGCTGAGTCATTAGGGCTGAGGTGTCACCCTATCCCGACTGAATGGTTTTGATTAACCCTAAGATCATCCGACGGCTTAAATTAATTCAAAACTCTATAAAAAGAACCATAGACTCAAACCCTAAATCAGAATTAAAACTAAAACAATGGCCGTCATGCTGTCATCTTGAACCCTAGAGTAGCCGCCACCAATTAGAGAGGAAGAACAGCAAATCAAATCAGTTCTATTCAACCCTAACAAAGAATCTTCTTCAAAGGAGAGCTAATACAACTTCAGAAATCAGAATTCAGAACTCAAGACCGCTTTTGAGTTGTGAGTTCGATAGTTTTAATAAAATAATTAGTAAATTAATTGGATTGAGTTATGATGCGGATAATTTGGATATGATGTGAATTATTGACTGCATGTTGTAATTATGTTGTAGAATTGTGTTGTAATTTCTATGATGTTATGTTATGATGCTATCATTTACGATGTAAAGTTATGATGCTATCACCCATGTTGTAATTCTATGATTGGCTTATGTCTAGTTGAATCATCATGTTGTTCACATGCTAGTTTGGTTATGTTGATTCATATGATAGATCACAAGTTTGTATGCAAGTTTAGATATTGATTTAGACAAGAATCATAGGCAAGTTGGTATAACCTTACATGTTTGGTGACATCAATTTTAGATCTAAAGTTAGGCTATGACATGTGTGAGTTATATGATAAATTCTACATGATAATTTACATGTTAGATGCAAGTTTACACCATTGTTATGATGCATAAATCACATATGCAAGTTTATATAAATATATGAGTTTGGGATATGAATCATGTTATGCAAGTTTAGGGTTACTACCTACGCAAGTTTACACCTTTAGATGTAGATCTATGACATACATGATTTATGTAAGTTTGTGACCATTATCTAAACAAGTTCACACCTTTAGATTTGGATTTATGACATATGTAATTTTATGCAAGTTGTAACTTTGGTCCATGCAAGTTTTAGATGTAGAACATCATTCACACATGCAAGTTCACCCCTATGTTTAGATTTAGTTTTAATTATATGTATGTTGTGATGTTTTCTCTTTATTCCATGAGTTAGACTATTCGAGTCTAACATATATTTTACGTTAAATGAACGAACGTACAACGTGGGGGTAAAGGGGATAGTATTAAAAGATTTAATTGGCATAAACGCCTTAAAAGACATAAAATAAATTTGTGATGAAAATTGGTATGATTTTACATACCATAAATGGATGGACATAATTGATTCAATTATGGACATTGTTAAATTTGGAATTGATTGATAATTTAAATAGGGAAAGTAATTCAAATTAGGGAATGATTAATTAGGAGTAATTAATCGTCTAAGACACGAGGTTAGGCTCTTTTGTGGTGTAAGACTGCCCGGACCCGCCCGACAAATCCAGCTGCCACAATTGCCAGTCTAATGTGGGAGATCTTAGGCATAAATTAAATACGTAACAATTGTAAAGACATGAGGTAAGGCTCTTTTGTGGTGTAAGACTGCCCGGACCCGCCCGACAAATCCACCTGCCACCACAAATGTCAGTCTAATGTGAGAGGTCTTTATGAGGTTACAGTCTTAATGAATTAAGAAACACTTAACCAGATAAACATGTAGTGGGGCATGAGGGGGTTAAGTGGGTGCCTTGGGTGGCATGTGGAATCTAGTGGGTGCCTTGGGTGGCATTTGGAAATACGATTAGAAACACTTAACCAAAATTGAAACATGTAATTGAAACATGAATAAGAAGTGGGTTAAATGGGATGTACTAGAGGGGACCAAGCTTAGGTGGATAGCTTGTGTCAAGTAATGGGGGCCCATTTCAACCAGTAACCCATACATATCTTTGTGGGCTCGACCCCAGTCGAGGACATGACACACATAATGGGCTTGACTGTAAGAGGCTAAACCGGGTTAGCGGTGGCAACGCAAGTCCAACGGGTTCATATGCGTGTGTGGACCCGGGTTGGTTGGTAAGACGTTGTTGCATCGTGTAGGTATAAGCCGTGCATTGTTGGTGGTATCAGGTTGCCACTTTGGGGACTGATACACCCCACTGTGGGTCCAGCACGGGTATCTACGAGTTAGGGAGCCGATCGCTTGGGGGTAGTGGGTACACCTAGTGGAGATAGGGGCAAGCGGCACCTGTGAAGGCAGTTAGGGGTGCATGAAACTGCCAATATCATTATTAAATCTGTAGGCGGGATCAACCTTAGGGTGACTAGTGGTGGTGAAGTATAGCAATTATCTCACAGTGTTGGTGTAGTTTAGTAATTATCTTATAGTGGTTTTGGGGCGCTTTAACGATATCATTGTTCATCTTGTTTCCTTGTTTACTCTGTCATATTCAATGGTTCATGGTCATTTCCTTATTTTCCAACTTATGCCTTAGCCTAGTTACTTTGTTAATTATATTGTTAAAATTATCGCACTCGCCAGACTTTGTCTGACCCCCTTTGTTTCCTCCTCTTTTCTTCCTTTTCCCCTCCAGGTGCTCAGGTTGGAACTAGCACCAGTGGAGCTTGATTTTGGATTGCTGTTTCTCTGCTTTTAGAAGATTGCTTGGATCGCTGAAGTAAAGTTCAGCTTCTCTTTTATTTATGGCTATTTTGTATTGGGGATTATGACTTTCAATTTATGTACTTTTGGTAGTCAAGATGGATATTATGTACTTTGACTCTGGTTTTTGATGATGTAAGCAAACATATGTGTTTTCCGCTGCAATGAAATAAAGTTTTAAATCCTTGAGTACTATTTATATCCGTCTTGTTGTCAAGTATCTGTTCTATACTTACTTAAAACGCTCCATAGAAGTTAATGCATTCCCTTTGTGAGTGACATTAATGGACGTGGTGTGTTACAGAAACACCATGCATGTGATTCACATATGTTAATACTCATACATATGTGTTTGGAGTTGGTTTATAAGCTCAAACATGGCTCTGCCTTCCCCTATTTAATCTGAACACACACGACACCTAATATACATGTACATTATAACATCTTAATTGCTTTGTATATTATGGTAGGCTTAATGTTGGAATCTACGTGGAAGTAATATAAGCATATAACTAGTAGACACCTCCTGATTTTAATACCTGCAGCTTATTGGAGGAACAGTTTGGGTTTTCTGGTTTTGGAAAAAACCTGAAACATAAATACACACGTTTTTGTAACTGTATTGAAACTAGAATGCCTTAGCATGATTTGTTTCTTTTCAAGTTAGCTATCATACTTAAGTGGTCACCGTGTTATTTGACATACGAGCACCTATATACATATATTACGCTGGAGTCATTTGATGAGAAAAAGTTCCCTACTGTGTTATCACCCAAAAATGGGGGGAAATTAATATATTCTTTGACCCTATGTTATGTCTGCACATATGCCAACTTAAGTTCTTTACTGCTGAATGGGTGCTCGGCTTTAACCTACTTGTTCCGGTGTGATTGCTTATGCTTGTGCCATGAGTTTGTGATACTTCTTATATAACAAAGAGGATAGTATTTTTTTTAAATATGCAGTGTAGATTGATGATTTAAAAAAAAATTCTACAGTCAACAAATCATTTAAAATATTTATGCAGTAGATATGTAGACACTATTATACTTCTACACACTGACATATAGACACTTAGTAAATGTAAATAATTGTATAAGAATAAACGTGTATGTTCCAGAGTAATAATGATTCGATGACTTGTAACAGTTAAAAGCAGGAAATGAGTTACATGCGCTCCATTTATTAAATGTGATTTATGATTTTAAAGTAGATCAGTAATTCATGGAGGTTGATGCTCATAGGTGACAACAGCTTCAGGAAAATGTAATACAGTAGATGAGAAATGTGAAGAAAGAAGAAAAAATAAATTTGACAATAAGGATCAGATGCAAAGAGTTTGCAGTAGTTTATAATTCAAAGTTCTTTTTTGAATTAATTACTGTTTTCAAGTTTTTTTTTTATATTTATATATATTTGTGAATTGAAAGTTTGGTATACTTGGTATTGTTGCACAAAAATGAACGCATTGACTACACGCTGCATGTATGCCTTACCAGTTTAGACCATTATCTCAATCGGAACACATTGTAAGCTTGTGCTTTTTTTTAGAATAATGAAGTCCTGAAACTCTCACTTTACCTGGTTTCAAAGTAGGGTTAGATTGACCCATAGTTGTAAAACTGTAAGTACACATCTAAGTGTATTTCCTGCCCTTGACTGCCTAATTTCACAGTTGTGTTCCTAGCCGTCCATGTTGCAATAATGCAGCAATATTTGAAGCTTAAGTTCATGATTATTCACTATGTATGCATGAAAACTGGTTGCACTGTCTTGTTATTTTGTTGTCGTTTCGCTGTTATTTGTACAATCCTTATGAACTTCAGGGCACTTGTTATCGGTAGTTATGGGACGCTGGGGCAGTGCACACGTGTACCTGTACACGTGTGTACGTGCAGGCTCCCGTGACCGTTTCCCCAAAACATGAATTGATTTGAACAGATACTAAGCTTAATATTGAACTGGTTTGAAAAGATATCACACTGATATTAGTCACTTATATAGAACTGATACTATATGTCACACCGAACTGGTATGGACAGATAATGCATAATTTTATTTTTGTATATTTTGAAAGTTAGGATTAACTATTTAATTCAGTTTCTATTGAAGTTTTTTTACTTGAACAAATGATTAATCCTGACTCGAGTGTTTTATGTTTTTGCATGAAACGCTCGGGTCAGATCTGAGCGTTTGCAGATTTAGCGATAGCAGCTTAGATTTGAAGATTTGTGAAGCTGGGGATTCCAAAGGCGGTGCACTCTGACGATTTCAAACAGTAAAGATTTTTCTTGTATTCAAATTATTTTGACATACCGCTATATAGAAAATGTTGTATCAAAACTTCTCTTTTATAAATAAAAAGTTTTATTCTGCTGTATCAATACTGTGTTATTTATTCTATGTTTTTTTGTGTGTGTTGATTCTATCTTTTAAACACTGTAAGCTAATAACGATCTGTCGATTTGGACATTTTAGATTGGCCTAAATACCAATTTAAAGCGGTCGAATTGGCGGGACGTTACAGTTGGTATCAGAGCTTTGGTTTATTCAAAGCATAGCTTATCGAGTTTAAAATGAGTAGAATCAACATTAGAAGAGAAAAAAAGGATCTTGAAAATGAAAGAAAAAAGTTTTGGAAAAATAATTTTTCGAAAGATAAATTATTTTGGAATATTATGTATTTTAAAATTTGTACTTTGAAACTGATATAGCGGAAATAAAAATTTATTTTGAGATTTGAAAATTCTGTTCGGAATCCCCAGTCTTCAGAAGTCTTTGAATACAGGTTTGCCAGAGTTTTCTTCGATAAGGCCCCCTTAGATTTGAATCTCGAATCCATCGTTGAATGGTATCAAAAGAAGAATTATATAAAAGAATCAATAAGTTAATTTCCCTAAGGGTGTATTTAGCAATCGAATACAATTGAAATTTATTGAAAGTAATAATTCCGATGGGAATTTGAAAAGAAAGGGAAATTGTTTCAAAGAATGGAATGATGAATTTGATTTTGATATTCGAAATATAAATAAATGAAAATGAAAACGGAAAAGAGAGAAAATTGGGATACGACTATGTTAAATTTGAACGTGACAAGATAAATTATGATTTGTTTCAAATCAATGATGTATGATCGAATATATATTCAATAATAAGGTATAAACTTGTAAATTAATTGACAAGAAGTAAATTGTTAATGAGAATTATAAATGAAGCGAGCTATAAATTGAAGATTTTAATGAGATTTGAACCAATGTTCAAATGAAATCGAAATTAATTTGATGTGACAAGTTCAGATTTTGATAAAGGGAATAATGTTTACTTTTTAGAAGTAAATAACGTGTGAAAGTGAAATTGTTGCAAATGGAATTGAAGATAAAGGAAATGGAGTTAACTAGTACAGTAAGATTATTCTGAAGTTCAGAATATAAATCAAATAAGATTTTTCCAAAGTTCGGAAGATATTATCGGAAAAGAGATTATTCGCAGATAGTTTTTCATAGGAGTCGACTATGCGAATTGCAGGAAAACATTATTTAATTTCTGTTTTAAATCAAAATGTCGCATTAATAAATTGTTTATGTACTAAGATTAAGGAATGAATTATATTTTAAATTTAAATATTTAAAGGTATGAACTATTGTTACATACAACGATTATTGTAAAGGAAGAGAATTATTAATTTGAATTTGAAAGTTACGAGAATAAATGTTTTATGGTTATTCGAAGTTGTGAACTTGATCTATTTCGAAGTTAATAATGTTGTTCGGTTAAGGTCTGAGAGATAAATATACCCCAACTTGATTGACTTTATTGTTAACTAAGAAATGATTAAGGTTCGATAGCAAGAATCGGTTGAGTGAAATAAGTTAATAAGTGATATCAGTTAAGTGAAATAGCGGTGTTTTATTTAATATCGGTTTTAATTCAAATAACGAATTAGAAATGTTTCCTCGAGAATAAAATGTATTTTCTATAGAAAATAAAGGTTTGCGAATATTGGAAATGTTTTCCAATGGTAATAAGTGATTTTCTAGAATTATAGAAGAGAAATATAATAATGTTTTTCAAAAGATCAGGAGAGACTAACGGGTTTTGATAAATTAGAATGGCAAGATCTGAAGAAAAAAAAGCCGCACGTCGAGAACGAAGGGCAGTAGAACGTAAAAGAAGGGAAGAATTAGTATTGGAATATGAGGAAAGGATTGAGGAAAAACAGATTGATGGCCCTTATGACAATGTCGTCTGTTACAAATGTCCGAACAAGGGACATTATGCGGCTACGTGCGGAGAGAGAGACAAGGGAAAGAAGAAAGAAGGAAAATTTTACCGATCCGAGATTTTCTGTTTTAAATGTCGAGAGAGGGGACATTTCCCCAGCCGTTGTCTTAAGATGAAAAAGAAAAAGCCTGCCATCTCTGAGAAGCCCGATGAACCAATCATTTGTTATCATTGTAAACAAGTTAGACATATAGCTCGAAACTGTTTCGAGAGACAACAGGGAAGACAGGCAGTGTTGCGTCCCGCTAGAGAGGAAATAGTGAAGCACATAGATGAAGATGGCTCCATCTCATATTATTGTAAAAACTACAAGGAGTGGGGTCATGTGGATAAGGAATGCACTAATCCTTATGTGGATGCTCTAGAATGATGAATAAGTGAAGTAGTTGATTATGGATCAAAAAGTAGAAAATCACCGATGATTGTGGATCCTAATTAAGTCAACTTTGTACTGTCCTTTGTAATCCCCTATGTAAGAGTTTTGAATAAGTTGAGACTATGTATAATTAATTAACTAGAATGGGTATGGAAAATTTTGACTAGTGTTTTAACCGCATTAAATGAAGTATTTGGGAATCTTAAACAAGGAAGACCAGTATTTGTTTGGTAAAACAAGTTGGTAAATAAGTTAACATTGATGAGATGAGTTTATAATTTAAATTTAAATATATATAATAAATAAAAGGAAATTAAGAATGCAGTTAAGAAATTTAGAAACTGATTGGAGATTAGTTAAGTTAAATAATTTCCTAAGTGTTAATCTGATGTTGGTTTTGGCCTTCGGGGTTGATACTTAGGGAGTTGTTTGCTTACTAATTTACGGTCGATGGATGTGAATATGGAAGAGTGATAATACGTAAATAAGAAAATTGTTTGAAAAGTTTTTTTTTGAAATTTTGGGGACGTAGAGATTTAAGCGATAAATTTAATAATTGAAGAAATGGAAGGAAATTGATTTGTAGAAACAAATTCATAAATTTGAGTCTGAAAGAATATCAAACATCTGAATCGATTAAGAAATCAAAACTAAAATTTTGAAATTGGAATGGAATTTGAGGATCTCCGATTTCGAATATTGAATATAGAAGTTTCCAGAAGTTATATAAAATATATATAAGAATACAACGAATTTAGGGACTGTTGATTTGGAAGGTAATAGAGTTGAAATAGGATCTTATATAACATAATTTATATAAGAAGGAGATGTTTGCAAACATGGTTTGAAAGGAAATCTTATGAATTGACATACGTATGATTTTTGAGGAATATGAAATAAAATACTATACGTATATAGTATCGTATGTTTTTCAAAATAAAGATAAGGAAAGTACCTTCCTTCTCTATGAATTTCGAGCTTAGTTGAGATATGCTGTTGGTGATGGTAGGCTGTCCGGACATAAAACTCATGATTTACCGTTGAGCATGACTGCTAGCGAAATTCGCAGGGCTGCTGATAGCCTACGGCGGTTGGATGTTTCCTGAGGGAATCAGGCATAACCATTGTGATCGCTGTGATCTAGAGTCGTTGGAATTCGACTATGTAGCAAAATTCGCATGGCTGTGATAGCTTACGGCGGACGAATGTTTCTTGGGGGAACCAAGCGTAACCATTGTGACTGCTGCGATCTATAGTTGAATTATAAGGGCGTAATCCGCAGAGCTGTGAAAGCTTACGGGTATGGATGTTTCCTGGGGGACCCAAGCATAACCATCGTGTACCTGCGGTCCATTTGGATATCCTAGTGATTGAGCCACCTGTTTAATGCATCAGTTGTCTTCATGACTTGATTGGTCCTCATGACTTGAGTTAATTTAATTTAATGATCGATTTCGTGACTCTGAGAGAGAGCAACCAACGCTCAATGAGCTCAGACTTTCCTTTGATTCTTAAAATGTCTTCTGTTGATTTGTGCATGACGAAATTCGCAGGGAAGTGAATTTCTACGGATACGGATGTTTTCTGGGAGATCCAGACGAAACCATTGTGTATCTGCGATTCATGAACAATCAACATCAATATCACATTGGTACTTTCCGTATCTGTTTTTAAAAAAGAATTTTTGAAATGTTTTTCACTGGGAGTTGCAGCAAGAATATTTAGTACTTAGAGATTTTAGTCGTGCGCCTGGCCAGCGTATGTCTAACATCTATAAGAACGACAATAGAGTTGTGAAACTTCAAGTTATTAAATCAATAATTTAAAATTAAAATATACCTAATTTAATAAGTTAATGAAAAGGATTGTGAAGTTTTTTCCAAATCTATTGCTTTGGAATAATAATACAGTGTGTATATATATATATATATATATTTCTTTCACGAATTTTCTGTTATGTAAAAAGATATTAAGGATTTCGGATTGTGGAAATATTCGAGTCGACAATTCGTGACTTGAAAAGAAAATGATAACTACACTCTTCAATGATTATTGGGGAATATTAAATGGATCGAATATAAGAAATGTGGTTGAACGTATGAAACGATGAACAAGTAAATGTTAACAGATGAGATTATAAAGAAGTTTGGAATAATGTGTAGAATTTGAGACTTAAAAGGAATTTAATTTTGAAAGGTAATGTCATTTTCCAAGTAAATTGAATACAATGGATATACAAAGAGGAACAATGACTTAGGTATCGATATTTTAATTAGTTGTGGAAAATTTTCATCCAAAATTGAAAATTTGAAAGATACAATGGTATGACTCTAACGATCTCTCCTTTTCGAGGACGAAAATTCTTAAAGGGGGAAAGATTGTAACGACCCAGAAATTTTGAGGAGTTGGAAATAAAATTTATTGAAGATTTAAGTATTAATAATTAGCTGAATATTTGGATTGGAGATATAAAGTCAAATATTGCTCTGTATATGAATTAAAAATAAATATTTAATTTGGAATGATTGGTTGAGAATCAAATATTTATTGTGAAATATCTGAATTGAATTTGGTAAGATAGTTGAATTGGATTTGAAGTTTGTCTAGGAAATATCCTTGGTTGATTTCAAAATTAACAATTTCAAATTGTAAATAGATTGACGTTATACGGATTGAAAATTTTATTTGTTGACAGATACGAGAATTGGCTTGGATATTTGTATTTTTGTATATATAAATGAATTGAAAATTTAACATTTGAACGGAGTTGTAGAGGGACAAATAAAATACAAAAAGTGAACCGATAATAGATTAAAATTTCATTATAACAAAACAGTGTCGGAGTACAACCAAATTTATTTTTATTACATTCAGACTGCGAAGGCGAAGCAGTATATATAAATTTTGACACACTTGAAATTGGCATTGGCGGTATGAATTTTTGAGTGTACAATGATAAATCACCATAGAGTTTAATCACGTTATCACTTACCCCAAATAAATTCCTTTCCCATACGTTGCCTCCCCAGATATTACCCTCCTTAGTTAAAATACGTGAGCTACTGTTCACTCCTTGGATGCCACGGTTCCTTCCTTATAAATTGAAACCCTTTTTCCCCATTTTCTTCACCGAAAATCATTCTTTCTTCCCAGACAAAAATCGAAGCTTTTCCATGGCCGAAGCCTGAGCATCTTTCATCCACGAAAATCCTAATTTCCCCAATTCATTTCTCCTTTCCGCCGCTAGTTGTCCCCACCGCATGGTGTCGGATTTTCGCCATCGTTCAGCGCAACCTGAAGCCAAGCGGTCACCGTAGCCAAAAATCACCAGTCTCGAGATCCACGTCAAAGTCATCACCTTTCCTTCAAAATGCGTGTTAATTCACTCACGATTTGCTTTATTCAAGTAGCTTAACTTCAGTGTAATACTCGATAAAAATATGGTTGAGTTTCGGTTGTCTGTGATTTGGTGAACTAGTGGCCATTGCATTTCGCTTATTGCCTTGCCCTTGTTTTACTTATAATTACGGTTGAAACGGTGCCTTGTTTGCTTGCACATGTAATTTAATTATAAAAATTTGACCTTTTCCATACTGTACCCAATATTCCATACATACGTGGATCCTTGTAAGATGATGAAATGAACTGTTAATGAAACAACATGAAGTTTAGTGGTGTTGTTATAATTAAGTTTACCCTCAATTGCCTTGAACCCTGTAACACTCATGTTCGATCCATGGCAAGCTTGAGTTATAATTGGGAATTATTTGTCCCGCTGTTTGGTTTTGTTCTGAAAGAATAGATACTGAATATACACACAGATTCATGTCATACACCTTGATTTATTATGGGACATTGCATATTGTTTTAATTGATGACTTACAGCTAGTTTTTCTTTAACTTGAACTTGGTTTAGGTAACCAGACAATCCTTTTTACTTGTTTTTAGAGTATTGTGTTTTATGATTATATTTTTGTGATGCATTTGATTTCCTCTGTTTGGTAGGTATTATCTCCATACTATCTAATTTGTCTTAGTTTGCATAGGGAAACACCATGCATGTGATTCACATATGTTAATACTCATACATATGTGTTTGGAGTTGGTTTGTAAGCTCAAACATGGCTCTGCCTTCCCCTATTTAATCTGAACACACACGACACCTATTATACATGTACATTATAACATCTTAATTGCTTTGTATATTATGGTATGCTTAATGTTGGCATCTACATGGAAGTAATATAAACATATAACTAGTAGACACCTCCTGATTTTAATACCTGCAGCTTATTGGAGGAACAGTTTGGGTTCTCTAGTTTTGGAAAAACCCTGAAACATAAATACACATGTTTTTGTATGTAATCCTCCACTCTATTGAAACTAGTATGCCTTAGCATGATTTGTTTCTTTCCAAGTTAGCTATCATACTTAAGTGGTCACCATGTTATTTGACATACGACACCTATATACATATATTATGCTGGAGTCATTTGATGAGAAAAAGTTCCCTACTGTGTTATCACCCAAAAATAGGGGTTAATTAATATATTCTTTGAGTCTATGTTATGTCTGCACATATGCCAACTTAAGTTCTTTACTGCTGAATGGGTGCTCGGCTTTAGCCTACTTGTTCTGGTGTGATTGCTGATGCATGTGCCATGAGTTTGTGATACTCCTTATATAACAAAGAGGATAGGTTTTTTTTTAAATATGAAGTGTAGATTGATGATTTTGAAAAAAAAATCTACAGTCAACAAATCATTTAAAATATTTAAGCAGTAGATATGTAAACACTACTATACTTCTACACACTGACATATAGACACTTAGTAAATGTAAATAATTGTATAAGAATAAACGTGTATGTTCCAGAGTAATAACGATCCGATGACTTGTAACAGTTAAAAGCAGGAAATGAGTTACATGTGCTCCATTGTATTAAATGTGATTTATGATTTTAAAGTAGATCAGTAATTCATGGAGGTTGATGCTCATAGGTGACAACAGCTTCAGGAAAATGTAATACAGTAGATGAGAAATGTGAAGAAAGAAGAAAAAATAAATTTGACAATAAAGACTAGATGCAAAGAGTTTGCAGTAGTTTATAATTCAAAGTTCTTTTATGAATTAATCACTATTTTCATGTTTTTTTATATTTGTATATATTTGTGAACTGAAAGTTTGGTATACTTGGTATTGTTGCACAAAAATGAACGCACGCTGCATGTATGCCTTACCAGTTTAGACCATTATCTCAATCGGAACACATTGTAAGCTTGTGCTTTTTTTTAGAATAATGAAGTCCTAAAACTCTCACTTTACATGGTTTCAAAGTAGGGTTAGATTGACCCATAGTTGTAAAACTGTAAGTACACATCTAAGTGTATGTCCTGCCCTTGACTGCCTAATTTCACTGTTGTGTTCCTAGCCGTCCATGTTGCAATAATGCAGCAATATTTGAAGCTTAAGTTCATCATTATTCACTATGTATGCATGAAAACTAGTTGCACTGTCTTGTTATTTTGTTGTCATTTCGCTGTCATTTGTACAATCCTTATGAACTTCAGGGCACTCGTTATCGGTAGTTATGGGACGCTGGGGCAGTGCACATGTGTACCTGTACACGTGTGTGCGTGCAGGCTCCCGTGACCGTTTTCCCCAAAACATGAATTGATTTGAACAGATACTAAGCTTAATATTGAACTGGTTTGAATAGATATCACACTGATATTAGTCATTTATATAGAACTGATACTATATGTCACACCGAACTGGTATGGACAGATAATGCATAATTTTATTTTTGTATATTTCGAAAGTTAGGATTAACTATTTAATTCAGTTTCTATTGAAGTTATTTTACTTGAACAAATGATTAATCCTGACTAGAGTGTTTTATGTTTTTGCATGAAACTCTCGGGTCAGATCCAAGCGTTTGCAGATTTAGCGGTAGCAGCTTAGATTTGTGAAGCTGGGGATTCCAGAGACGGCGCACTCTGAAGATTTCAAACAGTAAAGATTTTTCTTGTATTCAAATTATTTTGACATACTGCTGTATAGAAAATGTTGTATCAAAACTTCTCTTTTATAAATAAAAAGTTTTATTCTGCTGTTTCAATACTGTGTTATTTATTCTATGTTTTTTTGTGTCTTGATTCTATCTTTTAAACACAATAAGCTAATAACGATACGTCAATTTGGACGTTTTAGATTGGCTTAAATACCAATTTTAAGCAATCGAATTGGTGGGACGTTACACCATACAAAATTGGGCACCCAAGAGTTTAGGGAAAACAAAACAAAATCAACTCTGGGTCAATCATGTGACTGGTGTGAGTAAACTCAAATGATTTGTTTAACTTTAAAGATCCTTTCAAAGAAAGAATAATCGTAAGACCGATCCATACATAAAAACAGATAGTTTTTACATTACGATAACCCAAATCATTTGTAAACAATATTATTCTGATATTATAATAATGTCTAACACAAGTAATATTAATATAGTAGAACGCTTTCGTCTCACGCTCTACTTATATAATGTACAACCAAAAACTGCGGGCGCTTATTGGGTAATGGATTCCAACTCTGACAAGGTATGGATCCACCTTTCGATCAGTGTACTCTAGGAGCGATACACTGGAGTTCAACAAGAACATCTTGCAACTCGGCCACACATGACCGACCACTCATTTCGCTTGAGTGTATCGAATATATTGTCACCTTACAGTTGGTAAACCAACATAACCATTCCCGGGAATTGCAGAATTGAAAAAAGTAACAAATATGAATGTTGAGGAATCTAGTTGGATTCCTCCAACCTGTTTCCCTGCATCACAGATGTTAAACAATATAATTAACATCGATTTCATTTCAATATGAAATATTCTGCTAAACAGAATCAATATTTTATTAACGATTTATATATGTATCGTTATCTATAATTTTAACCAGCACATAAGCAATTCAACCAAACAGTTAACACACATCAATCAACAGATAATTACCAGTTCTAAAAATATGTTATAAAAATATAACTGTTCAGAGTTGGTGTTTCTCACATTGGACGATCATCGTTAATAACGATAACCATCGCTTGATTTAGATGGACAATTTATTTCGCTATAAACTGTAACGAGCTCCGTTTCACTCCTAGTCAATTCCAGTGTGTAGCCACCGTCCATACGATCCCAAAGCAACTGACGGTTCAAAATTATGATACAGTGTGGAATAGATATGATTCAAACAAGTTATTAAACAATATTTAAATTTAATTTAAACTTAAACCAATTTTGTTTTTGGGCTTAACTAAATTTCCCTGGCCCATTACCTTTTGACCCGCTCGTGAATAGTATCATCTCCTGCCAAATGTAAATCGCGACAACTCCTCCTTCTCATGGCCATTGCGCCTTCGTTCTCCACCACTAACTCCGTCTATACTCCATTAAATTTCAAATCGATTTCACCATTAAGTTCTCCTTCGAGTTCTCTTCAACTTCCAACCAGAAATCTTCCACTCGCACTCAGCTCTACAAGTGCGACTTCGACCTCGCACAACCCTTACACAGCGATGCAAACCCCTTGAGGCGATCGAACTCCACAAAAACACTTCCACCGTGTGCAATTCTCCTTACTAAACCCAAAAACATCCTCCATTTCTTCAATTTATCACCACAACCGAAATGAGTTCGAACCCTAGATTTTCTTCGTGTTTTTCCAGCGAGGAAAACTGGTGTCGAATGCTTGAAGGTTTATATCAGAATGAAGAGAGTACTCTAAGGATCATAGATATACAAAGATTAGGATTTATAGATTTTGTTTTGGTTTCTTATGAATTTTTGAAAGTGGCGAATTTGTTTTCCAAAGAATAAACATGATGGCGGAAAAGTTTGAATAGATGAGTGAAGTGAATTAGGTTTAGGGAAAGTTAAATGGGATATTTGTAGTAAGTTTAGATATTTTGTGTAGATATTTTCATGTAGATATTTCCATTTTAAATATTCATTTTGCCTTCTAAAAATTCATGTGATCACATACGATACCCAAAAATCTGAAACTGGACATGTAGCTACAGTTCGACATTACGGACCAACCAAATCTGGCTTCGTCGAATTCCGACTCCGTTTGCTCACACAGCGTATTTTTAACCATAAAAATATCGACTGTTTTTCACATTAAAAATCCGTATGACCACATACTGACTTCAAAAATCATGGAAATTGAAATCTAGTAATAATTTAATACTACGGGTCCAACAAAATTAGTTTCGTCGAAAACAGAGATCGTTTACAAAACTGGCTATTTTTAAAGCTCTAAATAACCCATTTAATTATATAAATATATTTAAAAATAATTAAATTTAATATTTAAAAATAATTAAATTTAATATTTAAAAATAAATATTATCGTATATATTCACAACAGAATATTATACAGCTCCACTGGGATTTATAGCTCGATATTTCAAAGTTCTCAGTTATATCGATATTCGATTTATATTTAAATCCTTTTTAAAATATAAATAAATCGTTATAATTATAAAGGAATTCCATAGCGACTTCTCTAAAATTTGATTAAGACATAAATCAAAATCTACCCTTCGAAATCCTGATTTTTCTCTTCCATTAGAAAAATATACTTCACCAGCACCTAACGTTTCTTGTTTCACAGAAATTCGATTTAAAACGGCTTCTGTATGTTTGTTTATAGTTCGAATAGCCAAATTACGAACTGCCGCGCCATTTCGAGCTCGATCATAATTATAATATAAATTATACATTCAAACTTCATTTAAATAATATATTCGTTATTCAAATTCAATTCTAAATTGAATTATATCTTATAAATAATCCAATTCACACGATATTGTGAATTCCACCATTTTTGATTATTTCTGAATTATACATATTATTCTATTATTTATATTAATTAAATACAAATAATATTTAATTCAAGTTATCGATATCGCCAAATCGATATTTAATAATTAAATTAATTAATTATTCAGCCGTACAAATACGGGACGTTACATTCTTCCCCCCTTAAAATAATTTCGTCCTCGAAATTGCTAAGGTAAAAAACAATCCTATTAACTGGTTAGAACTTATTTATTCACTTCTTAACTTCAGTTTCAACTGAACCAATTTAATTTCAATTAAATTATTAATTTATTTCTATTAACGAATATTTTCAAAAATCCTGAAAATTTCCTAACATCTTAACTTTTCGAAAAATTTCGCCAGTATCTCCTTTGTACTGGTCAATAGCTCAAACTCCAAATCGCCTCTCTGGGCCTTCTTCAACCCAAAAGAAAATCAAGCAGCCAAGCGGCTTGTCAAATCGGCTCATCAAAATCTTAAACCCATATAAATATAAACTGGTACCTTTTTATCGGGCATATCATTATATCATTTCCACCTGTTATCAATTCAGCGTATACCCATGTCATCCCAATCAAATTCCAATCTATTTTTATCCACAAATCCAATCGTTCACTTATACCTAAGTCGAATTCCATTCAAACTCCAATTCCAATCTCAATTCAAAATTCTTACTCAACAATTCAGCTTACTCGATATCATTATATTCTAATTCAATTCAATTTTCACATAATTGATTTCAATTTAATTCCAATTGCTTTTCCAACTTTCAATTCAATTTGGTTTTAATTTAACAATCTTTCCCTGGGAATTTTTAACAGTTTACCATATCGAAAATCAAACTTTCATTTTCAGGATTCAAACACTTGCTTTTCTCAAATCAATTCAAAAACAATGTCTTTGGTAGTAATCCGTCATTTAGAAACTCGAAAATGAACACTAATGTAACACCCCACCTCCGCCAGGGTGACTCTTGCAAGCACTCTGACTTTGGAGGGGCGTTTGAATCAGGTAAACATGCATAATGATATATCAAGGCAGGACAAGAACATATGTATATATGTAAACAGAGTAAATAACATAGATAAAACAACGGAAGATTTTCAAACCATTTCAAAACAAGTCTGGTACAACACAATGTTAACTTTCCAAATACACAAGTCTAGATAAAAACAACATTACTGAAAAACTGAAATACATAAGTACTATCCCCAAAATAAGTGATAACCATAGCTAGCTTCATGTCAAAACCGTATATGAGCTAAAATCCCACAAGCAAGCAATCTGAAATCCAAGCTAAGCTCCAACGTTCCCACCCTGAGAACCTGGGGGGGGGGGGGGGGGGGGAACGGAAGAAAAGAGGCGAAAGAAAACAGGTCAGTCAAAAAGACTGAGTAAGCCCTACTACAATCAATGTAAACTGATAAAGTTAACTGGCATGAGAAGCAGGTATGATCATAAGGATAACAACATACTAGCATGGTGATTAACTAACAAGGTAGATAAAGGTGTCATCGCATAATCAGGTTTAAGGTTTTGCACCACAGGTGTACTAGCAAACTAACATGACTTGAATAAACAAGTATTGATCCCTTGGCCCAAGCTTTGGCCCAATAACATGAAGTGACCCTAATACTCGGTCCAACCAAACGGTCTAGTCGATCGGCTCCCTATAAGCCTAACTCGTCATGTATTGGTGTCAATACGGCCCAAACATAATTGTAGTCAGACTGTGCAGGGTCTCCCGTCGGGTGTATCAAGCCCTAGGGTGGCAACCCCTGGACACCATAAACATGAGTGCACAGTCTCGATCTACGGGTACCCGTGCATGTTTTCCCCGGCTTCGGACTTATGTGCACGACCATAGTCCGCCCGGAACTACACCGGCGTACCAATCTGCCGTCGCTTTTGATCGCTTACCTCCTAGTCCAGTAATCGTGCCCCCACCCTAGCCTAGTCCCTAGGGTCCTGATGATACAACTGGGAATTACTGCTGGAGTGGACCTCCATTGCTAGGATTTTCTAGTGGGTTAAGTACGGTTTAACCCTCTTGCTAATCATGGATTAACTTGGTCAAGTGTAACGATGAGTTCACGACTTAACCCTGATTAATCTACCAAGCCCAAATTGGTTAAGTATTAAGTGGACCATGACTTAACCCTAATCATGAGGCATTAATTAATTTAATGCGCCTTAACCTCTCACATTAGACCTTGTTGTGGTTACTAGTTAAGCCGGGCGGGTCCGGGTAGCTTTACACCACAACTTGGTCTAACCTCGGGTTCAAGGTACAACATGGCCAACTTCTCACATTGGGTCCTATTGTTTGTAGCAACTAGTTAGGCCGGTCGGTTCCGGGTAGGTTTACGCTACAAACTCAACCCAACCTCGAGTTGGTCACACTTATATTTTCTAAGTGTCATGTCCATTATGTTTCCAAAACATGTTACAAGTTTACAAGCAATTGGGTAGACCTAACTTAATAGGTAAATTCCCAATGGGTAGACCTAACTTAATAGGTAAATTCCCAAGCTTATATTTTTATGTCTTTTAAGTTTACCCAACCCCAAACGCAATCCCATCGCTTACATATCGCAATAGCGCATAAAGGATAGAAAGAGGGAACTTGGCATAATCATGACATAAAAGTATTAAGCCACAAGTTTAGCATGGTGGCATATGAAATGTACATATGTTCATACACTTGCATATTACATTTTTAGGCCTCAAAAGCATGCATAAAACCAAACTTAGCATATTGGTGATACATGGTGACAAATGACATGTAGAAATGGCCATAAGTTCGCATTTAGCCTCACATGCAAGTTATCATAAGGGATATGATAACTTACATGTTGCCAAAATGCAACATTTAGCATAAAGCTTGAAGCTTTATGTTCATAAACCCAAGATAAGCTTGCATAACATGATAACATGAACAAAATGTTCAACCCAAACTTGCATAACATAACTTGCATATCATATGACAAACTTGCATATCAAACTTGCATAACATAACACGATAAACTTGCATATCATGACATGGCATACTTGCATAACATAACATGATGAACTTGCATATCATAACATGGCATACTTGCATACAAACTTGCATATCACAACATGGTAAACTTGCATAACATAACATGGCAAGACTTGCATATAAACTTGCATATCATAACATAGCAACTTGCATATAAACTTGCATAACAAAACATGGCAAGACTTGCATATAAACTTGCATAACATGACTTGATGAACTTGCATATCACATCATAGTAAACTTGCATAACACATCATAGTAAACTTGCATAACATGGCAAATTTGCATATCATACATTTAACTTTAGAGTTTAAGTATGAAAGTAGAATAGGGCTTACAATACTTATGAAGGCACAAAAGATATGACAAAGCCCTTATGCAATCAAATAGACCCAAAATGCAAGCTCTAACATAAAAACCCTTGAGCCAAAATGATCAAAACTCTTTCTTTATGATGCAAATATAGAAACTTGACTTGAATGCAAGCTAATGATGCTCATACAAGTTTGAAAACACTTGTATGCATGGAAAATCACTTAGGAATTTATTTAGGAATTTTATGAAGAGAGTGGAGGCCATGAGAGGTAAAATTTTGCCATAGTTTAGTTGTAGGATTGATTAATAATGATTTAGGGTTAGGTTAGGGCCTTATTTATAGAGATTAGGACTAATTTTAGCCTTAGGATTAAACCCTAGTTCCAATCTCAGCCCTTAAAACCGAATCTGGCCCCCAAACTCAACACAATCTCAAAATGGTGCACCAGGCTAAACAGCCCGGCTGGACCAAGTCGACAGCCAAGTCGACAGGGCTGTCGACTTGGGTCCAACCAAGTCGACTCCCAAGTCTACAGGGCTGTCGACTTGGGTGCTCTGGCGGGAATTTTCCCGCCTAGCCCTGTATGACCAAATTTTCAAATTCAAACTTGAATTTGAAATCTGTTTTTACTTTGAAATTTTCTGAAAACTTCGCTGGGCCTTAATCGGGTCATACGGACTCCGATTTTCGAAAACTCGGACTCTATTTCGCGTATTTTTCCGAGACGAACGCAATGGCATAGCCCGTTTCCCTTGATTCAGATTTTAGAATTAAATTCTGCCTCGATTTACGTTATAACAGGTTATTGAAAATATGGGTTGTTACATTCTCCCCTCCTTAAAGGATTTCGTCCCCGAAATCTTCAAGTTAGGAAGAACGCATCCTACCATCCAATCATCCATCTACTCAAAACATCATCCACGAGCAATCATTGTCCTTACAAGATTCTAAATGTTGAATGAACATATGCAAAGGTGTGTGTATATGTACTTATCTAATGTAAATATCATCAATGCAAATTATGTTAGTGAAATGAATCCATATGTATGCAACTCCTAACATAATGTACAACATCTATATGTGTGCACATAACATACATCCATATGCAACATCCATGTGATAACACAAAAATTTTCATCCATGAATAAGCATAAACACTCATGCATATGCAATATGAGGAGTGTGTGAGCCGATCTAGTGCCTAACGTGTATAATGCATCCACGAGTAACCACTTGCAAACACTTGCAACCACTTGCAAACATCAAGCATAACATGTTTCAAGCACATGTTTCATCCAAAGGGTTTTTACCTAAGGTTCTCATGACAAGATTAATACGATAAACTAGATAATCAAGACAAACATGGATAACAAAAGATATGCTACAAAGAGATCGGGAAGATAAGCATGATATACTCCTCTTTTCGAATTACAAGAAATCCCTTCCTAACCCAACCCATATTCTATAAAAGCCCAAAAGGTTTAGTCAACCTAACGGACCCCCTTCAAACCCTGACATGTATTACTAGCCAATAAGTCATACCTCCCGACAGAAATTGGACCGAAAATGGGACCGAGATGACATACATAAAAAGATAACATGCGAGTAAGTTCCGCAGGAAAACAAGGATCAAGGATATACTCTTAGAAAGAGATATGATGCGCGTATCTAGCCTTCAATCTTCTAAGTCACGTTTCCTTGAGCTTAACTCCACTGTGCTTTGACCGTCTTTTACCTCATGATTTCTTAGCTTCTTAATTCTTATTTCCAAATATGAGTTGGAACCCATTTCATTGTCGCCTCTCGTCTTCCTCTTTCACTTACTCTACTATCATTCTTGGCTTAAACATAACCATAACCTCATGATTTCATGCAAGCTCTCCAAAATTCACTAGTGAATCCTGGATCTCGTTCACTTACTATAAAGTATTCTACGCAACAAAACTTTTCTTGAAAATACCAATCCACGTTGCCAATTGCTCTTACTAACGTGATTTTCTATAACTCATGCTTGAACAAAATAAACCATCCGCCTGCGAATGATAGGCCGTACTTAGATTCAGTTGTTTGCCCATGACTTCCCGTAGACTATCCCAAAACTGGGTAGTGAAGATTGAGCCATGGTTACTAACTATCCTTTAGGGAACCCCGTGCAACCGCTTTATTTCTTGAAAGTAAACTGTCGCTGGCTATGATGCAGTCCTTTTTCTCTTTACCGGAGTGAAATGAGCACTCTTCGTGAGTCTACCTACTATGACCCACATGCTCGTATTCCCTTTCCTTGATCTAGGCAGTCCATCCACGAAATCCTTCGTGACACTTTACTACTTCCATTTCGAGGACCTCCAAAGGATGTAATAGCCCACCGGGCTTTTTATGACCCGGCCTTAATCTGTTGGCACAACATGCACCTTGGGATAAACTCGGCCACTTCCTCGGATGATGTGCATCTTCAAGAACCTTCTCTCTCTCATCGCGTCTTAGCCATCCCTTGTCATCTATAGCGAGGTGACTTATCATCTCGCCTCTAGTCAACTTGTCCATGATCTCGACTAACTACGGGTCTTCTTTCCGCGAAGTCCCTACTTGATCCAGAAGGGTAGGTCTAAGCTCAAGGGACGCTAACTAACTAATTAAACTGAGAGAACTTCTTACTTCAGTTGCATTCCTTGGAGTCTTCCAATCCTGAACTGCAACTACCTTAGCGGGATCCACCGCTGGGCCTTGCTTAGAAACTATGTGCCCAAGAAATCTAACTCCTTTTTCTCCAAAATGACATTTGGAGGACTTGGCTTTTAACTGATGCGCTCTAAGCGTATCCATCACCTCCTTGAGATGCCTTACCTGTTCTTCCTCGTTCTTTAAGAAAGTCAGGATATCGTCTAATGAGGTTCTTCTCAAGCAACTCCTTGACTTGCTTTCTTAACTCTCATCTTGCGGGGCCATGTGCCTAACCGGCCACGAAACTATCTTGGCATTATCAACCAGATAAATGCGGAAATCTATCTCTCGTTTAGGGGTAACCCCCTTCACTTCACCCAAGATATCAGGATATTCTCGTACCATCCTCATAGATTGCAAACTATCGATAGACGAGTTGAGGGATTCAAGATAACACATCATGACGGGACTCATAGGGTTACTAGAAATTTTTAGGGTATTACCGAGGCGAGTCATGTGCCTCACAACCCTATGCTCAACAATCAAGGATGGCTCCAAAACTGGACAACCCATCCATGCCCAAAATCAACCCATACCCATGAAACCGAGAATGCAAGCATCACACGAGAACTCTACACTAAAGATAGAGATTTTCAAATCCACGTAGATAATAGACAAATGGGCGAAAGCCCCAATTGGATTTGAAACACACACGGGATCATTAACTAGACTAGTACTTAGGTGCAAACTTTCAACTAGATCAGATGAAATAAACTATGCGATGTGCTAGAATCAAACAAAGTACAAACAGGAAAATCAGAAATGTAAACAAGACTTTCAACAGAAACACTACCTCGATCATAAGCTGGAAGAACGATGTTGAAGGGGTGAACTCGCCCTTCAGACGGTCTTGCACACTGAGTCTGACCTTGCCCTTGCTTCCTCGGGCAATCTTTGCTGAAATGTCCAAACTCACCACAATGAAAGCATTCACCACTCTTCCTTTTCCTCTTCTTACAATCCTTAATAAGATGCCCAACTGTACCGCAATAATGGCACTTCCTCTTGTCGTTATTGCCCTTGTTGTTGCTCCCCTTGTTGCCTTGACTCTTGTTCTTGCCTTGCTTCCCGGAATTCACCGTTCCTTCCGACGTAGGCCCTCCCTTCTTCGGGCCGTCCCCAGTGAAGTGTCCCATTTCTCCACAGTTAAAGCAAGTGCCCTTCCTCTTTCTGCAATCCTTGTTTAGATGAGTCAAGTTTTCACAAGTAAAGCACTTCTTTTCCTTCTTATCTTCAGACTTCTCCTCCTTCTTGTCACTCCTATTCTCTTCATTGAGTAGGGCCATATTTACCAAACTCTCGAAAGTTGCCCCCAAGGGTATATGAGTCATGACTAAACCATGTAATGGCTCGTTTAATCCTAGAGAAAAGTATAGGGCCTTTTTCTGAGCTGTGTTAACCAAGTCTGAACCGACCCGAGCCAGTTGATTAAACTTATCTATGTATTCCCTAATCGTCATGTCCCCTTGCTTCAGTGATAGGAACCTTACTCCAAACTTTCCCCGAAAGTCATCCCAAGTCTCAATTGGCCTAGTAGCGGTGGTGACCACCCACCAACGTGCAACTTCTTCCTTTAGCAACCATACTGCCAATAAAACCTTCCTACGGTCACCTATGTCCAAGATGGCGAAAAGATCTTCGGTTTCTTTCAACCAATTCCTTGCCTCTACATAAGTCTCAGTTCCAATGAAATTCTTGCCACCCATCGCCTTAAAGTCTTTGCAAATCTCTGCGAAATCCTCTTGTGGATGCTGAGGGGGAGGAGGAAGAGGAACCTCAGTGACAGGAGGAGGAGGAACATTAACTACCGGAGGAGGAGGAGGAGGAACATCTGCGGGGCCGGCTTCGGTCGCCCTAGCCTCCAAAAGTCTCCTATACCAAACAGGTACGTGTACTCCCTCCGGAATGGCAAAGTTTTCGGCCATACTGAAAACGAAGAAAAAGATAGATTCAGAATGGAGAAAAACGAAGGAATTTTGCTTATGGCTTTTTGGGGAATAGCCTTTAAAATAAACTAGACTTTTCTTTGGAAAATACTTTATACTTGGTTTTGAAAATAGTTTTCCAAAAGTTTTAAAAACCTTTTTGTTCCTTCTCATAAACCATATGCTCTGATGCCAAATGTAACACCCCACCTCCGCCAGGGTGACTCTTGCAAGCACTCTGACTTTGGAGGGGCGTTTGAATCAGGTAAACATGCATAATGATATATCAAGGCAGGACAAGAACATATGTATATATGTAAACAGAGTAAATAACATAGATAAAACAGCGGAAGATTTTCAAACCATTTCAAAACAAGTCTGGTACAACACAATGTTAACTTTCCAAATACACAAGTCTAGATAAAAACAACATTACTGAAAAACTGAAATACATAAGTACTATCCCCAAAATAAGTGATAACCATAGCTAGCTTCATTTTAAGACCGTACATGAGCTAAAATCCCACAAGCAAGCGATCAGAAATCCAGCTAAGCTCCAATATTCCCTCCCTGAGAACCTGGGGGGGGGGGGGGGGGAACGGAAGAAAAGAGGCGAAAGAAAACAGGTCAGTCAAAAAGACTGAGTAAGCCCTACTACAATCAATGTAAACTGATAAAGTTAACTGGCATGAGAAGCAGGTATGATCATAAGGATAACAACATACTAGCATGGTGATTAACTAACAAGGTAGATAAAGGTGTCATCGCATAATCAGGCTTAAGGTTTTGCACCACAGGTGTACTAGCAAACTAACATGACTTGAATAAACAAGTATTGATCCCTTGGCCCAAGCTTTGGCCCAATAACATGAAGTGACCCTAATACTCGGTCCAACCAAACGGTCTAGTCGATCGGCTCCCTATAAGACTAACTCGTCATGTATTGGTGTCAATACGGCCCAAACATAATTGTAGTCAGACTATGCAGGGTCTCCCGTCGGGTGTATCAAGCCCTAGGGTGGCAACCCCTGGACACCATAAACATGAGTGCACAGTCTCGATCTAAGGGTACCCGTGCATGTTTTCCCCAGCTTCGGACTTATGTGCACGACCATAGTCCGCCCGGAACTACACCGGCGTACCAATCTGCCGTCGCTTTTGGTCGCTTACCTCCTAGTCCAGTAATCGTGCCCCCACCCTAGCCTAGTCCCTAGGGTCCTGATGATACAACTGGGAATTACTGCTGGAGTGGACCCCCATTGCTAGGATTTTCTAGTGGGTTAAGTACGGTTTAACCCTCTTGCTAATCATGGATTAACTTGGTCAAGTGTAACGATGAGTTCACGACTTAACCCTGATTAATCTACCAAGCCCAAATTGGTTAAGTATTAAGTGGACCATGACTTAACCCTAATCATGAGGCATTAATTAATTTAATGCGCCTTAACCTCTCACATTAGACCTTGTTGTGGTTACTAGTTAAGCCGGGCGGGTCCGGGTAGCTTTACACCACAACTTGGTCTAACCTCGGGTTCAAGGTACAACATGGCCAACTTCTCACATTGGGTCCTATTGTTTGTAGCAACTAGTTAGGCCGGTCGGTTCCGGGTAGGTTTACGCTACAAACTCAACCCAACCTCGAGTTGGTCACACTTATATTTTCTAAGTGTCATGTCCATTATGTTTCCAAAACATGTTACAAGTTTACAAGCAATTGGGTAGACCTAACTTAATAGGTAAATTCCCAATGGGTAGACCTAACTTAATAGGTAAATTCCCAAGCTTATATTTTTATGTCTTTTAAGTTTACCCAACCCCAAACGCAATCCCATCGCTTACATATCGCAATAGCGCATAAAGGATAGAAAGAGGGAACTTGGCATAATCATGACATAAAAGTATTAAGCCACAAGTTTAACATGGTGGCATATGAAATGTACATATGTTCATACACTTGCATATTACATTTTTAGGCCTCAAAAGCATGCATAAAACCAAACTTAGCATATTGGTGATACATGGTGACAAATGACATGTAGAAATGGCCATAAGTTCACATTTAGCCTCACATGCAGGTTATCAAAAGGGATATGATAACTAACATGTTGCCAAAATGCAACCTTTAGCATAAAGCTTGAAGCTTTATGTTCATAAACCCAAGATAAGCTTGCATAACATGATAGCATGAACAAAATGTTCAACCCAAACTTGCATAACATAACTTGCATATCATATGACAAACTTGCATAACATAACACGATAAACTTGCATATCATGACATGGCATACTTGCATAACATAACATGATGAACTTGCATATCATAACATGACATACTTGCATATAAACTTGCATATCACAACATGGTAAACTTGCATAACATAACATGGCAAGACTTGCATATAAACTTGCATATCATAACATAGCAACTTGCATATAAACTTGCATAACATAACATGGCAAGACTTGCATATAAACTTGCATAACATGACTTGATGAACTTGCATATCACATCATAGTAAACTTGCATAACACATCATAGTAAACTTGCATAACATGGCAAATTTGCATATCATACATTTAACTTTAGAGTTTAAGTATGAAAGTAGAATAGGGCTTACAATACTTATGAAGGCACAAAAGATATGACAAAGCCCTTATGCAATCAAATAGACCCAAAATGCAAGCTCTAACATAAAAACCCTTGAGCCAAAATGATCAAAACTCTTTCTTTATGATGCAAATATAGAAACTTGACTTGAATGCAAGCTAATGATGCTCATACAAGTTTGAAAACACTTGTATGCATGGAAAATCACTTAGGAATTTATTTAGGAATTTTATGAAGAGAGTGGAGGCCATGAGAGGTAAAATTTTGCCATAGTTTAGTTGTAGGATTGATTAATAATGATTTAGGGTTAGGTTAGGGCCTTATTTATAGAGATTAGGACTAATTTTAGCCTTAGGATTAAACCCTAGTTCCAATCTCAGCCCTTAAAACCGAATCTGGCCCCCAAACTCAACACAATCTCAAAATGGTGCACCAGGCTAAACAGCCCGGCTGGACCAAGTCGACAGCCAAGTCGACAGGGCTGTCGACTTGGGTCCAACCAAGTCGACTCCCAAGTCGACAGGGCCGTCGACTTGGGTTCTCTGGCGGGAATTTTCCCGCCTAGCCCTGTATGAACAAATTTTCAAATTCAAACTTGAATTTGAAATTTGTTTTTACTTTGAAATTTTCTGAAAACTTCGCTGGGCCTTAATCGGGTCATACGGACTCCGATTTTCGAAAACTCGGACTCTATTTCGCGTATTTTTCCGAGACGAACGCAATGGCATAGCCCATTTTCCTTGATTCAGATTTTAGAATTAAATTATGCCTCGATTTACGTTATAACAGGTTATTGAAAATACGGGTTGTTACAACTAATGATGTCGCGATTCATTATCAGAGTTATTTCCTAGCTATCGAAGTGAGTTCAATACTATATCACTTTTAAACTATTCCTTTTTGAAATACATTTCAAAAATACCCTTCATAATGCTGATAAAATAATTTAAAATCTCCTAGGATTTTAAACTTCTCATATATTCAATTCAAATCCATTTACAAACACCTTTCCAATTTCCAGGGTTTTAATTTCAATTCTGATTTAATTCATTTCGATTTCATATATTTCACTATATGAATTCTGATTGGTCATTTACATAACCATTTAATTTATAATCTTACTCGATTATAATAACAACCAATATATCCAATATATTATAATAATTCCAATATAAATCCTTTATTTATCAAAATATACTTTGGGTAAAATTATTTCATTTACCCTCCTTTCAAAACATACCACGTCGGTTCGTCGTATTCGAGTGCTGAGAAACTCCTACCGATACAGTGGATCAAACTGATCGACCATAACTCATAAACAACTCAACCAATAAATCACCACAATATAAAACCATTTTATATTGAATAAAAAATATGTTCACTCATACATATACACTCAAACTCAATCTAGGGTATTGCTAACCCCATCTCTGTCGAGTCACGCCACAGAGCCAAGGTAATTACTTAACCTTAAGCTTTGATACCACTGTAACCACCCGAGGATTTTGCGATCCTGGATATCGGCATACAACACTATGTCAACTATTCAAGCATCGGAAATACCAGATAGTCCATGAAAGAAATTAGAGGTAGAGAATAGATAAGACAGAAACTTAGAATAGAAGAAAAAGAAGAACATACAACATCAAAGTAACACGAATCTCAAAGCAGAATGAATAAATATATTTCATAACATAACTTTGAAATAAAACAGTATCTGTATACAATACCATTATTAGAGTATAACACTTACAACACAACGGAAATAACAATAGCTATATAATCCTGAAGCCTCTTGCTCCAGCTCTTCAAGTATCTGTAAATCCCGACTACTTGACTGCCCGTACAAAATTGGGCACCTAAGAGTTTAGGGAAAACAAAACAAAATAAACTCTGGGTCAGTCATGTGACTGGTGTGAGTAAGCTCAAATCATTTGTTTAACTTTAAAGATCCTTTCAAAGAAAGAATAATCATAAGACCGATCCATACATAAACACGTATGGTTTTTATCTTACGATAACCCAAATCATTTGTAAACAATATTATTCTGATAATATAATAATGTCTAACACAAGTAATATTAATCTAGTAGAGCGCTTTCATCTCACACTCTACTTACATAATGCACAACCAAAAACCGTGGGCGCTTATTGGGTAATGGATTCCAATTCTGACAAGGTATGGATCCACCTTCCGATCAGTCTACTCTAGAAGCGATACACTGGAGTTCAACAAGAACATATTGCAACTCGGCCACACATGACCGACCACTCATTTCGCTTGAGTGTATCGAATATATTGTCACCTTACAGTTGGTAAACCAACATAACCATTCCCGGGAGATGCAGAATTGAAAGAAATAACAAATATGAATATTCTCTAGATGGTGAAAATATACCCTACTTGGGTGCGGCACACTTACCGATTTCTGTCATTTCGCAGTTGATGAGGCTTAAGGTCATAACGTATCTTTCAACAGATTACTCATTCATTTACTTTGAATGCCACATCGTCATACCCATCAAACCAAAAATTGATTTCCCCAAAAATATCACGGGTATAAGCTAAGGGAAATGAATTCCTCCGCCACCAACGTAAATACGTTTAAAACGATCAACTCACGTGATCCACCAGATATACTCTGTCAAACATTCTTCCACACAAGTCGCCCTAGGACTGGACAAACAGAAGGAACTATTCAGTACATCCATCTTAGGCAATCTCTACCTAAGATTTATACAATAGCCCTTGCACTTTACTCCGTCTTCTATATATTCAACATACATGGTTTGCAACGCTTATGCCAATACAGAGTGGTTCTTCAGATAATATTCCAACCGGTCTCTCCATGTTAATAATGTAAAAATGGTCAGAAACTTTGATTGTCGGTGATTTAACTATCAAATGAAAAATGTCCATGTACACACAACGATCTCATTTCCAAATGGAATTATGGATCAAATCATCAGTCATATATATATATATATTCATATTTCCTTATTTTCTATGTTTAGAAAATATATGTTATTAACATTGGAAGACATTTCCATTTGCTTATTTACTTATCACTATTCTTCCACATCAATCAATCTCTGACTGTAAACTAGTATGAGAACAATTCCCTAAGTATCAATCCTGAAGGTCGAAACCAACATCAGATAGACACTTAGAAAACCATTCAATTTACTAATCTCTAGTCTGTTTCTGATCTTGCTTAACTCTATTACTTAACTCCTTATAAATAAAACATTCCATTTCCTATGTTTAGAAAATATCTCTGATTCTATATTTGGAAAACGTTTCCAAAACTTATTTATATGGATTTCAAACTAATGTTGTATAAAACATCATTACGACCGCTCAATCCATAAATCGCTTATTACTTAACTATATTTCTAACTAACTTCCGCCATCGAACCTCAACTATTTCTTAGTGAAGCAAGGAAGTCAATCAAGTTGGGGTATAATTACCTCTCAGAGCTTAACTGAAAAACGTTCTTAACCTTGTAATAGACAAAGCTCACCGCTCCAATTTCTACAATCATTTGCTTTAAATCCATATCATGTTATACCCGTGTGCGAAGAACGGGTCTAAACTTTCCTGATGTAAAATTCTATTCATTTGCCAAATATTTCCTTATATGACATTCTTTTCATTTTCCAATAAATTTCTTTTATAACTCTATTTAATTTCTAAATAAATATTTCCTTTTATAATCTATTTATTTTCCGAAAAATTCTTTTTCTATAATTCTAATTACCCTTTTGATTTTATAACTATTTTCTTCTATAAAATCCTTTTTCTTTTCTATATAAAATCCATTGATTTTATATAACTAACTTATTTCCAAAATACATTATGAAAATCCCCTTTTCTACATCCCAGTATTTCTTATGGTATTTAAAATTCCCAAATAACAATGATCGATATCATTCAACACACGTAATCAACACATATTATATATCACATCATATATTACAATATATGAAAAACAGTAAAATAAATGTTGAGGAATCCAGTTGGATTCCTCCAACCTATTTCCCTGCATCACATATGTTAAACGATATATAATTAACATCAATTTCATTTCAATATGAAATATTCTGCTAAACCGATCAATATTTGATTAACGATTTATATATATATATCGTTATCTATAATTTTAACCAATACATAAGCAATTCAACCAAACAGTTAACACACAGCAATCAACAGATAATTATCAGTTCTAAAATATGTTATAAAAATAGAAATGTTCAGAGTTGGTGAGTTTTACTCGCACTGGACGATCATCGTTAATAACGATAACCATTGCTTGATTTAGACGGACAATTTATTTTGCTATAAATTGTAACGAGCTCCATTTCACTCCTAGTCAATTCCAGTGTGTAGCCACCGTCCATACGATCCCAACGCAACTGACGGTTCGAAATTCTGATACAGTATGGGATAGATATGATTTAAACAAGTTATTAAACAATATTTAAATTTAATTTAAACTTAAACCAAATTTTTTTAGGCTTAACTAAATTTCCCCGACCCATTACCTTTTGACCCGCTCGTGAATAGTATCATCTCCTGCCAAATGTAAATCGCGACAACTCCTCCTTCTCATGGCCATTGCACCTTTGTTCTCTACCACTAACTCCTTCCATATTCCATTAAATTTCAAATCGATTTCACCATTAAGTTCTCCTTCGAATTCTCTTCAACTTCCAACCAGAAATCTTCCTCTCGCACTCAGCTCTGCAAAGGCGACTTCAACCTCACGCAACCCTTACACAGTGACGCAAACCCCTTCAGGCGATCGAACTCCACAAAAACACATCCACCGTGTGTGGTTCTCCTTGCTAAACCCAAAAACATCCTCCATTTTTTCAATTTATCGCCACAACCGAAATGAGTTCGAACCCTATATTTGCTTCGTGTTTTTCTAGCGAGGAAAACTGGTGCTGAATGCTTAAAGGTTTATATCAGAATGAAGAGAGCACTCTAAGATCATAGATATACAAAGATTAAGATTTATAGATTTTGTTGTAACAACCCGGAAAATGTGAACCAATTTAAATTTTTTAAATTGGTTATTGTCAAAGAGTTTAAACAATTGAAATGGAATATTTCAATAAAATAATGTATTGGAAATAGTGAGGCAGTTTGAAAATTTGAATTCAAACTTTGACTGACTGTACCGGGTGCAAAACATAACAGATTTTAGTGAAACCAAAAATATTTAAATCTGTTTATGAATACATTTCTAACGAATCTGAAAAATCGAAGTTTCATAGCAGGAATCAAAAGTTATGGCCAAATGAATTTTCAGAAAGGTCGCTATATAGAATAAATAGCCCTTGAAAATTGACATTTTGCAAACAACCTCGGAATTCGACGAAACCACTTTTGTTGGATCCGGGATGTCAAACTATTGCTAGGTTTCAAATTTCATAATTTTTGAAGCTAGTATGTGGGCGGGGCAAAGGAAAATGTGATTGGTCAATTTTTGTTAAAATGTGTCGACCAAAAAATAGACATTTTGCAAACGATCTCAGAATTCGACGAAACTAGTTTTGTTGGGACTATATCGTCAAAACATAGCTTGATTTATTTTTCTGGAATTTTTCGATTCAGTTTGTGGTCCTGGCAAATGGAAATGTACGTTTAAATTGAATATTAAATGCTTTATACTTTAATTCGAAAAATAACTTACTGTAAAAATCGAATTGGCCAACGAAACATATCCCATTGTGTCTGGGATAGGGGTATTTAGCTAGGGGCGACAGTCGTTGGGTTGAAATTGGTGTTCGTTTGTTCAAAAGGGATAATTTTGGAATTTAAAATTTAAATATAATGGGCCACCCCCTTATATTTTCTCTCACTAAGTTTAACCAGTCAAAACAAAAAGAAAACCCTATCGACCAACGACGCAGAAGCATTCGAAGCTTCCAGGCCCGATCGCCGCCGCCACGCGCGTTTTCACCGCCCCCTCCAGTTAGCTTTTCTGTTCATCTTCCCCTCCTCTATAAATCCATCCAACCCTCGTTGGATATAGTGTGATATTCGTGTTGAATTTCTGTGAGGAAGTCGTCGTCTTTGGAGCGCCGCCGTGCATCGCAGGGACCACCGAGTTGAGTGCCACCACCGGCGCTGGAGACCCTGTTTGAAGCTCTTCGACGTTGCAACATCTGATCGTGACAATACTTCACGGATCGATCGTGAAATTAAAACCTAGTTTGGAAGGTTTGAAAAGGTGAGACCTTTGTTTTATCTGAACTTTGAAAAATAATATCTTTCACGTGTGTTGAAACACCCCACCTCCGTTAGGGTCACTCTCAAAGGGAATGCCCTAATTTTGGTGGAGGTTTATAAGTACAAGTCACAGATATACAAGACAGATATAAGAACACATATTTGTAAACAGCGGAAGAACAACAAACTTTATTTCACAAAGTCAAATATGTGTTACAACAACATCCTTTCCAAAAACATAACATAACACTTTCATAATCTGTCTTGAGTACATTATTTAAAGAAGCATAAATAAAACGTAGATAAACTGCAAAAGCCCCATAGTGGATTGTCCAAAGCCATAGTTCAAAACAGGAAAGTCCAAGCAATACATTTCTCTACTTCAGCTGGCTGTCAAGGCTGATCAAGCTGCTGTGTTCCCTCCCTGAGGACCTGGGGGGGGGGGGGGAACGGAAGAAAGAAGACGAAAGAAAAATAGAGTCAGACATAAAGCCTGAGTAAGTCTAGTACTATTTTGTCTATGAATAAAGAACTGGGTATGATAAGTATAAACAAGAAGTGGGCAAGCACGATAAACTTGGTTAAGTTGTCTAGGGTCGAATATACTATCGTACCCCATGTTAATCTCTGAACCCATATAAACTAGTTTCCAATTTGCACCCCATAATCAGGGTGATGTGATCCATTCTATGATGATCGGCTCCTACTCGCATAGTTACATGTGTCTTACGGCCCCCGATGTCTGTAGTTACCTATGCTGGTCCCACCATGGGGTGTATCAAGTCCCATAGTGGCAACCCGACACAACCTTAGAGTGCACAGGTATGCTACTGGTGTCCAGTGCCTTATTTTTCTGCGCCGGAGTGTGTGCACGCCCGCACTCCGTTAGAACCTACACTGCTACACCACCGCCGTCGCTTTGACCTCTTACAATCAGCCCAGTAATCGTGCCCCACCCTGCCTAGTTTCAGGGTATCCTGATACACCTTTTAGGGTTACTGCTGAAAAGGGTCCCCCGTTACTAGGTTTTCTATCTCTAGCCAACATGCTAAGTTGGTTAAGTGTTTCCTAACCTAACCCCACCAGTCCGTTTAGTTTAGCATGTTCCATTTTGATTAAGTCTTTGGTTCACTTAATCCTAACAATCCTGACTCAGCCTTAATTGTCTTATTAAGGCCCTGACCTCTCACATTAGACAGGTATTGTTGTGGCTGCCTGTTGCCGGTTGGTTCCGGGCAGTCTTACGCCACAACTCAGTCTAACCTCGGGTCCTTGCAGGGCTCCATGTTTAACCTCCCACATTGGATAGGTATTGTTGTGACTACTGGACAACCGGGCGGTTCCGGGCAGGTTTACATCACAACTCAATCCAACCTCGGGTTAAACACATCATATGTTCTACATTTACATATTTTGTCATTCTTCTTTATTTCTTATATGTAAATATTTGCGGCCCATTATTAAGTTAATGGTGTAAAGGTTACACCAATCATGGGCCCAAACCATACTTGAACTTGGGCCCTTCTATTTTATATTTTCATTAATTAATTAATTTTAACCCAACGTTATTTTCCCCCGTTTTACACGTTCGTTTATATATATATATTGGGCTTAGCCTTTTAAAGCCCAATTTAGCCATGCGAAAAGGGGAGGCTTATGGCGTGATTACATACACAAAGAGGGGAAGGTGAGCGTATGAACTTGCAATACGACGTTGGAAATACAAAATAGAAATTGGTGTACTTGCATAGTGGTAACATAGGTGACATGAATCAAAGCATGTGAACTTGCATAGGTTTAACTACAACATGAACCTATATTCTTATTTAGGCATAATGTCAAACATAAGCATGTCATAAATATTTCTAGCATAAGCATAGCATAATGTCAAACATAAGCATGGCATAAATACTTTTAGCATAAACATGGCATAATGTCAAACATAAGCATGGCATAAGTAAAGTTAAATTTGTCCATGGCATAAACATAAACAAGTCATGTTCATAAGGTTTCTACATGTTTACAAAGGGGATACTTTGTTACTAACACAAAAACATAGTTCAACATAATCATGATTTAAGTCTAATCACATAACGATAGTATAAATATACTTATGCATAAATATTCCTAATCATGGTGTTTGCTTTAAACTTGCAAAAAGGGATTTTTGAGTCTAACCCAGCCATGTCTCACATATGTCATCATATAATTCTTGTAAACAAGATAGACTTAATCATGGATTTCAATTATGCCAAATATCATTCATAGCCTAGCCATATTCATAAGTTTGCAAAAGCATGACTTAATACATGGATTATGGTGTCAAAATTCCAACATAGTTTCATATGAGCTATAACAACCAAACTTGTTTCAATTACTTGCAAAATGATTTATGCACAAAAATATACATCATGATGACATAATAACAAAGCCCCAAACTTGCATGAATTTCAATCAACTACATACATGTAGCTTCAACATAGATTACATAATTTGCGCAATATTCCAAACGTATACTTGCATAGAACTACCGCATGTAGTTCTTTATAATGAATAACATAATTTTGCACAAATATGAACTACTTTATTATCCCAATTCAAGCATACAAATCAACACAGTTGTTTATTCATACCAAAGTAATACTCTACTTACAATGGTTGCGGCGAATTCTTTAATTAAGAGATATGATTCCTTTGTTGAATTGATTGGCTTTAGGTTGCTTGAATTGCTTTAGGCTTTAGAACTCTCTTCCTAATTCTCTCTCTAGTTGGCGGCTACTCTTAATCGTTCCTCAGCAACATGGCGGCTATGTTCTTAATTTGAATGAATAGATTAGGGTTTAGTCTAGGGTTGTTTATATAGAGGTTAGGAATTGATTAGGACCATTGATGTTGCTAGGTTAGATCGTAGCCATTCATTAGATAGAGAGACCAATTAGAACCCGCCACCTAGCCCTAATGACAAAGCAGACCACAGAAATTCGACCAAACACAGACCTGGCCAGCCAGGTTGACTAGGCTCGACCAGGTCGACACCCCTGTCGATAGGGCTGTCGACAGCCCTGTCGACATGGGTAGCCCAGGTCGACAGCCCAGTCGACCTGGGTGGCCTTGGCGGGTGTTTATCCGCCCTGGCCCATTGGGCCCGATTTTCGAATTATTTTATTCTGTTTTAAATTTAATTCAAAACTTCCGAAGGCCATATCTTCTTCATACGGACTCCGTTTTTCGAAAACTCGGACTCTATTTCGCGTATTTTTCCGAGACGAACGCAATGGCGTATCCCGTTTCCCTTGGTTCTTTGATTTCAAATTAATTATACTTTAATTTGTTAATTTCACAGTTATAGAATTTTCGGGGTGTTACATTCTCCCCCACTTAAAAGGATTTCGTCCCCGAAATCTTCAAGTTAGGAGGAATGTATATCCTAACATCCAATCATCCATCTACTCATCCATCAAGCACAAGTATCCATTGTCCTTAAAAGACTTCTAATGCTTCATGATCATATGCGAAGTGTGTGTACATGAACTTATCTAATGCAAAATCAGGCGGTCTACTGATTCAGTTGACCTCCTTAATGCGAATTATGTAAGTGCCATGAGTCCATTATGTATGCAAATTTTCCTATTCATGATTCTACATGAGTGCTCAATCATTCAATACAAATGCAACATCCACATGACAATACATTAAAGTTCAACCATATACGAATACAAACATATATGCATATGCAATATGAAGTGACTGAGCCGATCTAAAACCTAGATTGTGTGTGTATATGCAACCACGAGCAACCACTAGCAATCACTTGCAACCACTTGCAACCATCATCCATAACATGTTTCAACTACATGTTTCCATCCAAAAGGATTCTATCTAAAAGATACGGTCGAGGAAATATACCTAAAAAGATAGATAAAAGCGCAACTTAAGGAAAAGGAAAGATCAAGGATGTACCCTCGAACAGAAAAGGGGAAGGCTGTACGGATTCTAGCTTCAGTTTCCCAAGTCGCGTCTTCCTCGGCGTCGCTCCACTGAACTTTGACGAGCTTGACTTCACGGTTGCGTAGCTTCTTCACTTCCGTTCCTAAGATGCGGGTTGGAACTTTTCTTATGGTTGCTTCGCGTTCCACTTCGGCCTCTTCGAGTATATTTGGCTCTACCACTTCAGCAGACTCATGTAGGCATTTTCGGAGGTGTGAAACGTGAAAAACGTTGTGGACTCCAGCCAACTTCTCGGGTAGCTCTAATCTATAGGCCATTTTCCCAATTCTCTCGATGATAGGGAATGGCCCTACGAATCTTGGTGCTAGCTTTCCTGTGGTTCCAAAGCGAACAACGTTTCTTAGCGGTGATACCTTGAGAAAAACTCTGTCTCCAACCTCGAATTCAAGGTCGGTCCTCCTCTTGTCGGCGTAGGACTTTTGTCTGTCTTGGGCCATCTTCATCCTTCTTCGTATTAAGTCCACTTTCTCTGAAGTCTCTCGGATCATGTCTGGTCCAAGAATGAGCTTATCCGTGGACTCCCACCAACAAGTGGGCGATCGGCACGGTCTTCCATATAAAGCTTCGAAGGGCGCCATTCCGATGGTTGCTTGATAGCTGTTGTTGTAGGCAAATTCCACCAAAGGAAGGTGGTCTTCCCATGTCCCTCCGAAGTCAAGGACGCATAGCCTTAAGAGGTCTTCCAAAACTCTGTTCACTCTCTCTGTTTGGCCGTCGGTTTGGGGATGATAGGCTGTGCTTAAGCATAACTGCGTTCCTACTGCTTCTTGCAGACTCCGCCAAAACTCACTGGTGAAGATGGGGTCTCGGTCACTAACAATGCTAGATGGTATTCCACGGAGTCGAACTATTTCCTTGAGGTAAAGTGATGCTAGGGATGAGGCAGTTCTTTTACTTTTGACAGGTAAAAAGTGGGCGCTTTTAGTATGCCTATCCACTATTACCCAAATGCTAGTGTTGCCTCTCCTAGACCTAGGCAGCCCATCGATGAAGTCCATTGAGATGCTATCCCACTTCCACTGCGGGACCTCCAGAGGATGTAACAGTCCGCCAGGCTTTTTCTGTTCCGCCTTAACCTGTTGGCACACCATACACTTAGAAACGAATTCTGCCACGTCCTTTTTCATGCCGTTCCAGAAGAAAGTCCTTTTTATGTCTTTGTACATTTTATCTCCGCCTGGGTGTATCGTCATCTTGGAGTGATGTGCTTCCTCGAGAACCTTCTTTATTAAATCTTTTGTCTGTGGGACGCATAGTCTTCCGTCTCGCCTTAGCAAACCCTTATCGTCGATGGAGTATCTGTTGAGGTGACTTGAAGTCTCACCCCTAATTAGCCTATCAATTGTTTCCACAAGCTGAGGGTCTTCGCGTTGTGCTGTCCCTACTGAATCCACTAAAGTTGGGCGCACTTCGAGAGATGCTAGCAGGCCCGGTACGAAATCGGAGGAAGGCCTAAAGTCGAAGCTGGCTATAAACTCTAGGCTTTGTCTTTCCACAAACAACGGGCTTAGGGTCAATTTCTTTCGGCTCAACGCGTCTGCCACTACGTTGCCTTTGCCCGGAGTATAGGAGATTTCGAAATCGTACGAGGCAAGAAACTCCATCCATCTTTGTTGCCTCAAGTTAAGATCCTTCTGCGAGAAAAGATATTTCAACGATTTATGGTCTGTGTAAAGTTCGAACTTCTCACCTAGGAGATAGTGTCGCCAAGACTTGAGTGCAAAGACGATGGCGGCTAACTCAAGATCGTGTGTTGGGTAGTTCTTTTCGTGCACTTTCAACTGCCTTCCGCCATAAGCTACTACCCTTCCTTCTTGCATTAAGACGGCGCCTAGCCCTGTCCCACATGCATCCGTATAAACAGTGAACATCTTGCTCCCATCTGGCAGCGTCAAAACTGGGGCTGTTGTGAGAGCCCTTTTTAGTCGTTGGAAAGCAAATTCGCAATCCAAATCCCAATTGAACACTAGATTCTTCTTAGTCAATTTTGTGAGCGGAGCTGAGATTTTCGCAAAATCCCTTATGAATTTTCGATAGAAACCTGCTAGTCCTAGGAAGCTTCGGACCTCAGTTGCATTCCTTGGTGTCTTCCAATCCTGTACCGCCACTACCTTAGCAGGGTCCACTGCTAACCCTTGTTTGGATACTATGTGCCCAAGGAACCTCACCTCTTCCCTCCAAAAGTGGCATTTGGAGAACTTGGCTTTTAGTTGATGGACTCGCAAAGTTTCCATGATTGCCCTAAGGTGCTGAGCATGTTCCTCTTCACTTTTTGAGAAGATAAGGATATCATCTACGAAGACCACTACGAATTTGTTGAGGAAATCTCTAAATACCCTACTCATTAGGTCCACGAAGTAAGCAGGTGCATTTGTCAAGCCGAAAGGCATGACAAGCCATTCAAAGAAACCGTCTGGGGTTCTGAATGTCGTTTTATCGATGCTATCTTCAGCCACTCTTAGCTGATGAAAACCGGTTGCTAAATCGAGTTGGGAGAAAACAGACGCTCCTACAAGCTGGTCAAACAAATCGTCAATTCTAGGGAGAGGGTGCCTATTCTTTTTCGTTAGCTTGTTGAGCTCCCTATAGTCAACACATAGACGGAGTGAACCATCCGCCTTTGTAGCAAACACCACTGGAGCGCCCCATTCTGAAATGATCCTCCTAATGAACCCCTTCTCTAGAAGCTCTTTAATCTGTTTACTGAGCTCTTTCCTTTCTCATGGAGCCATATGTCTAACGGGCAACGCAACGGGCTTTGCATTATCTACAAGATATATGCGGAAGTCTATTTCCCGCTTCGGAGGTAAGCCCTTCACCTCTTCGAAGACATCCGGATATTCCCGGACCACTTTAACTGATTGCAAATTTTCAACGGAGGCATCTAGCGATTCAAGATAACTAAGCATAACCGCATACGAGGGATTACAAGAAATTTCCAAAGTATTACCGAGCTGGGTTAGGAGCCTAACAACCCTTTTCTCACAATCAAGGATGGCCCCATTACTGGATAGCCAATCCATACCCAAAATCAAACCATAACCCGAAAAGCCCAAAACAAAGGCACTACATTGAAATTCTACGCTTAGGATAGAAATTTTCAATTCCAAACAGATCATAGACAAATGAGCTGGGCCCCCAATTGGGTTCGAAACAATTAAGGGGTCCTCTACCATACTAGTTTTTAGGTGCAGAGATTCTACTAAAGCAGACGAGATAAAGGAGTGTGATGCGCCAGAATCAAATAAAGTGCGAACGGGGTGATCATAAAGATAAACTACACTTTCTACAGAAGTATTTATACCTCGCTGTTGCAGAGGTGGCGCTTCTAGCACATGAACCTGTGCCCCTGGGGTGGATCCAGCCCTCTGCCCCTGTCCTCGTTTCTTTGGGCAGTCCTTAGCCCTATGGCCTGTCTCACCGCAAGAAAAGCACCCACCATTCTCCTTGGCCTTCTTTTTCCGGCAGTCCTTTACTAAGTGCCCCACTTTGCCACATAAATTGCACTTCCTCTTCTCTTTGTTGCCTTTCCCGCCCTTCTTAAAGTCTGTCTTCTTAGGCTGCAAACCTTCTTTCTTCCCTTGAGAGCTTTCTGCCTTTGCCTCCTTCTTGCCCTTATCCTCTTCATTCAGCAATGCCATTTGCACCAATCTTTCATACGTGGCTCCCATGGGTATATGGGTCATGACCAAACTGTGTAATGGCTCATTTAACCCTTTGACGAAACGGAGAGCCTTCTTGTGCGGGGTATTGACTAGGTCAAGCCCAAACCTAGCCAGCTCATCGAACTGATTCACATACTCTCTGACTGTCTTGTCCCCTTGCTTAAGAAATAAGAATTTTTCCAACTGCAAACTTCTTTCCGCATCTGAGAGAAATTTAGTCTCAAACCTTGCCCTAAAGTCCTCCCATGTCTCCACTGGTCTTTCAGCATTAGTGACTTCCCACCAGTAGGAAGCCTCGCCCTTCAATAGCCATACCGCCAATTGTACTTTTTGTCTATCCTCTACCTCAAAGATGATGAATAGGTCCTCCGTTTCTTTCAGCCAATTTCTAGCTGCCACGAAGGACTCAGTTCCATGGAAATCCCCTCCTCCCATAGCTTTAAAATCTTTACATATCTTAGCAAAAGTGTTTCCCCGAGGAGGAGGTGGAGGAAAAGGTGCTGCCGCAGCTGGATGATTTCCTTCCGCTGGGGGAGGAGGAATGGTAGGACCTGGCTGAGTGACCCTTGCTTCTAAGAACCGTCTAAACCAACCAGGTATTGGTACCCCTTCTGGCAAGTTAAGTTCTTGGGACATGCTGAAACAAAAAGGATAGATTCAAAACGAAGGATAAGAGATAATACCTATGGCTTTGGGGTGTGGACTTTGCCTTTTTTAAAATAAAATAATATTTTTCTTTTAAAAATGCTTCTTTAAATTTCCTTTTTGAAAATAATTTTTCAAAACTTTTTATCTTATCTGGTAAACCTATGCTCTGATACCAAGTGAAACACCCCACCTCCGTTAGGGTCACTCTCAAAGGGAATGCCCTAATTTTGGTGGAGGTTTATAAGTACAAGTCACAGATATACAAGACAGATATAAGAACACATATTTGTAAACAGCGGAAGAACAACAAACTTTATTTCACAAAGTCAAATACGTGTTACAACAACATCCTTTCCAAAAACATAACATAACACTTTCATAATCTGTCTTGAGTACATTATTTAAAGAAGCATAAATAAAACGTAGATAAACTGCAAAAGCCCCATAGTGGATTGTCCAAAGCCATAGTTCAAAACAGGAAAGTCCAAGCAATACATTTCTCTACTTCAGCTGGATGTCAAGGCTGATCAAGCTGCTGTGTTCCCTCCTTGAGGACCTGGGGGGGGGGGGGAACGGAAGAAAGAAGACGAAAGAAAAATAGAGTCAGACATAAAGCCTGAGTAAGTCTAGTACTATTTTGTCTATGAATAAAGAACTGGGTATGATAAGTATAAACAAGAAGTGGGCAAGCACGATAAACTTGGTTAAGTTGTCTAGGGTCGAATATACTATCGTACCCCATGTTAATCTCTGAACCCATATAAACTAGTTTCCAATTTGCACCCCATAATCAGGGTGATGTGATCCATTCTATGATGATCGGCTCCTACTCGCATAGTTACATGTGTCTTACGGCCCCCGATGTCTGTAGTTACCTATGCTGGTCCCACCATGGGGTGTATCAAGTCCCATAGTGGCAACCCGACACAACCTTAGAGTGCACAGGTATGCTACTGGTGTCCAGTGCCTTATTTTTCTGCGCCGGAGTGTGTGCACGCCCGCACTCCGTTAGAACCTACACTGCTACACCACCGCCGTCACTTTGACCTCTTACAATCAGCCCAGTAATCGTGCCCCACCCTGCCTAGTTTCAGGGTATCCTGATACACCTTTTAGGGTTACTGCTGAAAAGGGTCCCCCGTTACTAGGTTTTCTATCTCTAGCCAACATGCTAAGTTGGTTAAGTGTTTCCTAACCTAACCCCACCAGTCCGTTTAGTTTAGCATGTTCCATTTTGATTAAGTCTTTGGTTCACTTAATCCTAACAATCCTGACTCAGCCTTAATTGTCTTATTAAGGCCCTGACCTCTCACATTAGACAGGTATTGTTGTGGCTGCCTGTTGCCGGTTGGTTCCGGGCAGTCTTACGCCACAACTCAGTCTAACCTCGGGTCCTTGCAGGGCTCCATGTTTAACCTCCCACATTGGATAAGTATTGTTGTGACTACTGGACAGCCGGGCGGTTCCGGGCAGGTTTACATCACAACTCAATCCAACCTCGGGTTAAACACATCGTATGTTCTACATTTACATATTTTGTCATTCTTCTTTATTTCTTATATGTAAATATTTGCGGCCCATTATTAAGTTAATGGTGTAAAGGTTACACCAATCATGGGCCCAACCCATACTTGAACTTGGGCCCTTCTATTTTATATTTTCATTAATTAATTAATTTTAACCCAACGTTATTTTCCCCCGTTTTACACGTCCGTTTATATATATATATTGGGCTTAGCCTTTTAAAGCCCAATTTAGCCATGCGAAAAGGGGAGGCTTATGGCGTGATTACATACACAAAGAGGGGAAGGTGAGCGTATGAACTTGCAATACGACGTTGGAAATACAAAATAGAAATTGGTGTACTTGCATAGTGGTAACATAGGTGACATGAATCAAAGCATGTGAACTTGCATAGGTTTAACTACAACATGAACCTATATTCTTATTTAGGCATAATGTCAAACATAAGCATGTCACAAATATTTCTAGCATAAGCATAGCATAATGTCAAACATAAGCATGGCATAAATACTTTTAGCATAAACATGGCATAATGTCAAACATAAGCATGGCATAAGTAAAGTTAAATTTGTCCATGGCATAAACATAAACAAGTCATGTTCATAAGGTTTCTACATGTTTACAAAGGGGATACTTTGTTACTAACACAAAAACATAGTTCAACATAATCATGATTTAAGTCTAATCACATAACGATAGTATAAATATACTTATGCATAAATATTCCTAATCATGGTGTTTGCTTTAAACTTGCAAAAAGGGATTTTTGAGTCTAACCCAGCCATGTCTCACATATGTCATCATATAATTCTTGTAAACAAGATAGACTTAATCATCGATTTCAATTATGCCAAATATCATTCATAGCCTAGCCATATTCATAAGTTTGCAAAAGCATGACTTAATACATGGATTATGGTGTCAAAATTCCAACATAGTTTCATATGAGCTATAACAACCAAACTTGTTTCAATTACTTGCAAAATGATTTATGCACAAAAATATACATCATGATGACATAATAACAAAGCCCCAAACTTGCATGAATTTCAATCAACTACATACATGTAGCTTCAACATAGATTACATAATTTGCGCAATATTCCAAACGTATACTTGCATAGAACTACCGCATGTAGTTCTTTATAATGAATAACATAATTTTGCACAAATATGAACTACTTTATTATCCCAATTCAAGCATACAAATCAACACAGTTGTTTATTCATACCAAAGTAATACTCTACTTACAATGGTTGCGGCGAATTCTTTAATTAAGAGATATGATTCCTTTGTTGAATTGATTGGCTTTAGGTTGCTTGAATTGCTTTAGGCTTTAGAACTCTCTTCCTAATTCTCTCTCTAGTTGGCGGCTACTCTTAGTCGTTCCTCAACAACATGGCGGCTATGTTCTTAATTTGAATGAATAGATTAGGGTTTAGTCTAGGGTTGTTTATATAGAGGTTAGGAATTGATTAGGACCATTGATGTTGCTAGGTTAGATCGTAGCCATTCATTAGATAGAGAGACCAATTAGAACCCGCCACCTAGCCCTAATGACAAAGCAGACCACAGAAATTCGACCAAACACAGACCTGGCCAGCCAGGTTGACTGGGCTCGACCAAGTCGACACCCCTGTCGACAGGGCTGTCGACAGCCCTGTCGACATGGGTAGCCCAGGTCGACAGCCCAGTCGACCTGGGTGGCCTTGGCGGGTGTTTATCCGCCCTGGCCCATTGGGCCCGATTTTTGAATTATTTTATTCTGTTTTAAATTTAATTCAAAACTTCCGAAGGCCATATCTTCTTCATACGGACTCCGTTTTTCGAAAACTCGGACTCTATTTCGCGTATTTTTCCGAGACGAACGCAATGGCGTATCCCGTTTCCCTTGGTTCTTTGATTTCAAATTAATTATACTTTAATTTGTTAATTTCACTGTTATAGAATTTTCGGGGTGTTACATGTGTTGACGAAATTCAATGAAATAGGAAACATCGAGACTGCAAGGAGGCTCTCTACCATCTAGCACAGGCCGCGGATTTTTCTGATCTACATACGATTTTTAGCACTTCAAAAACCAATGTGCGGAATCTAAATTAAATTGTGTGAATGAAATCATGTTGTACAAATTATATAAGCGAAGTGTAAATTATATACGCATTGTATACCTCATGTACATGTGTTGTATAAGTTATATTAGCGATGTATAAATTATACAAGTGTTGTATGAAACATATATGCTTTGAATTGTGTTGAAATGCAAGTGAAATATAGAAATAATATATATATATATATATATATATATATATATATATATATATATATATATATATATATATACTCCCCTCGTCCACAGACCATGGACGATATTTATTGCTTGTGATTGGCGTGAAATTATATAGTATGACGAATGGTTGAAAATAATTATTTGTGGTTGATATTGTGGTTGAAAAATACCTTTGTGGTTGAAAAATACCCTCTTGTGGTTGAAACAAATTAGAATAGGATTGTGGAAATGAAAATAAAACATGCCGCCTGCGTGCGAACTAGATGCATGATTCCCCATTGTCAAAAACCGCGAGGTTTTAAGGTAGAGCGAGGAGCCGTACTTGGGACGGTCCCGGTTTTAACTACCCTTGCAGTTATGCTGCCGAAATTTTCTGAAATATTCATGTGTTAGAATAATTTTCATTTGTTGAAATTATTTTCATATGTTGAAACCGATATTCATGTGTTGAATTGAAATTCATTCATTGAACTGAAATTCATGTGTTGAATGTAATTCGAATTTTAAATAAATAGCTTTAACGATAAAAATCACATTTTTATATATATACAAACTATAAAGAATATTCATGTGTTGAATTGAAATTCATTCGTTGAATTTAAATTCATGTGTTGAATGTTATTCGAATTTTAAATAAATAGCTTTAACGATAAAAATCACATTTATATATATATATATATATATATATGCAAACTATAAAGAATATTCTTGTGTTGAATTGAAATTCATGTGTTTAATGTTATTCGAATTTTAAATAAATAGCTTTAATGATAAAAATCACATTTTTATATATATACAAACTATAAAGAATATTCATGTGTTGAATTGAAATTCATTCGTTGAATTGAAATTCATGTGTTGAATGTTATTCGAATTTTAAATAAATAGCTTTAACGATAAAAATCACATTTTTATCATATATACAAACTATAGAGAACATTCATGTATTGAATTGAAATTCATTCGTTGAATTGAAATTCATGTGTTGAATGTTATTCGTATTTTAAATAAATTGATTAAACTATAAAAATTACATTTTATTGTGAATATGAAGTGTTAAAAACATTCACGTGTTGAATAAATATTTTTTATGATAAAAATATTACTTCTATCATGTATACGCTTTGATAAAAATACACACGTGTTGAAATAAATATTAGTTCGCTAGAAATATTATTATTAGCTTTGTTCTGCATATATATACATGTGTCGAACATGGAAAATGGATTAGCTGTAGAGTAAAGAAATTATTTGCGTGCCCGACAAATAGGTAAGCCTTGATGAGTTGGCTGTGCAATTTTATTTTCATATCAACTCCTGTGAATGCCATTGGATGCGGAGTGCTGGTTATTCTGTGTGTAATAATAAACACCGCCATAGGATAGTAACAATTAATTTTGAACTACACTACATGGCATACTTCTTGACGATAGGCATACTTCATCATATTCCATATAAGCATTTGGAGCTTGTGTGACGAGGTTGAAGATTTACCATACGAGCAAGAGGCCTGTATGGCGATGATTATATACTACAGGTTGAACTGATGACTGATATGGACTATATAAAATATAACGATAAATTTCCAGATTAATAAAAACCCCACACGGGTCTGGAGTTGACAATAATCACGTCTCTCTAGTCATTAGATACGACACATGGACTATTTATTCCCACACGGGATGAGGTGACGAGGATTTATCCTCGGGAGTAATTAAAAATACACGCTCCCTCATGCTTGACAGGGTGACGAGAATTTATTCTCTGGAGTTATTATCTATACACGCTCCCCTGTAAACACCAGAATATATCATTATAAATATGTGTATGCTTTATAGGATTTATTGGGTACCTAACACAGCCCAATAAATTTCCAAACCCCTTCCCGTACAAAGGAGGTTATGGAGAAATTTTTCGAAATATAAAGGTGTTAGTGAAATATTTGAAGTAAAAACGATATTGAAATTAAAGAATGAACTATATATATATATATATATATATATATATATATATATATAATATAAATAGAATTGAAAGGAATCGAAGCCGTGCAGTTCTTGTTTTGAAATCGTATTTTGAATCGATTAGTACGAGAGATCCGACCATCGGATTTTCCCGAAACCGCAACCGTTGGGTTCGCCTTAGAAATATCTTTCCAACGACACCAACTTTGTAGAAATCCAACGGTTGGATTGTCTGGAATGTTTAATTCAAATCGGAAGAAAAACAGCGCCAGAATCGTTTATATTTATATATAAACATAAATATAATTAATCTGAATCGAATAATGACGCTGCAGTTCGTATTTTGAAAACGTAACTTCAAACGACTAGTGTGGAAGATCTGACCGTCGGATTTTCACGAAACTGGAACCGTTGGATTCGCTTTGGGAATATCTTCCCAGTGGTATAGACTTTGTAGAAATCCAACGGTTAGATTTTCCGATACGTGTAAAACAAATTAGGGGAAAAACAGCGCCAGTGCCATGGCACGACCTGAAACGTCGTTTAATTATATATGGCCATTTTTAAATAAATAAAAATGGCGAAAAATCATTATAAAATATTATAAGCAACATGGACTGGAAATAAACCAATTTTGCTTGACCTGCTTGATATTTGATGGTTGTATGTGTTTGACATGAAAATAATACTAAAGAACTGAAATGTGAATGTCGAATAATACAACCATGGAAAGAATTGATTTGAATTCTAATTATACGTGAATTATTTGAAAAGGCTGAGCTAACCCTCATTTCAAATAATTGTTCGAACGATTCAAAGTTAAAAATACAAAGACGGTTCAAAACCGACGATCTTCGTATTGGATGGATGGGCGCTGCTGAGGTTCCTGATTGGAGTAGCTACCGTGAAGGAACGGAAGTAGTAGCCGCCTGAACGTGTGTGTTGATTGTACGGATATACGAGGAATATGGTGCCTCCGGTTTCGTTCAGACCCAGAACGCACTTGTAAATGGACTGTGTGTCTGACATTGGATTTTGTTCTATACTGATTGATCTCTGTTAAATATATATCTGTTTGGCGGCGGAGAATTTATTCTTTTGCTTAACGCCCTTCTATGAGACGTACGAGCTCAGAGGATATATATCGATAGAAATCAGTCGTATGGAGTGGATTGCCTATGTGGCATGCCAAGATGCAGTGATCAAGACTTCTGTTGCAAAGCAAAGTCTTGTGTTCGATGATCAAAGCACGGCCTATGTGGCCTGGCTTTGTGTATAGCGTGGACTCGCGAGCCTCACACCTCGGTATGAGTTAAAAACGGGATACGGGCCGTTGGGAGAGCACGACGTTTCTTTCTAGCTATGGTGGTGTCAGTGACCTACCGACCCTGACATTTATATCTACTTTTCACCTGTGTGGTTGTTGGAATGCGAGGCGCCTCGATTTTAGGTCTGTAAGGACCGAGAAACGTGTGTTTAGGAATTGCCAATCCTCAAACGTAAGAGAGGACCGGCCCAGCCGATCCAAGGGTTACCCAGAGTGTGTAGTCCTGTGGCATTTGCTAGAGTGTCTCGAAGCGGAGAGGAGCTTGCCCCTTGCCTCGACTCATGACGGAAATCCAATTTCCAATACGAAATAACGGATTTGATTGTAGAACTAGTATGACGACATAGTATGTGGTAGTTATGCCGCCTATGATTGATATTTATGATGATATTCGTTTTTGAAACATATATGCACTAGTAATAATATCAAATGATTTTGCTTTACACATATTAAGCATATTTGGCCATTATAAGGTAAAACTCTATCCTCCGGTTTGCGTTGCATTGTATGATGGGACTTGAGTGTAACGACCCGGATTTTGAGCGACTTTGGTTATCGACATAAGCCCGATGTCGATAACCAAAACATCGAAAAATCCCGGTAATTAATGAAAGAAATTAGAAGGTAAGAATAGATAAGATAGAAACTTAGAATAGAAGAAGAAGAAGAACACAACATCAGAGTAACACGGACCTCACAGCGGAACGAAAAACATATAATAGATAACATAACTTTGAAATATAACAGTTATGTATACAATAGCACTTATCAGAGTACAACACTTACAACAACAGCGGAAAAACAATAGCTATACAAATCTTGAAACCTCCTGCTCCAAGCTCTCCAATTATATCTGTAAATCCCGACTACTTGACTGCCCGTACAAATTTAGGCACCCAAGAGTTTAGGGAAAACAACAAAGTAAACTCCGGGTCAGTCATGGGACTGGTGTGATCAAATAGTTTAACACAGGTATATGAACAAGTAAACGATATCTCATAAGACCGCGCCGCAGAACGGAACGGGTTTTTATCTTATGAGAATCTAAAATATCTTTATATCAAAAACCTTTTGATATTATAATAATGTCTATGTACAAATAGATATCAACTAGCAGAAACGCTTTCATCTCACATTCTACATATATAGTATACAATCAAAATCGCAAGCACGTATTGGATAATGGATTACCAACTATGACAAGGTATGGAACCACCTTCCGATCAGTGTACTCTAGGAACGATACACTGGAGTTCAACAAGAATATCTTGTAACTCAGCCACACATGACCGACCACTCATTTCGCTTGAGTGTATCGAATGTACATCACCAACGGTTGGGATCAGCAACCGTTCCCGTATATATATGGGATAGCATTGATAGATTTAAGAAACAAATGAATATTCTCTAGATAGGTGATTTTACACCCTACTTCGGTGCGACCGACTTAGCCATGCTGCCTGCTCGATTTCTGTCATTTACCGGATGATGAGGCTTGAGGTTACGCTCTATCATCACATCAGATTCACTTCGAATTCCACATTGTCAGATCCATCGAAAATCACTAATTGACGTCTACAACCATACATTACGTGTCAACTAAAAGAAGTTTCCTTCTCCGCTTCCACTCTTGGTACGGTTGAAGAAATCCATGTACGTGACCTCTTTGGAAATACTCTGTAAGACATTCATTCACACAAGTCATCCTCATTCACTTAGAATGTCACATCGTCATACCCGCCAAATCATAAATTGATTTATTCAAAAATAACACGGGTATACAGCTAAGAGAAACGAATTCCTCCGCCACCAAACGTGAATACGTTTGAACAGATCAACTTACGCGATCCATTGGATATACTCTGTCAGACCTTCGTCCATACAAGTTGTCCTGGGACTGGACAAACCGAAGGCACTACTCAGTATATCCATCTTAGTCACTGTTATCTAAGACTTATACAGCAGCCCTTGCACTTTACTCCATCTTCAAATTATCTTTGGCATAAATGATTCGCAACGCTTATGCCAATACAGCGTGGTTCTTCGGATAATAATCCAACCGGTCTCTCCATATTAACAACGTTAAAAGGGTCAAAACTTCGATAGTCTGTGATTTAACTATCAAAGAAAAACAAGTGTGCAAACAACGATATTATTTCCATATGGAAATTATATCGATCAATCATCAACATATATCTATATATATATCCATATTGCCTTATTTTCTATGTTTAGAAAATATATGTTATTAACACTGGAAAACGTTTCCATCTGCTTATTTACAAATCACTACTCTTCCCCAACTATCAGTCCCTGACTGTGAACTAGTATGAGAACAATCCCCTAAGTATAAATCCCGAAGGCCGAAACCAACATCAGATAGGCACTTAGAAAACCATTCAATTTACTAATCTCTAGTCAGTTCTAATTTTACTTAACTCTATTTGATTAACTCTGATTTATTAACTCTAACTGGTTAACCTTAATTAATTAACTCTAACTTGTTTTACGTGGTTTGATTAACTCAATTTATTAACTCGACTGACTAATTCAACTCGATTACCCTAACTTGATTTACTTATCTCGATTAACTGAACTAATCACTTTGATTAACTCGACTAATTCACTTTGGTTAACTTAACCAATTCACTTAACTCCTGTCGAATAAACTATATTCGATAACTCCTCCAACTCTATTCGAGTAAACTATATTCGATTAACTTTTTTACTCTATTCGAATAAACTATATTCGATTAACTCCTTTTCTCTATTCGAATAAACTATATTCGATTAACTCCTTTGATTTAACTCTAATCGATTAACTCCATCGAATAAACTATATTCGATAACTCCTTCGATTTAACTAATATTCTATAACTCACTTCGATTAACTAATAATCGATAACTCCTTCGAATAAACTATATTCGATAATCTCCTCTCGAATAAACGATATTCGAAAATCTTCCCTTTCGATTTAACAAATCGATAACTCCTTTTCGAATAATTAAATTCGATAACTCCTTTCGATTTAACTAATCGATAACTCCTTTCGATTAAACTATAATCGATAACTCCCTTCGATGAAACTAACATCGATACTCCTTTCGATGAAATTAACATCGATTAACTCCTTTCGATGAAACTAACATCGATTAACTTCTTTCGATGAAACTAACATCGATTAACGTAACTCGACGAACTTAACTCGACTCACTTATCTCGATAATCTAACTCAAGAACTTAACTCGATTTAACTTATCTCGATAATCTAACTCAAGAACTTAACTCCTATCGAATAACTAATATTCGATTTAACTCCATTCGTTTGACTCTAGATCGCAGCGATCACAATGGTTACGCCTGACTCCCTCAGGAAACATCCGACCGCCGTAGGCTATTTACAGCCCTGCGAATTACGCTAGCAGTCGTACGAGATGGCAACTTATCCTGAATAACTCTGTTTGACTAACTCTATCTCAAATAACTATATTTGATAACTCTAGTTCGTTTTAACTCTAATCGATTAACTCTACTGAGTAACTCTAACTCGATCAACTCGACTTGATTAACTCGACTTACTTAACTCAACTGGTTAACTCTATTGAACTGGTTAACTCTGCTGAATTGGTTAACTCTACTGAATTGGTTAACTCTACTGAACTGGTTAACTCTACTGAACCGGTTAACTCTATTCAACTAACTCGACTCGACTAACCCCTTTCGAATAGCATATTCGTTTTACTAACTTTCGAATACCATATTCGATTTACTCCCTTCGAATACCATATTCGATTTAACTCCTTTCGAATACCATATTCGATTTACTTTATTCACTTTATAAAGATTTCCTTTTTAACAACGTTTTATTCATTTGAAAAGATTTACTTTTAAATAACGGTTCTACACTTTAAAAATGATTTCCTTTTTATAACGTTTCCTTTTCAATTCTATTTGTAAATGGTTTACAAATATTTCCTTTTCAAATTTATTTTTGAAATATTCTAACTCCTTAAATTCTCTGAAAAATTCGCCATAACCTCCTTTGTAACGAGAGCATTGGGAAAATCCCCAAACCCGCCACACAGGCCTTTCCATTCAAAAAGAAAATGGTTTGAAATTATTTCCTTTTTGAATATCTCCTATTTATAAATATTCAAATTTATAAACATTTCTTATTTATAAATATTCCACTTTATAAATATCTCTTATTTATAAATATCCCATTTTATAAATATTCTATTTTCAATATCACTTTGAAAATCCCCTTATCAACATTCTGGTATGTTATGGTATTCAATCACATCAAATCACGATGTTCAATATCGTCCAAGAACATATAATTGCCCACAGATTTGATATCACATCATATAACAATATATGAAAAACAATAAAATAACTGTTGAGGAATCCAGTTGGATTCCTCCAACCTGTTTCCCTGCATCACAGATGTTAGACAATAGAATAACATCGATTTCACTTCACTGTTAAATATTCTGATAAACAGAATCGACATATAGATATTTAACACTTTATATATATATATATATACATATATATATATATATATATAATATTTCTACTAACTGTCTAGCAGTTCAATCAATCAACCAACACACAACAATCAGACAATTTTAACAGTTCTAAAAAATACAACATGAAACTATAAACTGTTCAGAGTTGGTGAGTTTTACTCACATTGTCAGTGTATCGTTAAACAACGATAACCGTTTAGCAGTCCTGTTTTGACGATATTTTCCCGTCATATTTTCCAATAAATCTCCGAATCATTCCAACTGATCTCATGTTGTAGCCCCCGTTCATGTGATCCTGTCGGATCCTGTTTTCTCGACCCATGATATAACAAACTTGGGCCCACCATGCTCCTTCTATAATTCATGACATCTCAGCATGCTCCAACGAAGAACACCCTCCATTTTGCCTCCACGTTCTCAACTTGTTTTCATTTTCTTTTTCTATATATATTTCTTTTTACCTCGAGCCTTACCCCTTAGCTCAGTATGTTTTGCACCCCATAATGCTACCCAACAGTAGCGTCTCCTTCCCGAGTTACAACAAGGAAAACCGCTCCAGAAAATATCACGTTGGCACATAGTACCACGTTGGCAAAAGAAAGGGCCATGGATGAAAACTTAGCACCAGCGCACCACTTGTTTAACAGTCCCTTCATCTTCAACCACGGTAATTCATGGCTCACTGCAACCTCATCTACAAGTTGTACCCTTCAAACTAAACACCACCGTGACCACTTCCCTCAACATCAAACCCAAACCGTCAGTTCATCTTCTCACTTCCGTTCAACACCAATACCAAAAGGAAATAACTCGTCTATTCTTCCGTCTACCCGAATACGCCACAAGGAACTCGAGTATACCTTTGTTCAACGCGATGAACTGCAGACCGGAGTACACAGTCCTACTCCTTGCGACGGCTTTGGCGACCAGATCCGCCCAGACTCCTCCACCAGATGTCTAAACCCACGCTGAAACCCGAAACACCCATTATACCAAGATCGATCCTTCCAATACTTAACAATCTCGAACCCTACTTCTCAGCGCATCTTTCCAGCGAAGAAGAGGAAGTTCGAACCCAACAAAATTCACGTGAGGAGGAAGAGAATCTCTCCAGGAATCGAATCACATAACTCTTTCGATTTATTGCTTTTTATTTGAATTTCTAAGAATTTGTGAAGGGATGGAAACTCACGTTTCCTGAAGAACAGACTGACGGCGGGCATTTTGACAAATGAATTGGTGAATTAGGTTTTAAGGCTTGGTAAAGGGCTATTTATAAGGAGTTTAGATATTTTTAATTTTCCCCTTTTTGTTTATCCTTATCTATTCTTATCAATAGAAATTTCCTATAATTACACACAATATCCAAAAACCACCAAACTGGACATGTAGCTACAGTTCGACATTACGGTCCCAACGAAACTGGTTTCGTCGAATTCCGACTCCGTATGCTCACACAGCGTATTTTTAACCGTCGAAATACTGACTGTTTTTCACTCTAAAAATCCGTACGGCCACACACTGACTCTAAAAATCATGGAAACTGACATCTAGCAATAATTTGACATTGCGGATCTAACAAAATTAGTTTCGTCGAATTCCGACTTCGTTTGCAAAACTGGCTATTTTTAAAGCTCTGGATGACCCAGTTAAATATATAAATATATTTAAATATAATTAAATAAAATATAAATAAATTAATATTATCGTATATATTCACAGAGGAATATCATACAGCTCAGATAAAATCCTATATTGATTTCTAACTCGATATTTCAATCTGGGTCAACCCGATATTCGATTTATATTGAAATTTCTTTTAAAAATATAAATAATTCCTTCATAAATTATAAAGGAATTCTACAGCGACTTTTCTAAAATTTGATTTGGACATGAATCAAAATCTACACGACGAAATCCCGATTTTTCTCTTCCACTAAAAAGATATACTCCACCAGCTCCACACGTTTCTTGTTTCACAGAAATCCGATTTAAAACGAACCCTGTATATCCAGTTGAAGTCTGAATCGCCAAATCGCGAACTGCCGCGCCATTTCAAACTCGATTATAATTATATTATAATTATACGTTCAAACTAACGTCGACTGAATATATTCGTCAATATAATTCAACTCTAAGCTGAATTAAATCTTGGGGACAACCCCGTTCCTAGAATATTGTGATTTCCAATATTTTTGATTATTTCTGAATTAACTATATTATTTAATTATTTAATTTAATTAAATATTCACTATAATTTAATTAACGACGATTTAATTTGCTAAATCACTATTTATATAATTAAATAAATTAATTATAATACCTCTGACAATGCGGGTCATTACATTCTTCCCCACTTAAAATAATTTCGTCCTCGAAATTGCTAAGTTAGAGGACGACCCTATCTATTTGGTAAAAGCTTATCGGTTTTCCTTTTATTTCTGATTTTAACTGAACCAATTAATATCGACTAAAATATTTATTCATTCCGACTAACTAAAATTTTCAAAAATTCCGAAAATTTTCTAACACTTTAAACTTTCGAAAAATTTCGCCAGCACCTCCTTTGTACTGGTCAATAGCTCAAATTCCAACTCGCCTCTCTGGGCCTTCTTCAACCCAAAAGAAAATCAAAACGTCAAACGGCTTGCCAATTCGGCTCATAAATTTCAAACTCATATAAAATATAAACTTGTACCTTTTTGTTGGGCATATCATTATATCCCTACCATCTGTTATCAACTCGGCGTATACAAATGCCATCCCAATCAACTCCAACCAAGTTATTCTTAACACAACCATTCGCTTATTCAATCCGAATTCAAATTCGAGTTTCAAATTCCAAACTCTCAACTTATCATTTCAAATCCAAATCCAGGTTATTCTCTAATCACTTCCAGTTTTTCTTAACCTATCATCTCAAGTTAAATTCTGGTTTATTATTTACTTTTACCATCCCATTCGAATTAACTTCATAAGTTAAATTTTAATTTCTAGAACTTAAATTCCCGGTTTTATTTCAAATCAAATTTGAAATCATAATACCAATTCAAAACCTTTGAATTTCTAAACAACTTGTTTTCTCAAAACAATTCAAATCAAAATCTCTGGTAGTAATCCACCACTTAGAACTCGAAAACCACACCGATGATACTGCGCAGTCATCATCAGAATTATTTTCCAGCGACCCACGTGATTTCAATACTATATCATTTTCAAAACCATTACTAAATACTTCCATTTTGAAAACATTTCAAAATCTCCCAGGAACTTAAAATTTCCTTATTTTAATTCCAAATCTGATTTAAATTCAAATTTAATTCATCTTATTTCATATACTTTACTTATATGATTCTGATTAGTTATTATATAACCATTTCACATGTTATAATCTTATCTAATTAAAATCACTACCAACACATCCTATATATGATAATATATCACATATCCATACTGTGTCGGTCCATCGTATTCAAGTGTTTATTTACTTTTACCGATACAGTGGATCAAACTGATTGACCAGAACTCATAAACAACTCAGCCAATGAATCTCCACAATATAAAACTATTTTTATATCAAATACAAATACGCACTCGTATATATACACTCAAACTCAATCTAGGATATTACTAACCCTATCTCTACCGAGTCACGCCACAGAGCCAGGTAATTCTTAACTTAAGCTCTGATACCAACTGTAACGACCCGGATTTTGAGCGACTTTGGTTATCGACATAAGCCCGATGTCGATAACCAAAACATCGAAAAATCCCGGTAATTAATGAAAGAAATTAGAAGGTGAGAATAGATAAGATAGAAACTTAGAATAGAAGAAGAAGAAGAACACAACATCAGAGTAACACGAACCTCACAGCGGAACGAATAACATATAATAGATAACATAACTTTGAAATATAACAGTTATGTATACAATATCACTTATCAGAGTACAACACTTACAACAACAGCGGAAAAACAATAGCTATATAAATCTTGAAACCTCCTGCTCCTAGCTCTCCAAGTATATCTGTAAATCCCGACTACTTGACTGCCCGTACAAATTTAGGCACCCAAGAGTTTAGGGAAAACAACAAAGTAAACTCCGGGTCAGTCATGGGACTGGTGTGAGTAAAATAGTTTAACATAGGTATATGAACAAGTAAACGATATCTCATAAGACCACACCGCAGAACGGAACGGGTTTTTCCCTTAGGAGAATCTAAAATATCTTTATATCAAAAACCTTTTGATATTATAATAATGTCTATGTACAAATAGATATCAACTAGCAGAAACGCTTTCATCTCACGTTCTACATATATAGTATACAATCAAAATCGCAAGCACGTATTGGATAATGGATTACCAACTATGACAAGGTATGGAACCACCTTCCGATCAGTGTACTCTAGGAACGATACACTGGAGTTCAACAAGAACATCTTGTAACTCAGCCACACATGACCGACCACTCATTTCGCTTGAGTGTATCGAATGTACATCACCAACGGTTGGGATCAGCAACCGTTCCCGTATATATATGGGACAACATTGATAGATTTAAGAAACAAATGAATATTCTCTAGATAGGTGATTTTACACCCTACTTCGGTGCGACCGACTTAGCCATGCTGCCTGCCCAATTTCTGTCATTTACCAGATGATGAGGCTTGAGGTTACGCTCTATCATCACATCAGATTCACTTCGAATGCCACATTGTCAGATCCATCGAAAATCACTAATTGACGTCTACAACCATACATTACGTGTCAGCTAAAAGAAGTTTCCTTCTCCGCTTCCACTCTTGGTACGGTTGAAGAAATCCATGTACGTGACCTCTTTGGAAATACACTGTCAAACATTCATCCACACAAGTCATCCTCATTCACTTAGAATGTCACATCGTCATACCCGCCAAATCACAAATTGATTTATTCAAAAATAACACGGGTATACAGCTAAGAGAAACGAATTCCTCCGCCACCAAACGTGAATACGTTTGAACAGATCAACTTACGCGATCCATTGGATATACTTTGTCAGACCTTCGTCCATACAAGTTGTCCTGGGACTGGACAAACCGAAGGCACTACTCAGTATATCCATCTTAGTCACTGTTATCTAAGACTTATACAGAAGCCCTTGCACTTTACTCCATCTTCAAATTATCTTTGGCATAAATGATTTGCAACGCTTATGCCAATACAGAGTGGTTCTTCGGATAATAATCCAACCGGTCTCTCCATATTAACAACGTTAAAAGGGTCAAAACTTCGATAGTCTGTGATTTAACTATCAAAGAAAAACAAGTGTGCAAACAACGATATTATTTCCAGATGGAAATTATATCGATCAATCATCAACATATATCTATATATATATCCATATTGCCTTATTTTCTATGTTTAGAAAATATATGTTATTCACACTGGAAAACGTTTCCATCTGCTTATTTACAAATCACTACTCTTCCCCAACTATCAGTCCCTGACTGTGAACTAGTATGAGAACAATCCCCTAAGTATAAATCCCGAAGGCCGAAACCAACATCAGATAGGCACTTAGAAAACCATTCAATTTACTAATCTCTAGTCAGTTCTAATTTTACTTAACTCTATTTGATTAACTCTGATTTATTAACTCTAACTGGTTAACCTTAATTAATTAACTCTAACTTGTTTTACGTGGTTTGACTAACTCAATTTATTAACTCGACTGACTAATTCAACTCGATTACCCTAACTTGATTTACTTATCTCGATTAACTGAACTAATCACTTTGATTAACTCAACTAATTCACTTTGGTTAACTTAACCAATTCACTTAACTCCTGTCGAATAAACTATATTCGATAACTCCTCCAACTTTATTCGAGTAAACTATATTCGATTAACTTTTTTACTCTATTCGAATAAACTATATTCGATTAACTCCTTTTCTCTATTCGAATAAACTATATTCGATTAACTCCTTTGATTTAACTCTAATCGATTAACTCCATCGAATAAACTATATTCGATAACTCCTTCGATTTAACTAATATTCTTAACTCACTTCGATTAACTAATAATCGATAACTCCTTCGAATAAACTATATTCGATAATCTCCTCTCGAATAAACGATATTCGAAAATCTTCCCTTTCGATTTAACAAATCGATAACTCCTTTTCGAATAACTAAATTCGATAACTCCTTTCGATTTAACTAATCGATAACTCCTTTCGATTAAAGTATAATCGATAACTCCCTTCGATGAAACTAACATCGATACTCCTTTCGATGAAATTAACATCGATTAACTCCTTTCGATGAAACTAACATCGATTAACTTCTTTCGATGAAACTAACATCGATTAACTCCTTTCGATGAAACTAACATCGATTAATGTAACTCGACGAACTTAACTCGACTCACTTATCTCGATAATCTAACTCAAGAACTTAACTCGATTTAACTTATCTCGATAATCTAACTCAAGAACTTAACTCCTATCGAATAACTAATATTCGATTTAACTCCATTCGTTTGACTCTAGATCGCAGCGATCACAATGGTTACGCCTGACTCCCTCAGGAAACATCCGACCGCCGTAGGCTATTTACAGCCCTGCGAATTACGCTAGCAGTCGTACGAGATGGCAACTTATCCTGAATAACTCTGTTTGACTAACTCTATCTCAAATAACTATATTTGATAACTCTAGTTCGTTTTAACTCTAATCGATTAACTCTACTGAGTAACTCTAACTCGATCAACTCGACTTGATTAACTCGACTTACTTAACTCAACTGGTTAACTCTATTGAACTGGTTAACTCTGCTGAATTGGTTAACTCTACTGAATTGGTTAACTCTACTGAACTGGTTAACTCTACTGAACCGGTTAACTCTATTCAACTAACTCGACTCGACTAACCCCTTTCGAATAGCATATTCGTTTTACTAACTTTCGAATACCATATTCGATTTACTCCCTTCGAATACCATATTCGATTTAACTCCTTTCGAATACCATATTCGATTTACTTTATTCACTTTATAAAGATTTCCTTTTTAACAACGTTTTATTCATTTGAAAAGATTTACTTTTAAATAATGGTTCTACACTTTAAAATTGATTTCCTTTTTATAACGTTTCCTTTTCAATTCTATTTGTAAATGGTTTACAAATATTTCCTTTTCAAATTTATTTTTGAAATATTCTAACTCCTTAAATTCTCTGAAAAATTCGCCATAACCTCCTTTGTAACGGGAGCATTGGGAAAATCCCCAAACCCGCCACACAGGCCTTTCCATTCAAAAAGAAAATGGTTTGAAATTATTTCCTTTTTGAATATCTCCTATTTATAAATATTCAAATTTATAAACATTTCTTATTTATAAATATTCCACTTTATAAATATCTCTTATTTATAAATATCCCATTTTATAAATATTCTATTTTCAATATCACTTTGAAAATCCCCTTATCAACATTCTGGTATGTTATGGTATTCAATCACATCAAATCACGATGTTCAATATCGTCCAAGCACATATAATTGCCCACAGATTTGATATCACATCATATAACAATATATGAAAAACAATAAAATAACTGTTGAGGAATCCAATTGGATTCCTCCAACCTGTTTCCCTGCATCACAGATGTTAGACATTAGAATAACATCGATTCCACTTCACTGTTAAATATTCTGATAAACAGAATCGACATATAGATATTTAACAGTTTATATATATATATATATATATATACATACATATATATATATATATATATAATATTTCTACTAACTGTCTAGCAGTTCAATCAATCAACCAACACACAACAATCAGACAATTTTAACAGTTCTAAAAAATACAACATGAAAATATAAACTGTTCAGAGTTGGTGAGTTTTACTCACATTGTCGGTGTATCGTTAAACAACGATAACCGTTTAGCAGTCCTGTTTTGACGATATTTTCCCGTCATATTTTCCAATAAATCTCCGAATCATTCCAACCGATCTCATGTTGTAGCCCCCGTCCGTGTGTTCCTGTCGGATCCTGTTTTCTCGACCCATGATATAACAAACTTGGGCCCACCATGCTCCTTCTGTAATTCATGACATCTCAGCATGCTCCAACGAAGAACACCCTCCATTTTGCCTCCACGTTCTCAACTTGTTTTCATTTTCTTTTTCTATATATATTTCTTTTTACCTCGGGCCTTACCCCTTAGCTCAGTATGTTTTGCACCCCATAATGCTACCTAACAGTAGCGTCTCCTTCCCGAGTTACAACACGGAAAACTGCTCCAGAAAATATCACGTTGGCACATAGTACCACGTTGGCAAAAGAAAGGGCCATGGATGAAAACTTAGCACCAGCGCACCACTTGTTTAACAGTCCCTTCATCTTCAACCACGGTAATTCATGGCTCACCGCAACCTCATCTACAAGTTGTACCCTTCAAACTAAACACCACCGTGACCACTTCCCTCAACATCAAACCCAAACCGTCAGTTCATCTTCTCACTTCCGTTCAACACCAAAACCAAAAGGAAACAACTCGTCTATTCTTCCATCTACCCGAATACGCCACAAGGAACTCGAGTATACCTTTGTTCAACGCGATGAACTGCAGACCGGAGTACGCAGTCCTACTCCTTGCGACGGCTTTGGCGACCAGATCCGCCCAGACTCCTCCACCAGATGTCTAAATCCACGCTGAAACCCGAAACACCCATTATACCAAGATCGATCCTTCCAATACTTAACAATCTCGAACCCTACTTCTCAGCGCATCTTTCCAACGAAGAAGAGGAAGTTCGAACCCAACAAAATTCACGTGAGGAGGAAGAGAATCTCTCCAGGAATCGAATCACATAACTCTTTCGATTTATTGCTTTTTATTTGAATTTCTAAGAATTTGTGAAGAGATGGAAACTCACGTTTCCTGAAGAACAGACTGACGGCGGGCATTTTGACAAATGAATTGGTGAATTAGGTTTTAAGGCTTGGTAAAGGGCTATTTATAAGGAGTTTAGATATTTTTAATTTTCCCCTTTTTGTTTATCCTTATCTATTCTTATCAATAGAAATTTCCTATAATTACACACAATATCCAAAAACCACCAAACTGGACATGTAGCTACAGTTCGACATTACGGTCCCAACGAAACTGGTTTCGTCGAATTCCGACTCCGTATGCTCACACAGCGTATTTTTAACCGTCGAAATACTGACTGTTTTTCACTCTAAAAATCCGTACGGCCACACACTGACTCTAAAAATCACGGAAACTGACATCTAGCAATAATTTGACATTGCGGATCTAACAAAATTAGTTTCGTCGAATTCCGACTTCGTTTGCAAAACTGGCTATTTTTAAAGCTCTGGATGACCTAGTTGAATATATAAGTATATTTAAATATAATTAAATAAAATATAAATAAATTAATATTATCGTATATATTCACAGAGGAATATCATACAGCTCAGATAAAATCCTATATTGATTTCTAACTCGATATTTCAATCTGGGCCAACCCGATATTCGATTTATATTGAAATTTCTTTTAAAAATATAAATAATTCCTTTATAAATTATAAAGGAATTCTATATCGACTTTTCTAAAATTTGATTTGGACGTGAATCAAAATCTACACGACGAAATCCCGATTTTTCTCTTCCACTAGAAAGATATACTCCACCAGCTCCACACGTTTCTTGTTTCACAGAAATCCGATTTAAAACGAACCCCGTATATCCAGTTGAAGTCTGATTCGCCAAATCGCGAACTGCCGCGCCATTTCAAACTCGATTATAATTGTATTATAATTATACGTTCAAACTGACGTCGACTGAATATATTCGTCAATATAATTCAACTCTAAGCTGAATTAAATCTTGGGGACAACCCCGTTCACAGAATATTGTGATTTCCAACATTTTTGATTATTTCTGAATTAACTATATTATTTAATTAAATTAAATATTCACTATAATTTAATTAACGACGATTTAATTCGCTAAATCACTATTTATATAATTAAATAAATTAATTATAATACCTCTGACAATGCGGGTCATTACATTGAGTCTTATAATGGCTACATTTTTTTTAAAAGCATTGCGTTGTTTTAAAGAATTTACTTTGTTTTAAATGCACCAGCAATCACTGGAGTAAACCCATTCCACGAAAGTGGCGTGGTCCTATGATTTGCCTTATATTACTGTTGTTTAACCAGTTAATTAGATTTCTCATACCAGTCCCATGACTGACTCGTTGTTTGTTTCACTTTGCAAACTCGGGTGCCCTTATTTTCACACGAGCAACCTAGTTCACAGATGACAGGTTGTTTTGGCTTGGCACTGCAGTACGAGGTGCACTTTTGGCTTGATGGCGATGGATTAGATTTGTATTTTGGCTATTGACTTTCCGCCTTCTTATGTATATGATTCCGCCTATAGCGATGCAGACTGTTTTACTTCCAGTATTTATTATCGTATGTATATGTACCGCCTCCGGCGATGTAGACTGATACCCTTATTATGTCTCACTGTATGTATATATTCCGCCTATGGCGATGGCGACTGATCATTCCCCTTTTATTTACTAAGTTATATCCTACGTTGTGCTATTATGATGTTGTTACATGTTATGATTCCGCTGCCATATTCATGTAAAATTATTCTATTTATTGTTTTTCTATTATCTGTACTCTGCTATGACGATTGATGTGTTATATTCCAATGATTATCCTTAATACCGTCACACGGATTTTGGGATAGTCACAGTTGGTATCAGAGCTTTGGTTAACCTTAGTTCTGGAATCTAACACATTAAACACCACGTCAGAATAGAATCAGTAGTGTTCTAAGGCGAGTAGCTCATTAGAGATAGGATTAGAGATGTCCTAGAATGAGCTAAGCAGATTAGCAAAACAATTTGATCAGTACATCATTACCTTTCCTTATGTTCTCCTGCTTTATCATATATGAAAGTTATCATTTCTGTCAGCTTGACTCTTTTCTTGATTATACAGTACTTTATCTGATGGCTACACGAGCAGCTGCAGCCAGAGGAGGCCGAGGAGGCCGAGCAGGCAGAGCCGGAGGACGGGGGAATATCCCCATAGCAGAGGAGGGTCCTATTATACAACCACCAGCACCCCAGGACTTCGAGCTTGACAGAGTAGCAAAGAGATACAGGAACCTGGGAGGCAAACCCTTTTCTGGCCTTGGTACCATGACAGAGGCTATTGCATGGTTGAAGACTTGTGAGAAGATTTTTGGGGGCATGGAACTGGGGACCCACAACAAGGCACGTCTAGGCATTTGGCTCTTACAGGAGGAGGCCGAGTTGTGGTGGGATGCCATCACCTCCGAAGATGAGGAGGGTACTGTTAGGACCTGGGAACAATTCAAGACCATGTTCACGGGGAAGTTCATCCCCGAACATGCATTAGAGCGGATGCGTGATCAGTTTGCTAATCTCCAGCAGGGAGACCTCTCTATCCAAGACTACCTCAACAAATTCACTCAGCTATCACTCTATGCTCCAGAGCTTATTTTGACATCCAAAGCTAAGAATAAGAGGTTTATATTGGGGCTACGGCTCAAGTACCAGGATAGGACCATGAGCAACATCAAACTCCCATTCTCAGAATTGGTAGAGATGGCCTGCAACTACGTAGATTTGGATGAGAGAAACTCCAACCTAGACCGCGCCAAAAGCCAAGCTGTAAACAAGCGCAAAGCTTCAGGAGATCAGCCAGAGTCCAGCAATGCAGCACCCGCTACTCAGCAATCTGGAAAGGTACCCAAAGGAAGCTGCTACAACTACGGAAAGAAAGGACATTATTCGAATGTGTGCACAACCCCAAAGAAACTAAAGGCAAATCCAGACCGCAGCTCAGCCGAATGCTACAACTGCCATCAGAAAGGGCACAATAGCAGGAATTGTCCTTTGAAGAAGAATGCACATGTGGTTCATGTTTATGACGGGGCGACCCTGCCAGTTATCACCGATGGATCAGGTAAACCCGACGTCTTGGGATGTACCCTTACCATTAAAAATGTTCCTGTTTATGTACTTTTTGATACTGGTGCATCACGTAGTTTCATTTCTAGTAACACTGTTCACAAGTTAAAATTGAAACAAAGAAAGCTTAAGGAACCAATTAAAGTTCAATACCCGATAGGAGGCTCTATCATTCTCAGTTCATATTGTAGAGTACCTATTTCCTTTTCTCGATACCGATTTCCTTTTGATTCAATTGTCATGGATTTTCGTGAGTTCGATATTATTTTGGGACTTGATTGGTTGACAAAATATAAGGCCGAAGTTAAATGCCATGTCTCGGTTCAGATCCAGATAGAGAAGAATTTTGGTCTTCTTTGGAAGTTATTCCCACTTCATTAGAAAAGATACCGGTCGTTAAAAACTATACGGATGTGTTTGAAGAAGTTGAAAGCTTACCCCCGCAAAGAGAAATTGAGTTCAGAATAGATCTAGTTCTGAACGCCCGACCAGTAGTACACCCAATCAGAAGAATGGCCCCGAAAGAAAAAGAAGAGTTAGGCAGCCAAACTCGAGAATTGCTTTGGAAAGGTCTGATCAGACCAAGCTTTTCAGATTGGGGAGCAGCAGTAGTGTTTGTCCCGAAATCAGACGGTACTCTACGACTTTGTGTTGACTACCGAGATCTCAATAAGCAGACACTGAAGAACAATTATCCCTTGCCACTTATAGATGATCTGTTAGATCAATTAAATGGGGCAACAGTATTCTCCAGAATGGACCTAGCTACAGGTTTCCACCAGTTACGTATAGTCAAAGACTGTGTTCCTTTGACAACCTTCAGGGGTCCGGATTTATTCTACGAATGGTTAGTGATGCCGTTCGGCTTGTGTAACTCTCCAGCATACTTCGTCGATCTTATGAACAGAGTGTTCCGTGGTGTTTTGAATAAATTTGTTCTGGTCTTCATCGATGACATTTTAATCTACTCCAAGTCAGAAGGCGAGCATGCAAAACATTTAGAACAAGTGTTGGTAATTCTGAGGAGAAATGTCTTGAAAGCTAAATTTTCTAAGTGTATCTTCTGGCAGGATGAAGTTAAGTTCCTTGGCCATGTCGTATCAAAGGAAGGGATTGCTGTAGATCCAAGCAAAATTACAGCGATTCAGGACTGGAAACAACCTACTACCCCTACAGAAGTTCGAAGTTTCCTTGGATTGGCTAGTTACTATCGGAAATTCGTTAAGGATTTTTCAAAGATATCTGGTGTATTAACAAAGCTTACAAAGAAGCATGAAAAATTTAAATGGACTCCCGAATGTGAAGAAGCTTTCCAGGAGCTGAAACAGAAATTGACAACTGCTCCTGTATTAACAATTATAGAAGGCAACTAGGACTTGACTGTATGGACATATGCTTCTATTAGAGGGCTTGGCGCAGTATTAATGCAAAAAGGCCAAGTGGTCGCTTATGCTTGCCGTCAGCTGAAGCCGCATGAAAGAAACTATGCAACTCATGATCTTGAGTTGTTAGCTATCGTGTTTGCTTTAAGAATATGGAGGCATTATTTATTGGGTGAGAGGTTCGAGCTGTTTACTGATCATCAATCTTTGAAGTATCTATTCACTCAGAAAGATCTAAACTTAAGACAACAACGTTGGTTAGAGTTCCTTGCAGCATACGATTTTGAGATTCTATACACTCCAGGGAAAGCCAATGTTGTCGCGGATGCGCTCAGTAGAAAGAATGAAATCATCGCTAGCTTTATCATCACGTCTTCATTGATTGATAAAATTTCGGACCTTCAGAAAGACGATGAATTTATTCAGAGAATCAGTCAGAGAGTCAAGGGAGGTGAATCCACAAGTTTCCGGCTCGATGACAATGGTGTTCTTAGATTAAAGGGCAGAATTTGCATCCCAAATCTTCCAGAGCTTCGAAAAGAAACACTTGATGAATGTCATAAGTCCAAACTAAGCATCCATCCCGGTGTGAGCAAAATGTATAACGATATCAAGCGCACATTCTGGTGGAGATCAATGAAAAGAGATATTTCATTATATGTTAGCAGATGCTCCACTTGTCATCTAGTTAAGAGCGATCAGCAGAATTTGGCTGGATTATTACAACCATTAGATATCCCAGGATGGAAGTGGGAGCAGATTTCGATGGACTTCATTGATGGTTTGCCTCGAACTAAGAAAGGAAACGACAGTATTTGGGTGATCATAGATCGCTTCACGAAGACTAACTGGCTATTTTTAGAGCTCTAAATAACCCATTTAAATATATAAATATATTTAAAATAATTAAATTTAATATTTAAAAATAAATATTATCTTATATATTCACAATAGAATATCATACAGCTCCACTGGGATTTATAACTCGATATTTCAAAGTTCCAGTTATATCGATATTCGATTTATATTTAATTCCTTTTTAAAATATAAATAAATCATTATAAATTATAAAGGAATTCCATAGCGATTTTTCTAAAATTTGATTTAGACATAAATCAAAATCTACCCGACGAAATCCTGATTTTTCTCTTCTATTAGAAAAATATACTTCACCAGCTCCAAACGTTTCTTGTTTCATAGAAATCCGATTTAAAACGGCTTATGTATGTTCATTTAAAGTTCGAATAGCCAAATTACCAGCTGCCGCGCCATTTAGAGCTCGATTATAATTATAATATAAATTATACATTCAAACTTCGATTAAATAATATATTCGTTATTCTAATTCAATTCTAAACTGAATTATATCTTATAAATAATCCAATTCACATGATATTCTGATAATCATCCTTTTCAACCTCCTAATCAATTACATTTATTCTCAAATCAAACTACAACATAATCATCATCGTATCCATCTCAAATGACAACCAATTTCATATACATAAACAAACAATTTACAAACCCATATAAACATGCAAATTAACCCTAATTGAATATAAAATAGGGCTAGAAGACATACCTGCACAAAATTGGAAGCTTGGAGGCAAGTTTATAATGGTGGAACGCTGCAGCAACAGGGTGAGGGGGGGATAGTTTGAGGTTTTTTTAATTTGGGGCAAAATGGAGTGAGGAAGAAGCTTACGGCCTGTTGTTTGTATTAGTAGGCTGTGCAATGGCTTGCAACGACCACTTTTTTTAGCCGTCGCAAGCCATTGCTAGGGGTCGTCACGTTTCGACCCCTTCTTGTAGTGATGACAGGTCGATAGATGAAAAGTAAGAATTGCAATCCAATTAATAGAAATTGGTATCAATATCTTTTTGTATCTAGTTCTTAACCAAGTTATTGAACTTTGCAAGCGAGCTGAATCCAATTTAAATGAAATTCATAACTTATTCCATATCAAAATAAAGCCAAAATGTAATATTCAAATCTTAATAAATGAAATGAATAATTTCCATTGTGCAAGGCACAACTTTGGTTCATGGTATAAACAATTCAAGTCTGAATAACGATTGATGATTCAAAATTTAAACTACAAATTAATAAGGATGTTGCACACTCACACCAATCAAAAAAGATGACCATAGGCAATAAGTATGCCAAAAATGGAACTGAAAAAACTATAGCATGAGGTAAAAGAAAATACCATATTTTTTTTGGTAATAACATATAATAATAATAATGATCCAATGATAAACATAAACTTATTCTTTTATTATTCCAAATAAATCAATGAGTTTTGAACCAATAATGACTTCGAAAACACAAGTAATGAAACTTAATATCATTGTTTTCTAATTTTTAAAGTTATGATATGTCACCCATATTTCATAAGTTGCAGTACTATTTATTTTGCAGCAACAACACATTTGATGAACTTGGGTAGCGATAAAACATTTCAAGATTTCCGTACCCTAGTAAGGGCGTATCTAAGACCCTAAAGGAAGGATGATTTTTAGCCTAGTAAGGGCACTATCAATGTTTTAAAACATAATAAAAGAATACTATTCAAACATGTTATCAGTAGTAAACCATGAACATACTGGCAATAGTTGAGGTTCTCATTGTGAAACTATTTACCATCCCTAAGGTACATAATAATTTGATTAATGAAATAGGTGAAGTGTTGATATAGTTTGTCGAGTCAGATGATATACAATAAGCCAGTTTCAACAAAAAGGAAGTAAGGCTCAAGGAAACTTGTTTCTAAATTTCACCAAAACAAAGTCTCAGCAAAGCCATCACAGCGAACACAGTCCAAAGAAGCTTCGTCCTGACAGTCTTCACACATAACAAATTCTTCTTTTTAGAAATAGACAAGAGACAACAACCAAATTTCCGTTGCAACATGTACCAAAATAAGATACTGCTAGGAGCAAGGCTGGGGAGGTCATGGCCTAAGTCCAATAGTGTGTTTCAAGTGGGTTGTTCAACTAGGAGGTGATTGGTGGTTGGAAAAACAAAGCTTGGAGTGAAGGGAAAACAAGGAGGTTTGGATTGAAACATTCGACCAGAGAAAGGTTAAGTGTGCCGGACACAGGTGTAGGTGGCCTAGTTTCACTGGTGGTCGAGGCTAAGGGTAGTCAGAGAACAAAAAACCCAGATAAGGTTAGGCCTGGTTTCACTTCTTTCATCTCTTTTGATTTTGAAAACACGTTACTGTGTGTGATGTGGGATCAATAGCTATTGACCAGTGCAGAGATATTTGTCGGTACAAAAACTTAGCAGCTGAGGTTTAGAAAAGTAAAAGCGGCATTAATTTTCTATATGGACGGTCTAAATCATTTGAAAGGAACGGACTGTTTATAGCTTGGCACCGGCATGGACTGTTTATAGCTTGTCACCGAAGTATAAAGAAATATATTAAGAGTACCCCATCACGTAAAGCTCCTTCGTTTATGGACTGCTAACGACAAAATTAAGGATACCTTTGTGACGAGCAAGGCGCCATGATCCCAAAAATATAATAACATAAACATGTTAATTAATTCTGTGAAACCATGAAATGTTGATATAGGGTGTAAAATACTTCAAAATAAAAAGTGCTTATTTTCCAAAATAAAAATTACAGAAAAATTATAAAATTTAAATTATACCTACGTCTGAAAGGTCCTATCTAAATTCGAAGCCAATATTTAATTAAAATTAAATATATCATTATGCTTTATAAACGATTCCATAACGACTATTTTAAAATTTAATTTGGATATAACTTACAATCTATAACACGATATCTCAATTTTTCATTTCCATTAGAAAAATATACTTCACTAGCTCCGAACGTTTCTTGTTTCACAGAAATCCGGCTTAAAATGGATTCTGTATATTCATTTAAAGTTCAAATCGTCAAATTACGAACTGCCGCGACGTTTCGAGCTCAATTATAATTATAATATAATTATACGTTCAACTATCGTTTATATAATATATTCGTTAATATAATTCAACTCTAAACTAAATTATATATATTTTAAAAAATCCAATTCACACAATATTGTGAATTCAACTTAATTCTGATTATTTCAGAATTAAATATATTATTATATTATTTATATGAATTAAATATTCAATATTATTTAATTAGACGACCATTTAAATCTCTAAATCATTATTTAAATAATTAAATTAATTAATTATTGTATCGTAAAAATATGGGAAGTTACATTCTTTCCCCTTTAAAATAATTTCGTCCTCGAAATTGCTAAAGTAGAAAACTAACCCTATTGACTGGTTAGAAATTATTTGTTCACTTCTTAACTCAGTTTCAACTGAAACAATTTAATTTCAGTTAAATATTTATTCATTCCTACTAACAAAAATTTTCAAAAATTCTGAAAATTTTCTAACACCTTAACTTTTCGAAAAATTTCGCCAGCATCTCCTTTGTATTGGTCAATAGCTCAAACTTCAACTCGCCTCTCTGGGCCTTCTTCGACCCAAAAGAAAATCAAACAGCCAAGCGGGTTGCCAATTTGGCTCAACAAAATCTCAAACCCATATATAATATAAACTGGTACCTTTTTGTTGGGCATATCAATGTATCCTTTCCATGTGTTACCAATTCTGCATATACCAATGTTATCCCAATCATTCGGTTATACCCAAGCCAAATTCTGTTCTTAACTCAGATTCCATTTTTAATTTCAACTCTTAACTTACCAGTCAGATTCCATTTTTAATTGCAACTCTTAACCTAACAGTCAGATTCCATTTTTAATTTCATCTCTTAACTTACCAGTCAAATTCCATTTCAAATTATCTCTAATCCAGTCTAATTCGATAATTTCTATCTCAATTCATTTTCGATTTAACTGGTTTCAATTCAATTTCTATTTCTATTTGCTTTTACAAATTCTAGTTTAATTTGTTTTAATTAAAACAACCTTCCCCAGGGAATTTCAAACAGTTTAGCTTTTCTAAAACCAGATATCCCTTTTCAGGATTCAAAACAACTTGCTTTTCACAAAACAATTCAAAAACAAAATCTTTGGTAGTAATCCGTCACTTATTAACTCAAAAATGAACACTAATGATGTCGCGATTCATCATCAGGGTTATTTCCCAGCTATCAAAGTGAGTTCGATACTATATCACTTTTAAAACCATTTCTAAATACTTCATTTTGAAATCAATTTCAAAATACTATTCCCAATGCTTGGAAAACATTTCTAAAATCTCCCAGGATTTTAAAATTCTCTTATGCTTGATTCAATTCCATTTACAAACATTTTTATAACCTTCCATGGTTTTAATTCCAATTCTGATTTAATTTCAGATTTAATTCATTTCGTAACACTTATACGAATTTTGATTGGTTATTTACATAACCTTTTCAATTATAATCTTATCTGATTATAATCCCAACCAACACATCCAATATTATAATATTTCCAATATATATATTCTTTATATCAATATATATTTGGGTAAAATTATTTCATTACCCTCTTTTAAAAACATGCTATGCCGGTTCATCGTATTCAGGTGTTTATAAACCCTTACCGATACAGTGGATCAAACTGATCGACCATAACTCATAAACAACCCAATCAATAAATCTCCACAATATAAAACAATTTTATATTGAATAAAAAATACGTGCTCATATATATACACTCAACTCAATCTAGGGTATTGCTAACCCTATCTCTACTGAGTCACGCCATAGAGCCAAGGTAATCACTTAACCTTAAGCTCTGATACCACAGTAACGACCCAAGTTTTCGCGATCCTAAGTAATCAACATAAACTCAATGTTGACTACCCAGGCATCGGAAACACCGGATAGTCCATGAAAGAAATTAGAGGGTGAGAATAGACGATATAGAAACTTATAAATAGAAGAAGAAGAAGAACATACAACATCAGAGTAAATACGAATCTCACAGCGAAACGAACAACATATAATAGATACATAATTTTGAAATAAAATCAGTATATGTATATAGTAACATTATCAGAGTATAAAACTTACAACACAACGGAAATAACTATAGCTATATAATCCTGAAACCTCCTGCTCCAAGCTCTCCAAGTATATTTGAAAATCCTGACTACTTACTACCCGTACAAAATTGGGCACCCGAGAGTTTAGGGAAAACACAACAAAACAAACTCTTGGGACTGGTGTGAGTAAAACAATTTAAAATAGTTTGAGTATTTTAAACGATATCTCATAAGACCACGCCGTATAATGGAACGAGTTTTTCCCTTATGAGAATCCAAATCAATTTGATTTAACTTTCAAATCAGTTTGAAAGAAAGGAGAATCGTAAGGCCGATCCACACATAAACACAGATGTTTTTTACCTTACGATAACCCAAATAATCTTTATATCAATTCTTTTTGATATTATAATAGTGTATATCAATCACAATATAATAATCATCTAGCAGAAACGCTTTCTTCTCACGCTCTACATACATAGTATACAGTCAAAACCGCGAGCGCTTATTGGATAAAGGATTTCCAACTATGACAAGGAATGGAACCACCTCCTGAGAGTGTATCTCTAGAGAGGAATACATTGGGTTCAACAAGAATATCCTGCAACCCAGCCACATATGACCGACCACTCATTTCGCTTGAGTGTATCGAATTTATATCACCAACGGTTGGGATCATCAACCGTTTCCCGAATGGGACAACATCGAATAAATTAAAGGATGAAATGAATATCTCTAGATTGGTGATAATATGTAACAACCCAAAAATCTGGGCCAGTTTAAAATTTTTATTTTGGCAATTTTAGCGAATTTTGAATATTTAAAATGAATTATTTTAAATAAAAACGACGAGAAATTTATTTTGAATATATTTAGAACGTATATATTATATACGTCGTTGTTAGAATATAATAATTATATATAATTATAAAAAGGAATTGAAAATGGCGTGGTAGTTCGATAATTCGATTTCAAACTTCAATTGAACATACCGGGTGCAAAACAATCCGGATTTTAATGAAACCAAAAATAATGGAATCTAATTGGGAATATCTTTCCAACGAATCCGAAAAATCGAAATTTCATAGCGGGGATAAAAAGATATGCCCAGTTGAAAATTCTGAATAGTCGCTATGGAATTCAGGCCCTTAAAAATGGGAATTTTGCAAACGACCTCGGATTTCGACGGAACCAATTTTGTTGGGTTCGGGATGTCAAATTATTGCTAGATTCCAAATTTCATAATTTTTCGAATCAATATGTGAGCGTGGCAAAGTTAAATGCGTTTGACCAGTTTCAGTCAATTTTAATCGACTGGAAAATGGCCATTTTTCAAACGGTCTCAGAATTCGACGAAATTAGTTTCGTTAGGACCGTATCATCAATACGAAGCTAGAAAATATTTTTCGGAAATTTATAGAGTTAGTATGTGACCCCGGTAAATTGAAATACGCGCTCAAATTCAATATATAGAGTTATATGTTCGTTTTGACGAAAACTGATTGTAACGACCGAATCAGCCTGCGATACATATCCCATTGTGTTCGGAATGAGGGTAATTAGCTATGGGCGACAGGCGGTGGGCCTCGTTTAGAGGTCGTATGAAAAAGTCAACTTTTAGAAATTAAATTAAATAAAATAAAAATAAATCCTCCCCTCTCCCCCTTATCTCTCTCAGGCCCCCCCGTTAAAATCGATTTCAAAATCGAAATGACAAAAAAAAGAGAAAGAAAGGGGAGGAGCTGTCGCTCCTCCACCGGGAAGCCACCGCACCACGACGCCCACGCCGCCGCTCCCTCTTCTTCTTTCCCCACCTCCCTCCTCTGTCGCTCGAACACCCCCCCGACCAAATCCCCACGCGCTCGCACCCAGACCCGAACCCGCACCCCCTGTCGTGAGACCACCACCCTCCGTCGAATTGCAGCAGCTTCCCCCCCTCCTTAGAGCGCCACCGCCCGACGTTCACTCACCCCCATCCCTCTCCGCTGTAAATCAATGTAAGCTTTTACCTTTTGTTTTAATTTTCAGTTTTGTTTTTTTAACCGAACAAGGTAGGATTTTTAAAAGGATAACAAGAAAAAATATATATAAATATATGATTTTTAGAAATAAAAAATCATATTTTTATAAATATTGTATATAAATATATAATAGGGTTGTTTAGAAAAATATAAAGACCCGATTTTTCTTTGTTGAATCGAAGATTAAAAATATGATTTTTACATTATAGAAGTGTTAAAAATTGGATTTTTATATATGTAGTGAATCAAAAATATGACCTTTATATAGTAAAAGATATAAAAATACAATTTTTATATAAGTAGTGTATTGAAAATAAAATTTCTATATAATAGATAATTTGAAAAGGCAAAATCTGTATATTTGAAAAGGCGAAATCTTTATATTTGAAAAGGCGAAATCTTTATATTTGAAAAGGCGAAATCTTTATATAGAGAATAGCGATGTAAAAATATAATTTTTATCTATATAGTAGCGATGTAAAAATATAATTTTTATCTATATAGTAGCGATGTAAAAATATATTTTTTATCTATATAGTAGCAATGTAAAAATAGAATTTTTATCCATATAGCGTGGTTATAAAAATGGGATTTTTATATACATGGCAACTAAGTAAAAATTCGATTTTTATATATTGAATAGCGAAGTAAAAATTCGATTTTTTTATATATTGAATAGCGATGTGAAAATATGATTTTTATATATATAGTGGCTACGGGCAACGAAAGTGACAAAAGGCGAGAATGGCGATGATTTCTCTAAATGAAGTGTCGTGGAGTTGGAATAGCTATCGGTGAGAATTTCTCACTCTTCAATCTCTTTTTCTAGTTATATATATATATATATATATATATATATATATATATATATATATAAGGATGCAGACGGTGTTTAGCAGCACCCGACACCCGTCATCCACAGACCATGGATGGCTTGTTTGTTTAATTGATGTGTTGTAAAATTTGTTTGTGTCGTTGATGTGAAATCGATAATAAAAAGTAGAAGTGTTGAAATAAATATTTTATCGTTAAAAATATAATTTTTAACGTGAAAGCGAATAAATAAATATTTATAAACAAATCGGCCGATTTATTTATATGCACTGATTTGACTGATATTGATTGGGATAATAAATCTTACACATCGCCCAACTGCACAAATAAAATCTGTGTTTGATTGTTTGAAACCACACACGGGTATTTGGATGAAATACGACATACACTAATCCCAATAATTAGTTGTATGTCGATCGATTGATTGACAGGCTGTTATAAGCGTTAGATATCTATATTTGATGCTTATACAGTGTAGTGCACTTTGGATGATGGTTGATTGTTTATCGTTGCTATTATATACATGTGTTGTATGAAATCCATATAATTAACTTTATATGGTAATTGACTGGGCCTCATTCCAATTTAGAAAATAAAGAATATTATAAAATAAAGGTTCATGTGTTGACCGTACTCATCCGTTGAGATTAGTCATGTGTTGAACGAAATATTTTTAACAATAAAATTTACATCTTTATCATGTATGAAATTAGAAATTAACTGGAAAATAGATAAGATGAGTGGTCTCCTGATTATTGATCTGATGTTGGTTTCGGCCTTCGGGGTTAATATTCAGGGAATCGTTCTCTCACTAATTTACGGTTGGAGTCTGATTTTAAATCAAACGATGGATACCATAATTTTTATAAAATATATTAAATAAAAAAAATAGTCACACGTGGACAGTACTCATTCGTTGAGATTAGTCGTGTGTTGACAAAGATATAGAGTCGTGTATTGAAAGAAATATAGATCCATTTGTTGAATATAAAGCCGTGTTGATTAGAGATGCGCTATTTTGACACGAACGATGTTTATATCGATTATATTCGAATCGAACTTGATTTGAATAGAAATTTGATTTGAATTGAATAGAAAACGAATTTATTTGAATTGAATAGAAATTGAATTTGATTTGAATTGAATAGAAAATGAATTGAATTTGATTTGAATTGAATATAAAACGAATTCGAATTGATTTGAATAGAAATTTGATTTGAATTGAATAGAAAACGAATTTGATTTGAATTGAATAGAAATTGAATTTGATTTGAATTGAATAGAAAACGAATTTGATTTGAATTGAATAGAAAACGAATTTGATTTGAATTGGATAGGAAAACGAATTTGATTTGAATTGAATAGAAAACGAATTTGAATTGAATTAAAAAGAAAATGAATTCGAATCGAATTGAATTGAAAAGAAAATGAATTCGAATCGAATTAAAATCGATTTGAATTGAAATCAAATAGAAATGAAAGTAAAAAGGATTTATAATAGGAAATTCAATGTTGATTTGAATTCGAAATAAAGGTTGAAATTGTTTTTGAAACGAATTCAAAACTATTTATAAAATTCGTTTAAATAGTAATCGACGAAATATATATTATATATTATATATATAATATAATGGCCTGAATAGAACGCGCCGCGCCGCAGCAGTTCGTGAATTTCGACCATTTATTTCGAACGGACATTACGGGAGATCCGACCGTTGGATTCTCCTAAAACCAGAACCGTTGGGTTCGTATCGAAAAGAGATTTCTAACGAAAATTAGAAATTTGAAATCTAACGGTTGGATTTGGAGATACGTCCAAATAAAATTTGGAATAGGTCGCTGTAAGTGCAGTTCGATGGCCATTGGTGGAAATCGACTGTACGGGCCTTGATAAAATTATTAAAAATAGAAATAATTTGTGTAAAATCATAAGAAATGATTTGGGAAAAATTGGGATGAAAAAACTCCATATTTGAAAAGATAAAAATAGATTTTTATTGAAATGAACTAGTTTAGAACTAAAATAACAACCCATTTATTTTTAAATAAATAAATTGGTTTTGAAATGGGTTTTAAATAGAATCGATTAGTGGGTTTATCGTGAAGGGTGTTTTTAAATTACACTTGTTCTTTAACCCGATAATAAATAGAATGTGATTTGAGTTTGTCGTGAACTGTGTTTTAAATGACATTAGTTCTTTAACCCAGTAAAAGGAGTTTTAATGAATCTGCAATTAGATTGAAATGTGAATTGATAATCTAAATTATCAAATTTAGAAATTGAGGGAGAATGGAGTATTACCAGTTTTGCTCCAAAGCGATAGTTAAATCTTTAATTAGATTTGAATGTGAAATGGTAATTAATTTTACCGATAACACCATGGTGTTAGATAAGGAGTATTACCAGTTTTGCTTTATGGGATGAATAGGCTGGGATTGGGAAATAAAATAAATAATTATTTCGGTACGGTTCGCTAATCTCGACTAGTTTGGAAAAACAATAATTTGGTTTGATATGACATCCAAAGGAAGATTAAAGGATAAATTTTAAAGAATTTATCTTGGATAAAATTAATGGGAACCTTTCCCTAAGAATATGAAATTCAGAAACTAGCTGTAGGTTAGCTAAGAAGAATGGTTTCCTGGGTATTGATCTGATGTTGGTTTCGGCCTTCGGGGTTAATGTTTGGGAAATTGTTCTCTTGTTGATTTACGGTTAGTGGATGCTAAATTGAAATGAGGCGTATGTTGTGTTTGTGTAACATTTGTTTTTAATTTACGCGGGTTGTTCAGAAAGGCCAGGTTTATACCCATTCTGAATAACCGATTCGACGATAAGTCGAAGATGATGACGGTGGTCGAAGACCAGAAGTTTTCACATCGTTTGGATAATTACTAATGATCCTGATTGGGCTGTACACCCAAGAGGATGGAAATAGTTGGTGGTCGTCTAGACGTACTTGGAGATCGAGGGATATGCGAGGAAAGTGCCTCCGGTTTCGTTCAGACCCAGAACGAACTTGTAAATGGATTGTGTGTCTGACATTGGATTTTATTCTATGTTGATTGATCTCTATTAAATATACATCTGTTTGGCGGCGGAGAATTTATTCTTTTGCTTAACGCCCTTCTCTGAGACGTACGAGCTCAGAGGTTGTATATCGATAGACATCAGTTGCATGGCATGAATTGCCTGTGTGGCATGCTGAGTTGCATGGATCAAGGCTTCTATTGAAAAACAAAGTCTTGTGGTTGATGATCAAAGCACGACCTACGTGGCAGCTTTGTGTATAACGTGAATTCGCGAGCCTCACACCTCCGTATGAGTTAAAAACGGGATAAGGACCGCAGGGAGAGTACGACGTTTCTTTCTAGCTTTGGTGGTGTCAGTGACTTACCAGCCCTGACATTTATATACTTTTCACCTATGTGGTTGTTGGATGAGGCGCCTCAATTTTAGGTCTGTAAGGACCGGGAAATGTGTGTTCAGGAATACTAATCCTCAAACGTAAGAGAGGACCGACCCTGAAGCATCCAGGGGTTACCCAGAGTGTGTAGTCCCGAGGCATTTGCTAGAGTGTCTCGAAGCGGAGAGGAGCTTGCCCCTTGCCTCGACTCATGACGGAAATCCAATTTCCGATACGTGTATTGCGGTTTTATTTGTAGAGCCTAGTATGGCGACATGATAGATGGTACCCATGCCGCCTAGGATTGATATTTATGATTGAAATTGTTTTGACACTATACACTTATTATAGTATCAAATGATTTGTTTTAAACGTACCAAGCATGTTTGGCTATTATAAGGGAAAACCCTATCCTCCGGCTTGCGTTGCATTGTGTGATGGGACCTGGGTCTTATAATAGCTTGATTTTTTGAAAAAGCATTGCGCTGTTTATTCTATGCACTGGTATTCTTGGGAGGAAACCCGTTCCGTGTTATACGGCGTGGTCCCTTGGATTACTCTCTTTTAAAGTAAAGTTTTAAATAACTGTTTTAGATCTCACACCAGTCACATGACTGACCTGGAGTTTATTGTTTTAACCTAAACTCTGGGTGCCCTCATTTTCCGCACGGGCAGCTAGTAGTTTTGGTTTTGCAGATTTATATTCACAGGATCCTGATTTACAGCTGGAACAATGCTCGGAAAGCTTTGTATCCGTGTACTACTTTCAGTTGTGTTTTGTATTATTTTCCGCTGCTATGTAATTTATTGTAATCTCTGATATTTATCGAATGTAATTTATTCAATTATACTCTGTATATTCTTGTATTCTGATGGAATTGTTGTAATAGCAATGAAATGTTCTTTCGTCTGTGTCCTGTTTTGTCTTGTCCTCAAAGTATCCGCTCTTTCTCATCTCTTCGGAGATCGGGGAAGTTCGGGTCGCTTCATTTGGTATCAGAGCTTTGGTTTACAGAGCTCGAGAACAAGACACATTAGAACCATACGAAAGAATTCATCAGATATTGGATTAGTAATATCCTATTAGAATGACTCGTTCGAGATAGGATCAGTAGTACCCTAGAACGAGTGTGAAGAGTATATTTTTCAAATGAAAACAATTTTATTTTAAAATTTAAATTGTTTTAAACGTATTTGAATATTTTATTTGTATTGAATATGGACAATCCAATATATAAAGGTTTTGTATATACGCGTCATGAACGTATATTCGAAGTTTTAATATACTGGATAGATATAGGATTACACTCTAGTCGCTCGGAGATGATTTTGATGATGGTGCTCCATCACCAAAATTTAGGTTCGTGTTTCGAAGGTGTGATATCTATATATTTCCATTAGACTGGTGTGAGAACCAAAACTTATATAGCTAGATTTATTTGTTGTGATTTGGCATCAAAAACATGATTTTTGTATATGTATCAAAATTATGAATTTCAAACGTTAATTCATTAATTGATTGATGTTTGTGTTGTTTGTTTATTTGTTTGATAATTTTGAATCATTTATGCCTAATTGAATCAAATATTGAATTGTATTGAAAATTGGTCACATTTGCTTGCATATACATGTATATCTTTTGAACAGGTCATAGCAAGGAGGATAGAGCAGAGAATAAAATTTGTTTGCCTGACAAATAGGTACATATTTACTATAATTTACTGTTTTGTTTGGGTGATGATGATTTTATGAGCCTATTGGCTAGCCGCTTGGCTTTTTCTTTTTCTTTTTGAGATCAGAAGGCCTGTATGGCAATTTCGGGATTTTTCCCGTGGCTCCCGGTGTAGGGGAGGTTATGGCGAAATTTTTCGAAAATTTAGGGTGTTAGCCAAATTTTTGAAGAATTTGAAAATTCTCAGAAACTGAAAAGTTGGAGAATGGAAGCCAGATCGAACGTAGAGTTGATTTATCAAATCACTTTCGACTTTGTTCCTTTTCGGGGACGAAAAATGTTAAGTGGGGGAGATTGTAACAACCCGAAAATCTGGGCCAGTTTAAAATTTTTATTTTGGCAATTTTAGCGAATTTTGAATATTTAAAATGAATTATTTTAAATAAAAACGACGAGAAATTTATTTTGAATATATTTAGAACGTATATATTATATACGTCGTCGTTAGAATATAATAATTATTTATAATTATAAAAAGGAATTGAAAATGGCGCGGTAGTTCGATAATTCAATTTCAAACTTCAATTGAACATACCGGGTGCAAAACAATCCGGATTTTAGTGAAACCAAAAATAATGGAATCTAATTGGGAATATCTTTCCAACGAATCCGAAAAATTGAAATTTCATAGCGAGATAAAAAGATATGTCTAGTTGAAAATTCTGAATAGTCGCTTTGGAATTCAGGCCCTTAAAAATGGGAATTTTGCAAACAACCTCAGATTTCGACGAAGCCACTTTTGTTAGGTCCAGGATGTCAAATTATTGCTAGATTCCAAATTTCATAATTTTTCGAATCAATATGTGAGCGTGGCAAAGTTAAACGCGTTTGACCAGTTTAAGTCAATTTTAATCGACTGGAAAATGGCCATTTTTCAAACGGTCTCAGAATTCGACAAAATTAGTTTCGTTAGGACTGTATCGTCAATACGAAGCTAGAAAATATTTTTCGGGAATTTATAGAGTTAGTATGTGACCCTGGTAAATTGAAATGCGCGCTCAAATTCAATATATAGAGTTATATGTTGGTTTTGACGAAAACTGATCGTAACGACCGAATCAGCCTGCGATACATATCCCATTGTGTTCGGAATGGGGGTAATTAGCTATGGACGACAGGCGGTGGGCCTCGTTTAGAGGTAATATGAAAAAGTCAACTTTTAGAAATTAAACTAAATAAAAATAAATCCTCCCCTCTCCCCCTTATCTCTCTCAGGCCCCCCCGTTAAAATCGATTTCAAAATCGAAATGAATAAAAAGAGATAGAAAGGGGAGGAGCTGTCGCTCCTCCACCGGGGAGCCACCGCACCCCGACGCCCAAGCCGCCGCCCCCTCTTCTTCTTTCCCCACCTCCTCCTTCTTCCCCGACTCCCTCCTCTGTCGCTCGAACACCGCGCCCCTCCCCCGACCAAATCCCCACGCGCTCGCACCCAGACCCGAACCCGTACCCCCTGTCGTGAGACCACCACCCTCCGACGAATTGCAGCAGCTTCCCCCCTCCTTAGAGCGCCACCGCCCGACGTTCATTCACCCCCATCCCTCTCCGCTGTAAATCAATGTAAGCTTTTACCTTTTGTTTTAATTTTCAGTTTTGTTTTTTAACTGAACAAGGTAGGATTTTTAAAAGGATAACAAGAAAATATATATATATATATAAATATATGATTTTTAGAAATAAAAATCATATTTTTATAAATATTGTATATAAATATATAATAGGGTTGTTTAGAAAAATATAAAGACCCGATTTTTCTTTGTTGAATCGAAGATTAAAAATATGATTTTTACATTATAGAAGTGTTAAAAATTGGATTTTTATATATGTAGTGAATCAAAAATATGACCTTTATATAGTAAAAGATATAAAAATACTATTTTTATATAAGTAGTGTATTGAAAATAAAATTTCTATATAATAGAGAATTTGAAAAGGCAAAATCTTTATATTTGAAAAGGCGAAATCTTTATATTTGAAAAGGCGAAATCTTTATATTTGAAAATGCGAAATCTTTATATTTGAAAAGGCGAAATCTTTATATTTGAAAAGGCGAAATCTTTATATAGAGAATAGCGATGTAAAAATATAATTTTTATCTATATAGTAGCGATGTAAAAATATAATTTTTATCTATATAGTAGTGATGTATAAATATAATTTTTATCTATATAGTAGCAATGTAAAAATAGAATTTTTATCCATATAGCGTGGTTATAAAAATGGGATTTTTATATACATGGCAACTAAGTAAAAATTCAATTTTTATATATTGAATAGCGAAGTAAAAATTCGATTTTTATATATTGAATAGCGAAGTAAAAATTCGATTTTTATATATTGAATAGCGAAGTAAAAATTCGATTTTTATATATTGAATAGCGAAGTAAAAATTCGATTTTTTATATATTGAATAGCGAAGTGAAAATGTGATTTTTATATATATAGTGGCTACGGGCAACGAAAGCGACAAAAGGCGAGAATGGCGATGATTTCTCTAAATGAAGTGTCGTGGAGTTGGAATAGCTATCGGTGAGAATTTCTCACTCTTCAATCTCTTTTTCTAGTTATATATACACATATTAGGATGCAGACGGTGTTTAGCAGCACCCGACACCCGTCATCCACAGACCATGGATGGCTTGTTTGTTTAATTGATGTGTTGTAAAATTTGTTTGTGTTGTTGATGTGAAATCGATAATAAAAAGTAGAAGTGTTGAAATAAATATTTTATCGTTAAAAATATAATTTTTAACGTGAAAGTGAATAAATAAATATTTATAAACAAATCGGCCGATTTGTTTATATGCACTGATTTGACTGATATTGATTGGGATGATAAATCTTACACATCGCCCAACTGCACAAATAAAATCTGTGTTTGATTGTTTGACACCCCACATGGGTATTTGGACGAAATACGACATACATTAATCCCAATAATTAGTTGTATGTCGATCGATTGATTGACAGGCTGTTATAAGCGTTAGATATCTATATTTGATGCTTATACAGTGTAGTGCACTTTGGATGATGGTTGATTGTTTATCGTTGCTATTATATACATGTGTTTTTTGAAATCCATATAATTAAATTTATATGGTAATTGATTGGGCCTCATTCCAATTTAGAAAATAAAGAATATTATAAAATAAAGGTTCATGTGTTGACCGTACTCATCCGTTGAGATTAGTCATGTGTGGAATGAAATATTTTTAACAATAAAATTTACATCTTTATCATATATGAAATTAGAAATTAACTGGAAAATAGATAAGATGAGTGGTCTCCTGGATATTAATCTGATGTTGGTTTCGGACTTCGGGGTTAATATTCAGGGAATCGTTCTCTCACTAATTTACGGTTGGATTCTGATTTTAAATCAAACGATAGATACCATAATTTTTATAAAATATATTAAATAACAAAAATAGTCACACGTGGACAGTACTCATTCGTTGAGATTAGTCGTGTGTTGACAAAGATATAGAGTCGTGTATTGAAAGAAATATAGATCCATTTGTTGAATATAAAGCCGTGTTGATTAGAGATGCGCTATTTTGACGCGAACGATGTTTATATCGATTATATTCGAATCGAATTTGATTTTAATAGAAATTTGATTTGAATTGAATAGAAAACGAATTTGATTTGAATTGAATAGAAATTGAATTTGATTTGAATTGAATAGAAAACGAATTTGAATTGAATTTAATAGAAAACGAATTGAATTTGATATGAATTGAATATAAAACGAATTCGAATTGATTTGAATAGAAATTTGATTTGAATTGAATAGAAAACGAATTTGATTTGAATTGAATATAAATTGAATTTGATTTGAATTGAATAGAAAACGAATTTGATTTGAATAGAAAACGAATTTGATTTGAATTGGATAGGAAAACGAATTTGATTTGAATTGAATAGAAAACGAATTTAAATTGAATTAAAAAGAAAACGAATTCGAATCGAATTGAATTGAAAATGAATTCGAATTGAATTAAAATCGATTTGAATTGAAATCAAATAGAAATGAAAGTAAAAAGGATTTATAATAGAAAATTCAATTTTGATTCGAATTTGAAATAAAGGTTGAAATTGTTTTTGAAACGAATTCAAAACTATTTATAAAATTCGTTTAAATAGTAATCGACGAAATATATATTATATATATAATATATAATATAATGGCATGAATAGAACGCGCCGCGCCGCGGCAGTTCGTGAATTTCGACCATTTATTTCGAACGGACATTACGGGAGATCCGACCGTCGGATTCTCCTAAAATCGGAACCATTGGGTTCGTATCGAAAAGAGCTTTCTAATGAATATTAAAAATTTGAAATCTAACGGTTGGATTTGGAGATACGTCCAAATAAAATTTGGAAAAGGTCGCTGTAAGTGCAGTTCGATGGTCATTGGTGGAAATCGACTGTACGGGCCTTGATAAAATTATTAAAAATAGAAATAATTTGTGTAAAATCATAAGAAATGATTTGGGATGAAAAAATTCCATATTTGAAAAGATAAAAATAGATTTTTATTGAAATGAACTAGTTTAGAACTAAAATAACAACCCATTTATTTTTAAATAAATAAATTGGATTTGAAATGGGTTTTAAATAGAATCGATTAGTGGGTTTATCGTGAAGGGTGTTTTTAAATGACACTTGCTCTTTAACCCGATAATAAATAGAATGTGATTTGATTTTGTCGTGAACTGTGTTTTAAATGACATTAGTTCTTTAACGCAGTAAAAGGAGTTTTAATGAATCTGCAATTAGATTGAAATGTGAATTGATAATCTAAATTATCAAATTTAGAAATTGAGCGAGAATGGAGTATTACCAGTTTTGCTCCAAAGCGATAGTTAAATCTTTAATTAGATTTGAACGTGAAATGGTAATTAATTTTACCGATAACACCATGGTGTTAGATATGGAGTATTACCAGTTTTGCTTTATGGGATGAATAGGCTGGGATTGGGAAATAAAATAAATAATTACTTCGGTACGGTTCGCTAATCTCGACTAGTTTGGAAAAACCATAATTTGGTTTGATATGACATCCAAAGGAAGATTAAAGGATAAATTTTAAAGAATTTATCTTGGATAAAATTAATGGGAACCTTTCCCTAAGAATATGAAATTCAGAAACTAGCTATAGGTTAGCTAAGAAGAATGGTTTCCTGGGTATTGATCTGATGTTGGTTTCGGCCTTCGGGGTTAATGTTCGGGAAATTGTTCTCTTGTTTATTTACGGTTAGTGGCTGCTAAATTGAAATGAGGCGTATGTTGTGTTTGTGTAACATTTGTTTTTAATATACGCGGGTTGTTCGGAAAGGCCGGGTTTATACCCATTCTGAATAACCGATTCGACGATAAGTTGAAGATGATGACGGTGGTCGAAGACCGGAAGTCTTCACATTGTTTGGATAATTACTGATGATCCTGATTGGGCTGTACACCCAAGAGGATGGAAATAGTTGGTGGTCGTCCAGACGTACTTGGAGATCGATGGATATGCGAGGAAAGTGCCTCCGGTTTCGTTCAGACCCAAAACGAACTTGTAAATGGATTGTGTGTCTGACATTGGATTTTATTCTATGTTGATTGATCTCTATTAAATATACATCTGTTTGGCGGCGGAGAATTTATTCTTTTGCTTAACGCCCTTCTCTGAGACGTACGAGCTCAGAGGTTGTATATCGATAGACATCAGTTGCATGACATGAATTGCCTGTGTGGCATGTTGAGTTGCATGGATCAAGGCTTCTGTTGAAAAGCAAAGTCTTGTGGTTGATTATCAAAGCACGGCCTACGTGGCAGCTTTGTGTATAATGTGAATTCGCGAGCCTCACACCTCCGTATGAGTTAAAAAAGGGATAAGGACTGCAGGGAGAGCACGACGTTTCTTTCTAGCTTTGGTGGTGTCAGTGACTTACCAGCCCTGACATTTATATACTTTTCACCTATGTGGTTATTGGATGAGGCGCCTCGATTTTAGGTCTGTAAGGACCGGGAAACGTGTGTTCAGGAATACTAATCCTCAAACGTAAGAGAGGACCGACCCTGAAGCATCCAGGGGTTACCCAGAGTGTGTAGTCCCGAGGCATTTGCTAGAGTGTCTCGAAGCGGAGAGGAGCTTGCCCCTTGCCTCGACTCATGACGGAAATCCAATTTCCGATACGTGTATTGCGGTTTTATTTGTAGAGCCTAGTGTGGCGACATGATAGATGGTACCCATGCCGCCTAGGATTGATATTTATGATTGAAATTGTTTTGACACTATACACTTATTATAGTATCAAATGATTTGTTTTAAACATACCAAGCATGTTTGGCTATTATAAGGGAAATCCCTATCCTCCGGCTTGCGTTGCATTGTGTGATGGGACCTGGGTCTTATAATAGCTTCATTTTTCGAAAAAGCATTGCGTTGTTTATTCTATGTACTGGTATTCTTGGGAGGAAACCCGTTCCGTGTTATACGGCGTGGTCCCTTGGATTACTCTCTTTTAATGTAAAGTTTTAAATAACTGTTTTAGATCTCAGACCAGTCACATGACTGACCTGGAGTTTATTGTTTTAACCTAAACTCTGGGTGCCCTCATTTTCCGCACGGGCAGCTAGTAGTTTTGGTTTTGCAGATTTATATTCACAGGATCCTGATTTACAGCTGGAACAATGCTCGGAAAGCTCTGTATCCGTGTATTACTTTTAGTTGTGTTTTGTATTATTTTCCGCTGCTATGTAATTTATTGTAATCTCTGATATTTATCGAATGTAATTTATTCAATTATACTCTGTATATTCTTGTATTCTGATGGAATTGTTGTAATAGCAATGAAATGTTCTTCCATCTGCGTCCTGTTTTGTCTTGTCCTCAAAGTATCTGCTCTTTCTCATCTCTTCGGAGACCGAGGAAGTTCGGGTCGCTTCATAATACACCCTAATGGAAGCAACCCACATAGCCATGCTGCCTGTCCGATTTTTGTCATTTCTCGGTTGTGAGGCTAGAGGCCACGTTTATCTCTGACAGATCACACAATTATTCACTTTAAAGGTCCCATCGTCATACCCGCCAAATCACAAATTGATTTCCCCCAAAATACAAGGGGTATACAGCTAAGAGAAACGAATTCCTCCGCCACCAAACATAAATAGTTTGAAGAGATCAACTTACGCGATCTATTAAATATACTCTGTTAGACATTCTTCCATACAAGTCGTCCTGGGACTGGACAAACCGAAGGCACTATTCTGTAAACAGGACAACCCTTGCATTACTCTATCTTCAATTATCTTCATCATATTTGATCGCAACGCTAATGCCATATGGAGTGGTTTTTCAGATAACATATCTGATCCTGGTCTCTCCATATTAACAATGAAAAAATGGTCAAAAACTTTGATAGTCGGTGAGTTAACTAACAAAGAAAAACACGTGTGCAAACAACGTCATTATTTCCAAATGGAAATTTTATCGATCAATCATCAATCAACATTTATTCATTTCCCCATTTCTCGTTTCCATATATTCATCAAATCCTTATTTTCTAATTTTAGAAAATATATGTTATTAACTTTGGAACACCTTTCCATTTCTTATTTTCTATATTAGAAAATATTCCTGATTCTTATTTGGAAAACATTTCCAAAACTAATTTCACTTAACCAACCTTCACTATCAAACCCCAACCATTCCTTAGTTAAAAACGAAGCCAATCAAGTTGGGGTATAACTACCTCTCAGACCTTAACCGAACAACATTTATAACTTCGAAATAGACAGGGTTCACCCTTTTAAACCTCTAATAAACTTCCTTACGTAACTCTCGGATTCTTTTTACGAATCCACTTCTTTTACAGAATTCATTTGATTTTAACAATAGTGTTAAAATCCCATGCTTCTGAAATATAATAACTTCAATATAACTTTTATTTATTAATTTGGATAAATAAACAAATAACTAATTTATTAATAAATAAATAAATAAATCTTGATTAAAAAGGAAAGTGAATAGTACTTTCCCAAATTCGATATAATCGAATTCAACGTATAATTCTCTTTCAAATAATCTCTATTCGATAACTCCTTTTCAAATAAACTATATTCGATTACCTCTCTTTGAATAAGTAATATTCGATAATCTCTCTTTCGAATAAACTATATTCGATAATCTTCTTTTGAATAACTATATTCGACTTATTCCTTTCGAATAACTATATTCAATAACTCCTTTCGAATAAACTATATTCAATAATCTTCTTTCGAATAAACTATATTCGATTAACTCCTTTTGATTAACACTATTCGATTAACTTTAATCGATTAACTCTATTTATCTCTAATCAATTAACTCTATTCGATTATGTCTAATCGGTTAACTCTAATCAATTAACTCTATTTTGATTAACTCTATTTGATTATCTCTAATCAATTAACTCTATTTCGATTAGCTCTAATCGATTAACTCTAATTGATTATCTCTAATCAATTAACTCTATTTTATTTTAACCCTATTAACTGTCTCATTCAAATTCCCACTTGAATTCCTATTTCAAAACCCAATTTTTACTTATAAACGTTTTAATTTATAAAATATTCATTTTAATCCATTATTCACATCAAATGTGAAAAATATTTCTTTTATATAATTAATCAGTTTGATTTCGTATTTACAATTAATATACCATTTTCAAATTATATTTATAATTCTATTTATAGAATTATTCATACGAAATCTCCTTTTTTATTTCTAACACTTAATTCTCATTTATAATCCCCTTTTATAACTCTATTTATTTTATAAATAAATATTTCCTTTTTTTAATCTATTATTTTCTAAATAAATATTCCCTTTTCAATTCTATTTATTTAACAAATAAATATTCCTTTTCCATTCTATTTATTTAACAAATAAATATTCCTTTTCTATTTTATTTACTTAACAAATAAATATTCCTTTTCCATTTTATTTATCACTTACGGTATTCAAAATACCAATGGAAAAGACCAGTGTCATCCAACCACATTATAATCAATCATAGATTATAAATATAACACATCATATATCACAATATATGAAAAACAGTAATATAAATATTGAGGAATCCAGTTGGATCCCTCCAACTTGTTTCCTGCATCCACAGACGTTACACAATATAATTCAAATCGATTTCATTTCAATATGGACTATTCTGATGAACAGAATCAATGTTTGTTTAACGATATGTGTATATATCGTTATCTGTAATTCCAAACAATAAATTAGCAATTCAACCAAACAACCAACACACAACAGTTAATCATCATTTATCAATACTAGAAATACGTTATAAAAATATAACTGGGTAGAGTTAGTGAGATTTACTCACATTGGACAGTTATCGTTAAATAACGATTAACTATCTTTGATTCAGATGAACAATTTATTTCGTTATAAATTGTAACGAGCTCCAAGTCACTCCCAGTTAGTTCCATTGCGTAGTGCTCATCCATACAATCCCAACGGATCTTGTTTTGTTGAATTTCATTGACATATGAATAGGATATGATAATTTCAAGTTAGTATACTATTTTATTTTTAAACTAAACTAAATTTCTTATTAACTGAATGGGCTTCACTTCATTAATGCGGCCCAAAGCCATACTGCTAACCCACACCGTTCAGCACAGTGTCGTCTTCTCCATCTAATACCGCGAGCTCTCCATTTCTAGATGGCCATTTTCGAAATTTTTTACTCCCCATATCTCCATCATTTTAAAAAAAATCCATTAACATTCGTTTGAACCCCCTTCTCGAACTAGACAACCTCCACTCCACGATGTCACTCGCACGTCTCCATGCAATGCCCCTTCTCCGACCAGACCCACGCCCTCATACAAAGTCCCTGCACAAAAGCATACGTATAGCAGATCGTGGAATACATTTTCGTTGCAAAAACTTTGGTCCTGCACCTTCCATGAAACCCACCGAACAAAAGACCAGACTTCTCCTTGTTTGATTACCCAGACCCGTGTTCCAAACAATATCCTTCTTCCTCTTTTTCCAAATTATTTCCGCAAAAAACACAAATCTTCCCTCCTTCAATCTTCAAACTGCTCCTCAACTTCCTCGTGGTCACTCCTCTAATTTTCCCTCATGTCATCAGCTCGACTTACGTCGTGCTTCTGTTGCTTCAAAACATATGCCTCCTTCCAGATCTCGCACAAACAACCGTCCATGAAGCTTTGACCCCACACGCACTCCATGCACTCACAGTATTTCATGCGTCTCCTTCCTGTGAACTAAAACGAACTGCTCCCATCCTTACCATACAGCAGGTCCGAAACCTTCTTGTTTTCACATGGAGCAGATCCTAACTCGAGCTTTTCTCCATCAGAAAATGACCCAAAACCATAACGCGAGCTCTACTTGTCCTAACATCACTTGACTCGGCTTGAAATGGAAGCCTTAGGACTGCTGCTACTATTTTAAGTGAATAGAAAAACCTTCCTCGAGCCATCCTCGTTTTATACTAAATCCGACAATATATGGATGAGAAGGATTTTTCACAGCTTGACTATATATGGATGGCGAGATGTTAAAGAACGGAGTATAAAACTTGAATTCCTAAAGCCCTCAGAATATGTTTTCGTGATATTATATATAGTGATAGATGCTTAAGCTTTGAGTATAGTAGCTGCAGTACGTAGGGTAGCTAGCATTGAGTTTTCTCTTCTTTCATCTCTTTTGATTTTGAAAACACGTTACTGTGTGTGATGGGGGATCAATAGCTATTGACCGATGCAGAGATATTTGTCGATACAAAAACTTAGCAGCTAAGGTTTAGAAAAGTAAAAGCAACATTAATTTTCTATATGAACGGTCTAAATCATTTGAAAGGAACAGACTGCTTATAGCTTGGCACCGACATGGACTGTTTATAGCTTGTTACTGAAGTATAAAGAAATATATTAAGAGTTCCCCGTTACGTAAAGCTCCGTTTATTTATGGACTGCTAACGACAAAATTAAGGATACCTTTGTGACGAGCAAGGCGCCATGATCCCAAAAATTTAATAACATAGACATGTTAACTAATTCTGTGAAACTCCGACATGTTGATATAGGGTGTAAAATACTTCAAAATAAAAATTGCTTATTTTCCAAAATAAAAATTACAGAAAAATTCTAAAATTTAAATTATACCTACGTCTCAAAGATCCTGTCTAAATTTGAAGCCAATATTTATTAAAATTAAATATATCATTATGCTTTATAAACGACTCCATAACGACTATTTTAAAATTTGATTTGGACATAACTTACAATCTATAACACGAAATCTCGATTTTTCACTTCCACTAGAAAAATATACTTCACTAACTCCGAACGTTTCTTGTTTCGTAGAAATCCGGCTTAAAACGAATTCCGTATATTCATTTAAAGTTTGAATCGCCAAATTACGAACTGCCGCGACGTTTCGAGTTTGATTATAATATAATTGTATGTTCAACTATCATTTATATAATATATTCGTTAATATAATTCAACTTTAAACTGAATTATATATATTTTAAATAATCCAATTCACACAATATTGTAAATTCAACTTAATTCTGATTATTTCAGAATTAAATATATTATTATATTATTTATATTAATTAAATATTCAATGTTATTTAATTAAACGACCATTTAAATCTCAAAATCATTATTTAAATAATTAAATTAATTAATTATTATATCGTAAAAATACGGGACGTTACAATTATCATAAGAGTGTTATTGTATGGATGACGGACCCATTTTTTCATTTCCTCCGGAGAAATCATCAGGTTGTGCATTTTGAGAGTGTAACATGCATTTTTCAAAGATGGTTCCTCTCGGATAAAGAATATTCCTTCGTGAGCCTCCTTTAGGTATCGATTCCTGGCTACCGGGCAATTTCCAACAGGATGCGGCCCATCATGGATCACATTGATTTGGTTTATTGGTGGGCCTAAGTCTGATGACCTTCCTCCATAGTGGTTTCTACTGCATTAGATAAAACCTTTTGTTTTCCACTTGTATGCTGGGAAGACGATGACTTGTTTAAAACAAACTCATTCAGATGTCCCTCGTTGATAAGCTTCTGAATATTCATGTCCAAAACTTGCCCTCATCATTTTTATGTCCATTTGTTTTGTGATACTCACTATACTTTCCACCATCATAGGGTTCAGGGAAATTCTTGGCTTTGAATGAGACGGGGAAGTATTGACCCTTTCTTTTTCCAACATCATACACAAAGGAAATGAGCTTGCTTAAGGCTACTGCGTTGGAATTAGAATCCTAAAGGCTCAGCCTTTTCCGACTTCCATCCAAACCGAACCCTTCACGTTGAGGCTTTTTACCAAAGCTTAGCTTTCCTCCTTCCCCTCGAGGCCCGAAATTCTTCTTCGTGAAGTACAGTTCATCCATACTGATGAACTTGTCAAGCTTGAAAGTGTAATTCTTGTAAGTCTTTACATCCATGGATGTATAGTTTCATCCAGAAGGGGGTATTCTCAATCAATCCCGAACGCACAAAAATTAACTTGTCATGATCATTCATATCTTTGGCCTTTGATGCTTCTATGTTGAACCTTTTCAAGTAATCTCCTAGGGACTCCCCTTGCCTCTGCTTGACATTAGCAATAACTGTGTAATCAATTGTTGGATCCTTGCAGATGCAAAATTGCATGGAAGATTCATAGGCTAATTGTTCCATGAATAGATGGTATTCTCTCTGTGTTGATGATACCATTTGGCAGCTGGTCCCTGGAGGGTCACTGGGAAAGGGCGACATCTGACGGCCCCTAAACCATTATAGAGATCCATTTGGCTGTCAAAAGCCATTATATGATCATTACAGTCAGTTGTTCTGAGATATTTTATGGTTGGAACCTTCACCCTAGATGGTATTATAATTCTCATGATCTCGTTGGTGAAAGGGACTACTTTTTCATTGTCATTAACCCTATCATCCTGAGTCCTCTTCCCTTTGCTTCCTAACATGTCCTTGACGGTCTTTCTAGCAATGTCTTTGAGATAAGCCTCCGTGTTCTCATAATTCTCCCTTTTAGGATTATAACCTTTAGAAGTATAGCATCTTGATTGCCCCCGGTTACATTGATTTCCCTGGTGATCCACCCCTGTCACAAGGGACCTTTTCTCCTTGGAGGAAGCTTCCTTGAGCTTCTCCCTTCCCTCATATTATTGAACGAGAGCCTTTCTCTTTGGAGATTCATCCACTTCCCTTTGACTGGAATTAGTAAGCCTTGAAGATCTTTGAGCATGATCAACACACATTTGAGCTTTCATGTCTTGGACTTGTTTCTCTAAATCTATGAGCTTGGTAGTTTTTTCCTCCATGGTATTTGCATTTGGTGGCTGCACTAGGTTGGAAGTTGCCCATGTTTCGTTATTATTCAGGTTGAATGTCGGTTCCACGCTCTCCTCGATAATAACATTAGGAGCTAACTCCTTATTTCGCTCCTCTAGCCTTTTCGACTTCATCCTTTCCTAATCATGAAGTAATGAGTTTACCAAAATTATTTTATAATAAAACAATGGAATCAGAGGTTCAAACCCTCCTTCTAGCGCCAAAATGTTAACGATATTTTTCGTCAACACCCAAAATAGGATGGACAATGCATTTTCTTAGAAGTTTGATGCGAGGGTGATCTAAAGGTTATTGGAATACATCATTGAATCAGTGCTCTTTAACTAATTCCACCTTTTCCAAGGCATCAAGGCCTTAAGTCCGATGATTAGTTACTCTTCCCTCAGGGGGCGAGTATCACGCTTACAAGACTACAAAGTCAATGATGACCCTAGAGAAAGGTTTAACAAGTCGAATAAGACTGAAACTCTTGGCCACAATTACCTTTGGTCCCTGGATAAACTAATATACATTTTGCTAAGAGGAAACATGCTAATGCCTCACAAAACTTGGGTTGTTTTCATGCCATAGTGCTTATTGACTCATATGATACTTCCGCATCGAACCGGCCCAGAGAGCCCTTAGTTGCATCAGTTATCAAGCCACAAGCTTACAACAAACCCCCTTCCGAGGTTAGATTGCATTAGGCTTACTATGAGAGAGTTAAGTCACATTGGGGCCATCAGAAAGGGGAAAAACCTTGGTTTTACCCAAGACCTTCCCACCTATGAAATAATCGTGATTAACTCTATCATAAGAAAGGTTAATGTTAACTCCCTATCTTATCATTATAAACACAAAATGATTATCAAATCAAGAAATGCTTAAGTTTCAGACTTCTCATTTTTATTAATCGTGGATATATTACAAGAGTTGAAGAAATCCCCAATTCGATTTGGAAACCAGGGTTTGCTCCTGAGAGAGAGAGAGAACAAGATTGAGAAATGAGAATTTGGTCCCCAAAATGAGACCCTAGGGTCTTATCTATAGACAAATTAGGGCCCCTTCTGTTATTGGGCCAGTAAAGGCCCCTGTCGTTTGCTTTTCCGTTTGGTTTTGGAAGCTTTGGCTCTCAGTTGCTTTTCCCTTTGGTTCCGGAGGCTTTAGGGTGCCAATCCTGGCTTTTGGAAGGATGATCTCAGTCTTTGGAGTTTCTCTTTGATGTCGTTTCTATCTTCTTCGTATCGATACCAAGCCTGTTGTTATGGATAGCTTTAGGAAGGCTATATGCTTCCGGATATGAGCTTATGGATGTGCTTCCGATCACGAGCTTCTGGTCTTGCTATTGACTCTTTGTGCAACTTGTCTTCATTCATTAAGTATATGGTCTCGGATCCGCCACCCCTTTCGGTAACTTCCTGAATTGTGCTTATGTTTCCCGGAATGGTGCTTCCGGTGCTTTACTGATTGTTTTCTAAAATGGCCTCTTGGTGATCGTCCGACTGGGGTCTCAGTAACTTGCTCCCGGAGAACTTCCTTATGTTTCAAACCCCGTGTCTTTGATGATTTTTATCTCTTAGTGTATCCGCATTAAGAAAGTTAATGCCGATAGCCCCTTTGCCCTTCAGGGTCTCGGGTTGTAGTAACCCTGGTCTTTCTCCTTTTTAGCTCCCTATTTTGGATGACTTCTTTTCGGTTACCCTTCCTGCCGGAATTACCCTGCTGGTAGTCTCTCTTCGTACTGGATTTAAGGTTCCTTCTTTGTTGATGGTGCCAGTTGTTGGCCCTTACGGATACTTCTTTTAGGCTCTCGGTTTTACCATGTGCTTAGCTTCTGCTTACAGACTAGTCTTCTTTGTTTGTGTCGGTCTGATACCCCTTCACCGTCAGCCTGCCTCGGTGCTAATATTGGTAGTAACACTATTATTTACCTACTAAGCCCCTTCTTTATTTTCTACATTGATTTGTATAAATAAGTAAAGTTATATTCGCCTTATCCGAGGATATTTGGTTAGTTAGTTTCCTTATTAGACTTAGTATTAAAAACAACAATCGACACCTATTTGTCCCCTTTTATTCCGTTTATTTCCATTTTATAAGATTACTACCATTTATGACCATAACGATTATATTTTCCTAAGGCATTGGTTTATTTCCATTTATTATAATTAATGTCATTTATGAGCCTGACCGTCACAATTTTCATAAGATTTAATTAACGATAAAATATTCCTATTATATCAGTCTCCAAATAACTTTTTGTTGTAACATCCATTACTAATTTATTCATTTTCTTATTGACTGTGGTGTGTGTATACATACATACATACATATATATATGTGTGTGTGTGTGTGTGTGTATATATATATTACTAGACCCCTCACATTAAGTTGGCTAACTGTAGATGTTGGATTTGCCGGTCGGTCCCGGGCAGTCTTTTATGACAAGTTGAGCTTAACCTCGTGTCTTGGTGTGATTTTATTTAAATTCCCTAATTGAGGTCTACAACATAATCCTAGCAAGTATTGAAATTGTAACCATTAGGCTTAGCTAAATTTGTTTTCCCCAAATCAATGACGGTTACAATAATTATTTATTTTTGGCCCCATTAATAGCAGTCAGCTGCACTAATTGCTATAATGGTCTCCATAAATATAACCATTTAATATGGATTACTGTTTTATGTCTAATTCCATAAAAATGAAAGTCAATCAAACATTCAAACCTTTATTATTATTATAATATATATATATATATATATATATATATATATAGATTTCGTCGTTTACGCGGATATAGATGGATAATGTATATATTTATATTTATATTTTTGCGAAGTTAATGTAGTTAATTCCTTTTATTATTATTATCCTCGTTAAGTTTAATAATTTTGTTCATCTAATAACAAAACACTCCTTTTATATTAAATTTTGAAATAAGGTTCTAAGTCTTGCAAAAATACTGTTAACTATATTTATTATAAATCATGCCTAAATTTTGAAATAAAAATATTTAAAACTACAATTTTTTTAATATATTTTGTGATAATAGATGCAAACTACGCACAATTACATATAATTATATTTATGCGTAAATTTAAACAACTTCATCCCTGTTTCAAGGTTGGGCATATTTCTTGTTGGTTTCAAATAATGTTTTTTTTTATTTTAAAAGAGGAAAAAAGGTATGTTTGAAATAACTAACTTAAAACCACAACAAGATTGAATATAAATAGTTTATATCTTTTTAATTAGAATTACATAATTTAATAATTTATCATTTAACACTGAATCTACAGATCTGGGATAAAACTACATCTTAACAGTGTTTTTTGGGACTGATTTGCAGATCTACAGTGTTTTACAATGACCACAATATATTTTCAAACAAAATTGTGGACAATAATTTAAACAATTAAATAAGCCTACAAATTATAATATTATTCAAACCATAAATCTATATTTTTGGTTTTTGACAATATCCATAGACAGATGTGATAGGCATCATTTTAAATCTAACAATATTATGAACAAATTTGATAAATATTAGGCATAGGTTTAAGATTTAATACAAACGAGATAATAAGTTGTTGTGACTTTTTATATAAATTTCCCACTCACCTGAATGCATCCAAATCTAAAATCTGAATAATCTTTTAGGCCTACAATCCCCAAATGCTTACGCTCTACAGTTATTCTGAAAAGGGGATACTTTCAGATCTATAGATTTGTAAGAAAATAGGAAAATAAGGGAGAATATGAAGAAGAGCTTAGACGTCAATTCATACACTTTTCCACTTGATCTGATTATCCCTTTCAAATGTATATAGCATTATGTTTGATTGATTGTATATGAACTTGTTTTTTATTAAGAAATTTATTTGAAGAGAAAGGGAAATGGAAGAGCTTCGTTGTTGCCTACAAATTTCTGTGGAAAAGAATGAGGACTTACCCTTTTATTTATAGGAGTGGAATTGGCCATGAACTGTTAGATTTGAATAATTAAACTTCCGTATGTTTATATAATATCATATACAAAAATGCCCTTCAAAGTCTAGCCGTTACTGGGTTTACATGCTCAGAGCGGTTGATCGCTCTAGGCAAAAGTGTTGACCGCCGTTGAGTTGTTTTGCCAAGTGAAGGCAGGTAATAAAAGGAAAGATATATTATATTTATTTATTTCCATCCGTTTTTCGTATTTCATCCATAATTTTTTCATATGGACTTCGTTCTCAAAACTCTAAACATGAAAGTTGACCAAAATTCTATGGTCAAATTCCATCGTTTGCAGAAATTCCTACTTTTAGAAATCTAAATAACTAATTTATTATCAAAATTCCGGGTTGTTACATTTTTCCCCCTTAAAAGGAATTTTGTCCAGAAATTTTGACAACTACTTATCCTATCTTACACAACTAATTAGTGTACATTTACTTTCCAACCATGTGCGCATATGCACGGTGTATATAATGCATTTCAGCCAAAAAACATGTATGCAAGATGATTCTAAATTGGGCCCTCCTACATGTATGCATCAAATTTTTATAAAACACTTTTGAAAACATGATGCAAAACATCCTAAATATACTGGAAGTTTTATATAAATGCAATTTTTTTTTAAAAAATTTATCCATAACCCTCACACGATTAAGTATAAAAATGTGAAGTAACCAATTATTGCATCCAAGTCCTACCATCCATAAAATCACGTATATAATCGCTTCCTATTTTATTTCTTCTAAACCGGGAAAAGGAAATCAAAGTGAAGAATTTTAACATTCCCTTCACTTTTAGATATTCTGTTCCTCGACTTACAATGGAAATTTCACCTCAGTTACCCAAAATACTCCAAAATTTTCCATTTATAGACTGTAAAGGAGGCTTAAAACAAGCTCTAAAACGTAAAATTAGTTGATTAGTAACTCGCGCGCATCACTGACAAGGTATGGAAACAATGTTTCCAAGGCTAAAACAACCTTTTTCTTTTTCTCATTAATGTTTTTATTGCATCGTCGGTCCTATTGCACCGCTAAAACGCGTATAGAAACTATTCTAAAATCTTCCCTGCGCTGTTCATATGACAAAAATTAAAATTTTCACAAAAATAAATTTTCCTTTAAAATCTTTTTATAAACTTTTGAAAATTTCTTTTTAACACCGTTTAACTTTCCATATGTGATCTGCATAAAAACAAAATTTTGGTAATGTGCGCTTTATGTCATTCAAGTCATCTATTTTAATGTAAAACATTCGTTTAAACACGCGCAAACTGCCGTACCCAAATTTTGCGTTTTTGTGCAAACTGAAATTAAGAAAGTAAATCTATAAAAAATTAAATTTTAAAAAAGATAATTTTTTTAAACATTGTTTTTCCAAAAGTTTCAAAATGTATTTTGCGGAAATTTAAACGATTCAAGTCACATGTTTGCTAAAAAGGAAGTCAGTCATGTAAAAATGTGAAAATGAAACTATACACCAAAAGACATAATAAATTTTAGCTGAACAAAGAACAAGTGATTAATTACACCCGTGGCGAAAACAATGCAATACCTGACCTTTGCTAAAATTTATCCGATACATAATTCTATTTTTTCCAGCCTTAGCACAATGGTTTGTTAGATAAGAAAATGAGATTTCATTCAAACGGATATGCACGAATGACATAAATATTTTAAACATAGAAACCTCATTATCATAAGTCATGCGGTTTCAAAGATAATAAACACTAACAGTTACAAGCACGAGTTATCACAAAGCCGAAAACCAAATTGTAATGTCTCGTATTTTTTATGGTTAGATATTTAAATTCTTTTATTATTTTAATTATTTTATTTGAAATTTTAAATGAGTTTATAATATATAATTCATTTATAAAACGAAGTTTAAACGTTAAATTTATATATAAATATAAATCGAGCTCGTAATGGCACGGTAGTTCGTAATATTGAGTTTTAAACTTCAATTGAATTTACATAATCCGATATAAGTCGGAATTCCATGAAACAAGAAACATTTTAATCTGTTTGATCATATTTTTCTAATGAAAGAGAAAAATGGAGATATTAGTTTATAGATTGTTAGTTATATCCAATATAAATTTTAAAATAGTCACTATGAAATCGTTTTATAAATTATAACGATTAATATTATATATTTAATTTAATTTAAAAGTGTTTTTGACCATAACTTGGTATTACAATCGAGTTATGCTACGAAACGAATTCCGTTGAATTCGTATTGACGTTTAGAGTCAAAATAGATATAGATATATTGTTTGTTATTTTTGGAGAACCAGTTATTTAGTGTCCAAAATAGCGTTGTTTTACGCATAAAATAGGATAACTAATATGGAAACGATCTCCGTTTTTAACGAAACCGATTTTATTAAATCCGCAATGAATAATTTTAGTAGTGCTTCGAGTTTCAAGGTATTTGGAATTTTTTGATGATTGTAGAAAATTTAAATGCGTATTTTTCACTTGTGATTTATAAAGGACTTTTCACAAACGATATCGGAATTCGACGAAACCTATCCCATTATGTCTGGAATATTTTTCTATGCTAGGATTAGGATTTTCATCTCGATTGGAGGTCGTACAGAGTGATTTTTATGTGATACTTCACCGTTATGTTTCGTTAATAATATTTTAATAATTTATAAACCCTATATATACTCAACAGTTTCACCCTAACCCTAATTCTTGACTGCTGCGTGGTCAATAAATTTTGCAGCCGCCTTTAATTTTTTTAGTGGCCAATATCTCCCAGCTTTTCCTTCATAAACTCACAAAATCAAAACATTTATTCAACAAACTTTCCAAATGAATTATCTTCAGCACATCGAGCTCGTTATAATGGATGGGGGTGATTGAATTTAAGAATCTGTGGTGGCGAGGGGAGCGACTGAAAGGCGCCGCAGTTATTGGGTATTCTGCGATGAACGGTGGTGGCTGATGGCTGATGGGTCGATACTCTAGGCGGTGGTCGGCGGTGGAGAGGTGATCGTTCTGGGGTGGTTGGATTGACCGCCGATGGTCAGGAACGGTGCGACAGATCATGATGAGGTGGGTAGAAAATAATGGGACAAAACAAAATAACATGGGATTGGAAAAAGTGACTAAACCATGGGAATTTGGATGTTTAACGTAGAGAACACGTGTAGGACGAGGTGCATCATGAAAATACAAGGGTCTGACAAATTTTGAAATGGAGCTAATATGTTTTGGCCTTGGTTTCTAAAACTGTAAGAAAACAACATGAAATAGGCGCAAATTTATATTGATGAGTTTAAAAATACTAGCGATATTCATGGATGAGGAAGGTATGTGTGTTTTTACTATGCACGTTTGGGAAGTAGGAACATGGGAGAAACAATGCAGTTTCACAAAGCTAGGTTTAAAATGAGAAAAAAATGTGAAGAAATCGGTTGTTATTAAGTCAGTAGAGTGGCAGATTAACGACGACAGTAGGGAAATTAAAGGGACACAGGAGTTAGGCCTTTTAAACAAAGCCAGCAAGTTAAATAAAATAAAAAAAAAGATAGGACCGTATATGTATCTTTCCAAAACAAAATGTCGGGCCTGTATACTTGGGCTTAATGAAGTGAATGTATTATTTATTAATTTACCCCTAATTTAAGAAGTAAATTAGTAAATTCATTGCCCAGTTGAACGAAATTGTTAATTAGTAACGAAGCTGACTAAGTAAAATAGTAATATGTACTCAAAAAGCATTATTATAGTTAATTAGTTATTTAAATCACGAAATTTTAAAATGTTACAATATATACTTAAGGATTAGTTAAAAATCGTATACTTAAATCGTGTATAACTTTTTAAGGGTGAACAGAATGGAATAAACCAAGTTGCAGTTGGAGCGTGGCGAGGAACACAACAATATAGAACTAGTTGGGACAGATTTGGAAGCAGCTGGAATTATCGGTTAAATTAAATGCTTGTTTAATTTAACTACAAACTGAACCATTTCAACGAATCAAATCAATGTGAGTATAACTCACTCAGTTTTTACCCACTTATATTTTATATAAATCGAGATTTATTTTGTGTGCTATGGTTGATAATTGTTTGCTCTGTGTTGAATATTATTTTTATATTGGTTGAATTGGTTGATTTAAACGTTCGTTTATATTAAAATAAATCTGATCGTTATTTTAACGATTATTTCAAATAAGGTAACTTAACTTGTTGGTTACATTTATAATAATATAAATGTATTAAATTAAAATATGGATGCTTGGATTACTGCTGTTTATTATTGTTAAATATTACAGTTATTTATTGAACTGAATAATATTATTTGAGGCAACATATTTGGATGAAGGAAAAAACAGGTTGGAGGGATCCAACTGGATTCTGAAATTTATTGTTTATTTTCATATTACCATTATATGAACTACATGACCAACCTGATTGATTTGTTATTGATTGTTAAATCTTGATTCAACATTTGTTATGATATTAGCCAATGGGTAATATTGATTGACTAATTGGCATCAAATGGCTTAATAATCAATCGTTTTGGAAATGTGGATTTACAGTCAGGTGAATCGATAGAAATGAAGTTATAAAATTTATTTCATAACTGAAGATAGATTTATGAAATTTGTTAATTTAAATGGAAATTTATTAAAAAGAAAATTTATATTTATATTTATTATTTAAGTTTGTAAATAATTATTAAACGTTTTTATAAATCAAATTCTTATGTTAATTAGATTTATAAGTAAAAGAGTAGAAATTAACCGAATGGTTAAGAGTTGGATAAATTGTTTCATAGAAATGATTGAATGGAATTATTTGAATCAATTTTATTATTATTTAATTTAAAGTGAGAACTAATTGGATTGGGTTAACGAGATAGCCGTGTTTGAGTTGAGTAAATCAACCGCTTTAACAGGGGTTTGATTATTAAGTTAAATCAGTTTATTATCAATGAATATGTTGAAATAGCTTAATGAATATTTGTTTTTAATTTTAATAAGAGTTTAATAAGGAATTTATTTATTATTTTAGTTATTTGAAAATTTAACTGCTTTTACAGTAGTTAGTGATGAAGTAATTTATTAATTTAATTAATAATAATTTAAGAGATTTCTTTTTAAGTGAAATTCATTTAAGTAAGAAATTAGAGTTTTGAATTAGAGTCTAGTTGAATTGTGAAAGAGGTATATTAGTAGGTTTTTATTTAAACCTGAGATAAAAATGGAGTGAGATAAAAGGAGTTTATATTAAACCAGAATTTTACAACCAATGTTTATAAAAAGAAGTGAGAAGTCGAAGTGTTGATTTTGAATTGGCGATACCTAATAATAAGATTAAGTGAATGAATGGAATTGAAACGAGATTTTCAAAGTGGAAAATGGTCGAATGAATTAGAAAAGGAACAGTATGGGTTGATAACGAGTATGGATAAAAATTGGTACCTAACTGGAGATTGGTTGAGTTGAGTGATTTTCTAAGTATAGTCTGATGCTGATTTGGGTCTTCGCATGTAACACCCTATATTTTCTGTGAACATTAAAGTAACTAATTAAAGAATACTTAATTTTAAAAGCGGAAATTAGGGGAAACGGGTTTTGCCATTGCGTTTGTCTCGGAATTCTGCTTTAGATAGAGTTCGAGTTTGCGTGAATCAGACTCCGTATGAAGATGTTATGGAGTTCAGAAGATTTCAATTTTAAACAGAAACTAAATATAAATAATAATAAAATTAAAAAGCAGTTTGAAATTCAAAAAATTCCGAGAATCAGCTGGGCGGGAAAATTCCCGCCCATAGGTGTCGACTCCCCCCATGGGGGGTCGACATAGGTGTCGACCCCCCAAGAGGTGTGTTGACTGGGGTGTCGACCCCCATGTAGGGGTTGACCCCCTCAGCCAGATCTGGGCGGTTTTGTCCAGTGACGTTTTTCTGAGTCATCAGGGCATATGTGGCGACTTCTGGTTGGCTCTATTTGGTCCGGATGGCTCTGATTACTGCTAGGTTGATCTAACGGCTCTCATTAATCTAAACTTCTATATAAACAACCCCAACCCTCAACCCTAAAACCTCATAACCTTGCTCTCTGAAGCCATCATGCTGTCCATGGCCAAACTAGCGTAGCCTCCATTTTTCTCTAAACTAGAAATCAAGTTAGAAAGCCCCAAATCAAGTCCAAACTAGAGAATCAATAGTCTACATCAAAGGATAGCTTTTCAATTTCAGAAATCAGATCCCAGAAAACAAGATTTGTTCTTTTTTTTGTAAGTTCAGTTATTCTTTAGATTTGAACAAATAAAAGTCATGACTTGTAATGAAGTGAAACTAGAACTGTGCCTAGTTGTAAGATAATCGTATTCTGATTCATGTTTATCACTGTAGCAATTTTGAAATTACCTATGCCTACGAGACTATTGTGATTGATACAATCTATCATGTTGTATATTAATTTGGTGATGAACCAATCATGTTGTATGTTAATTTGGTGATGAACCTGTCATGTTGTATATTAATTTGGTGATGAACCTATCATGTTGTATATAATTTTGGTGATTCTTTTATGTTATGTTATATACAAGATCATAAGCTAAGTCATGTTTATATATGCTTTTGCTTCTAGATCTACATGCTTATATGTTTAGATCTATGTTAATTTGATCCAACTCAAATGCAAGTTCACATTTACATGCTTAATTAAATGTGTGTAGTACTATGCCAAATTTATATCACACATGCTTAGTTGATCTATACTGTTTTATGCCGTTGGAATGTTACATGTCCCTTTGCTCTTCCCTTTTGTTTATGATTTAGGCTAATTTGCGAGCCTAAAGTTCTATGTAATTTATGCGAACGAATAACGAGGGATACGCGGGAAAAACATTAAATTACATGCTATTGATATAGGTTTGCACATAATCATGTAAATGATTAATGGCAGGAAATGGTATAATTTGTATACCTAAGAATTATGGACATAATTTAGATGGTAAATGGGACATGACTTGAGTTGACAACATTGGTGGATAATTTACATATGAACATAAATGGTAAATATGTAGATGAATATGCCTAACCCGAGGTTAGATTGAGTAACAGTGTAAGACTGCCCGGAACCGCCCGGCACATCCAGCAACCGTAACAATACAGATCTAATGTCAGAGGTTAGCGCATTAAGCCCAAAAACCTGAGGTTTGATTGAGTTGCGGTGTAAGACTGCCCGGAACCGCCCGGCACATCCAGCGACTGCAATAATATAGATCTAATGTGAGAGGTCGGTGCTTTAATGAATGAATTAAAGCTAAGGAACAGGCAGGCTAAGAATGGTAGGGTTAAGTTAATTAAGGAAACACTTAACCAATACAACATGTTAACTAAACTGATGGGTGGGGTTAGGTTAATTTGAGAACACTTAGTCATTTTAACATGTTGATTAGGAAACCCTAGTAACGGGGATCCATTTCAGCAGTAACCCACATAGATGTATCATGGTATCCTGAGCTAGGCAGGGTGGGGCACGATTATTGGGATGAATATAAGTGGTCAAAATAACAGGGGGTGGTGCAGTAGTGTAGGTTCTGACGGAGTATGGGCATGCACGTACTCCGGCATGGACAAATCAGGCACTGGGCATCAGTAGTATACATTGTGCATCTTGAATTTGTGTCGGTTTACCACCATAGGAATTGATACACCCCATGGTGGGACCAGCACAGGTATCTACAATCAAGCGGGGCCGATTGACACAAGTCATAAATGCATGCGAGTAGAAGCCGATCGATAAAGGGATCATTTTATCATGAACACATGGTGCTAGTTGAAACACTTGTTAGTAGGTGTCGAGAAATAGAAATGAGTGCGATAGTAGATTCAGTTTATCTTGCCTTATTTATTGTTAACTTATTTCTAGGGTATTTTCCTAGGTTCAGTTTATTCATGTCATGATCCTTTTACCTGTTTACATGCTAAATCATCACTGGACTTACCAGGCTTATGTCTGCCCCGTTTTCTTTCGTCTTCTTGTCTTCCTTCCCCCCCGGTCCGCAGTGAGGAAATACTTCAACTTAATTAGTCCAGACCTTTTCCAGCTTGAAGAGAGTAGACGTATTGCTTGAATTCTCTTTTCTTGGGCTATGGTTGTGGTTACACTCTTAATTGGAGATTTATGCTGCTTTATTATTATTTATGCTTCTTTATGTTTTAGTCAAGACAGAAGCTTTATTGTAATGATTTGGAAGTTGGTTTTTTGAGACAGTTGTTGTAATATTTTGACTGGACCACATGCTTATGGAATAAAATTTAGTTTTTCCGCTGTTTATATGTCTGTCTTATAAATTACCTCTACCTTTTACCTATAATACTCCACCAAAGTTAATGCATTCCCTTTGTGAGTGACCTTAACGGAGGTGGGGTGTTTACACTTGGTATCAGAGCAATGGTTTACCAGATCAGATAAAAGTTTTTGAAAACTATTTTTCAAAAAGAAGTTTAAAGAAGCATTTTCAAGAAAAGTTTTGTTTTTTTATAAAAAAAGCATAATCCCCAAAGCCATATGCACTATCTTTCTATCCTTTGTTTTGAACCTTTTCTTTTCGTTTCAGCATGTTTGGGGATCTTAATCTTCTTGAGGGTGTACCGGTACCTGGCTAGTTCAGAAGGTACCTGGAGGCTAAGACCAATGACGCAGGCCCAGCAGACGTTCCTCCTCCCCCAGCTGCAGCCGTTCCTCCTCCTCCTCCTTCCGCGTGCAAATGCTTTCTCGAAGATATGTAGAGACTTTCAAGCCATGGGTGGAAAGAACTTTAATGGGACTGAGTCATTTGTGGAAGCAAGAAATTGGCTCAAGGAAATAGAAGATTTGTTTGTTATCTTCGAAGTGGACAATATGCAGAAGATATTATTGGCTATGTGGTTACTTATGGACGAAGCATCTTATTGGTGGGAAGTTACTAATGCTGAGAGACCAGTTGAAACTTGGGAGGATTTCAGAATGAGGTTTGAAATGAAGTTCCTCTCGCAAGCTGAACGAAGCCTACAGGTGGAAAAGTTCTTAGCTCTCAAACAGGGAAGCCTATCGGTCATGGAATACGTCAACCAATTCAACCAGCTGGCTAGATTCGGATTGGAGTTAGTTAACACTCCACATAAGAAGGCTCTCCGTTTCATTAAAGGGTTGAACGAGCCACTGCACAGCCTAGCTATGCCCCATATAACTATGGGTGCGACTTATGAGAGACTAGTGGACATGCCACTGTTACAGAAGGAAGATACGGATGGCAAGAAAGAGATAAAGTTGGAACTGCCTCAAGACAAGAAAGTGGAGGGATCACATATCAAGAAGATGGATTCCAAGAAGGGCGGGAAGAATAACAAACCCCTTGACAAGAGGAAGTGTAATTTTTGTGGCATACCTTGACATCTGATTAAGGACTGCAGAAAGAAGAAAAGGAAGATGGGTGGTTGTTTTCAGTGTGGTGAGACAAGACACATGGCTAAGGACTGCCCAAGAAAGCAAGGGCAAGAGCAGAGGACTGGATCTACTTCTGGAGGGCAGGTTCAAGCTCTCATAGCACCTCCGCAAGAACGAGGTAGAAATATTTCTGTTGAGAGTTTAGTTTATCTTTTTGATCATCCTGTTCGTGCTCTCTTTGATTCTGGCGCATCGCACTCTTTTATATCTACTCCTTTAGTTAAATCTCTACACCTAGACACCAGTATAATAGAGGATCCCTTGTTTGTTTCAAATCCAAATGGGGGTTCGGCCTATTTATCAATGATTTGTTTGGATTTGGAAATTTCTATACTAAGCGTTAGGTTTAGATGTAATGCCTATGTTTTGGGCTTCACGGGCTATGGTTTGATTCTAGGCATGAATTGGCTATCCAATAATGGTGCCGTCCTCGATTGTGAAAAAAGAGTAGTTAGACTTATGACTGCCTCGGTGACACTCTCGAAATCTCTTGTAATCCCATGAACTCTGTTATGCTTAGCTACCTAGAATCTCTTGATGCGTCTGTTGAAAACCTACAATCTATTAGAATAGTTCGTGAATACTCGGATGTCTTTGAAGAGGTGAAGAGTTTACCTCCGAAGCGAGAGATAGACTTCCGCATATACCTTGCTGATAATGCAAAACCCGTTGCTCTACCCATTAGACACATGGCTCCAAGAGAAAGGAAAGAGCTCAACAAGCAAGTTAAGGAGTTGCTTGAAAAGGGGTTTATAAGACGGAGAATTTTTGAATGGGGTGCTCCAGTGGTGTTTGCAACCAAAGCGGATGGTTCACTTCGCCTATGTGTTGACTATAGGAAGCTAAACAAGCTAACCAAGAAAAATAGGCACCCACTTCCAAGAATAGACGATTTGTTCGATCAGCTTGTAGGTGCATCAGTTTTCTCCCAACTAGATCTGGCTACCAGGTTTCATCAGCTAAGAGTGGCTGAGGACAGCATTGATAAGACCGCATTCAGGACCTCGGATGGTTTCTTTGAATGGCTTGTCATGCCTTTCAGCTTGACAAACGCACCTGCCTATTTCGTCGACTTTATGAGTTGGCTATTCAGGGAGTTCCTTAATAAATTTGTAGTAGTTTTCGTGGACGACATTTTGATCTTCTCGAAAAGTGAGGAAGAGCATGCTTTGCATTTAAGATTACTCATGGATACTCTTCGTGCACATCAGCTGAAAGAAAAATTCTCCAAATGCCATTTTTGGAGAGAAGAAGTAAGGTTTCTTGGACATGTGGTGTCCAAAGAGGGGATAACTGTGGATCCCGCAAAAGTTGTTGCGGTGCAAGATTGGAAGATTCCATGGAATGCAACCGAAGTCCGAAGTTTTCACGGACTAGCGGGCCTTTACCGAAAGTTCATTAAAGACTTTGCGAAGATCTCAGCACCACTTACAAGACTGACGAAGAAGAACCTAACTTTCGCTTCGGACTTGGATTGTGATGTTACTTTCCAACGATTGAAAAGGGCTCTGACAACAACCCCAGTTCTAACATTGCTTGATGGAAGTAAGATGTTTACAGTATACACAGACGCATGCGGTATAGGATTAGGCGCTGTCTTGATGCAAGAAGGCAAGGTAGTTTGTTATGGGAGAAGGCAGTTGAAGGTACATGAGAAGAACTACACAACTCTTGATTTGGAGCTAGCTGCCATTGTTTTCGCTCTTAAGTCATGGCGTCATTACCTATTAGGAGAAAGGTTTGAATTGTTTACTGACCATGTATCATTAATGTACCTTTTCTCACAGAAGGATCTTAACTTAAAACAACAAAGGTGGATGGAGTTTCTTGCCTCATACGATTTTGAGATTGCTTATACCCCTGGCAAGGGCAATGTGGTAGAAGATGCCTTGAGTAGGAAAAAGCTAACCCTAAGTCCTCTCTTTATAGAAAGTCAAAGCTTGGAGTACATAGCAAACTTTGACTTTAGACCTTACTTTGAGTTTGTGCCTGGCTTGTTAGCAACACTAGAGATGCGACCTACGCTTTTGGACTCAATAGGAACCGTGCAACGTGAAGACCCTCAGCTAGTTGATGTAATGGATAAGCTAATTAGAGGTGAGACTTCTAGTCACCTCAATAGATACTCCATCGATGACAAGGGTTGGTTGAGATGGGATGGAAGACTATGCGTCCCACAAGCAAGAGATTTGGTGAAAACCGTTCTCGAAGAAGCATATCATTCTAAATTGACCATACACCTAGGTGGGGACAAGATGTATAAAGACATAAAAAGGGTTTTCTTTTGGAATGGCATGAAGAAGGATGTAGCTGAGTTTGTCTCTAAATGCTTGATATGCCAGCAAGTCAAAGCGGAGCAGAAGAAGCCTGGTGGTCTGCTTCATCCTCTAGAAGTCCCATAGTGGAAATGGGATAACATTTCGATGGGCTTTATTGATGGGTTTCCTAGGTCAAGAAGGGGCAATACCAGTATTTGGGTAATAATGGACAGGCTCACTAAAAGCGCCCACTTTATACCTGTTAAGAGTAGGAGGACTGCCTCATCGTTATCATCCATTTATCTTAAAGAGGTGGTTCAACTGCATGGAATACCCTCTAGCATAGTAAGTGATCGAGATCCTATCTTTACGAGCGAGTTTTGGAGGATTTTGCAAGAGGCTGAGGCACACAGCAATGCTTAAGCATGGCCTATCACCCTCAAATCGATGGTCAGATGGAAAGGGTGAACAGAGTATTAGAAGATCTTTTGAGATTGTGCATCCTTTATTTTGGAGGGACATGGGAAGATCATCTTCCTTTGGTGGAATTCACCTACAACAATAGCTACCAAGCCACCATAGGCATGGCACCCTTCGAGGCTTTATATGGAAGACCGTGTCGATCTTCAACTTGTTGTTGGGAGCCTACAGACAAGCTCGTGCTTGGGCCGGACATGATTAGAGAAACTTCAGAGAAGGCGGACTTGATATGAAGATGAATGAAGATTGCACAAGATAGACAAAATTCCTACGCTGATAAAAGAAGGACCGACCTTGAGTTTGAGGTTGGAGATATGTTTTTCCTTAAAGTATCTCCTGTGAAGAATGTTGTTCGCTTTGGGTCTACACGAAAATTGGCACCAGGATTTGTAGGGCCATTTCCTATCATTGAGAGGATTGGGAAGATGGCTTATAGAGTAGAGCTGCCCAAAAGATTGGCTAGAGTTCATAATGTTTTCCATGTTTCTCATCTACGAAAGTGCTTACATGAGTCTGCGGAAGTTGTGGAGCCAAACATACTAGAGGAAGTAGAAGTGGAACAAGAAGCGACGGTGAGGAGAGTTCCAACTCGTATCTTAGGGACAGAAGTCAAGAAGCTACGCAACTGTGAAGTCAAGCTTGTTAAAGTTCAATGGAGTGACGCTAAGGAAGAAGCGACTTGGGAGACCGAGGACAAGATACGCACAGTCTACCCTTTTCTTTTTGAGGATACATCCTTGATCTCTTTTCCATAAGTTTTTGCATGCTTATATCTATCTTTTAAGTATATCTCCTTGATCTTATTCTTGATCCTTAAGTAGAAACCAATGGATGTAAATATGTATTTGAAACATGTTATGATTGATGGTTGCAAGTGGTTGCTCGTGGATGCATATACACACACATTAGGTACTAGATCGGCTCAGTCACTTTCATACTGCATATGCATATATGTATTTTTTATATGGATTGAAACTTGATGTGTTCTCATATGGATGTTGCACTTGTATGAATGATTGTGCACTCATGTAGAAGTTATAAAGTATGATTAGGAATAATTGCATACATAATGGAATCATGGCACTATCATGATTTGCATTAAGGAGGTCAACTGAATTAGTAGACCGCCTGATTTTGCATTAGATAAGGACATATACACACACTGTGCATATAGTCATGAAAGCATTAGAAATCTGTTTAAGGACAATGGATACCTGTGTTTGATGATTGAGTAGATGGACGATTGGATGGTAGGACATACATTCTTCATAACTTGAACATTTCGGGGACGAAATCCTTTAAGGAGGGGAGAATGTAACACCCCGTATTTTCTATGAACATTAAAGTAACGAATTAAAGAATACTTAATTTTAAAATTGGAAATTAGGGGAAACAGGTTTTGCCATTGCGTTCGTCTCGGAATTCTACTTGAGATAGAGTCCGAGTTTGCATGAATTAGACTTCGTATGAAGAAGTTATGGAGTTTAGAAGATTTCAAGTTTAAACAAAAACTAAATATAAATAACAATTAAATCAAAAAGCGGTTCGAAATTAAAAAAATTCCAAGAATCAGCTGGGCGGGAAAATTCCCGCCCATAGGGGTCGAACCCCCCATGGGGGGTCGACATAGGTGTCGACCCCCCAAGACGGGTGTTGATTGGGGTGTCGACCCCCCTATAGGTGTCGACCCCCTTGGCCAGATCTGGGCTATTTTGTCCAATGACGTTTTTTTGAGTCATTAGGGCATAGGTGGCGACTTCCAGTTGGCTCTATTTGGTCAGGATGGCTCTGATTACTCATAGGTTGATCTAATGGCTCTCATTAATCTAAACTTCTATATAAACAAGCCCAACCCTCAACCCTAAAACCTAATAACCTTGCTCTCTGAAGCCGTCATGCTGTCTATGGCCAAACTAGCATAGCCTCCATTTTTCTCTAAATTAGAAATCAAGTTAGAAAGCCCCAAATCAAGTCCAAACTAGAGAATCAATAGTCTACATCAAAGGATAGTTTTTCAATTTCAGAAATCAAATCCCAGAAAACAAGACTTGTTCTTTTTTTTTGTAAGTTCAGTTATTCTTTAGATTTGAACAAATAAAAGTCATGACTTGTAATGTAGCGAAAATAGAACTGTGCCTAGTTGTAAGATAATCGTATTCTGATTCATGTTTATCCATGTAGAAATTCTGAAATTACCTATGCCTACGAGACTATTGTGATTGATACAATCTATTATGTTGTATATTAATTTGGTGATGAACCTATCATGTTGTATATTAATTTGGTGATGAACCTATCATGTTGTACATAATTTTGGTGATTCTTTTATGTTATGTTATATGCAAGATCATAAGCTAAGTCAAGTTCATATATGCTTATATGTCTAGATCTACATGCTTATATGTTTAGATCTATGTTAATTTGATCCAACTCAAATGCAAGTTCACATTTACATACTTAATTAAATGTGTGTAGTACTATGCCAAATTTATATCACATATGCTTAGTTGATCTATACTGTTTTATGCCGTTGGAATGTTACATGTCCCTTTGCTTTTCCCTTTTGTTTATGAGTTAGGCTAATTTGCGAGCCTAAAGTTCTATGTAATTTAAGCGAACGAATAACGAGGGATACGTTGGGAAAAATATTAAATTACATGCTATTGGCATAGGTTATCTCATAATCATTTAAATGATTAATGGCAGGAAATGGTATAATTTGTATACCTTAGAATTATGGACATAATTTGGAGGGTAAATGGGACATGACTTGAGTTGACAATGTTGGTGGATAATTTACATATGAACATAAAGGGTAAACATGTAGATTTATTAAAAGATGAATATGCCTAACCCGAGGTTAGATTGAGTAACGGTGTAAGACTGCCCGGAACCGCCCGACACATCCAGCAACCATAACAATACAGATCTAATATGAGAGGTTAACGCATTAAGCCCAAAAACCCGAGGTTAGATTGAGTTGCGGTGTAAGACTGCCCGGAACCGCCCGACACATCCAGCGACAACAACAATATAGATCTAATGTGAGAGGTTGGTGCTTTAATGAATGAATTAAAGCTAAGGAACAGGCAGGCTAAGAATGGTAGGGTTAAGTTAATTAAGGCAACATTTAACCAATACATGTTAACTAAACTGATGGGTAGGGTCAGGTTAATTTGAGAACACTTAACCATTTTAACATGTTGGTTAGGAAACTCTAGTAACGGGGACCCATTTCAGCAGTAAACCAAATAGATGTATCATGGTATACTGAACTAGGCAGGGTAGGGCACGATTATTAGGCTAATTATAAGCGGTCAAAATAACGGCGGGTGGTGCAGCAGTGTAGGTTCCGACGGAGTATGGGCGTGCACGTACTCCGGCATGGACAAATCAGGCACTGGGCATCAGTAGTATACACTGTGCATCTTGAATTTGTGTCGGGTGCCACCAAAGGAATCGACACACCCCATGGTGGGACCAACACAGATATCTACAATCAAGCAGGGCCGAATGACACAAGTCATACATGCATGCGAGTAGAAGCCGATCGATAAAGGGATCATTTTATCATGAACACATGGTTCTAGTTGAAACACTTGTTAGTATGTTTAGAGAAATAGAAATGAGTGCGATAGTATATTCAGTTTATCTTGCCTTATTTATTGTTATCTTATTTTTAGGGTATTAGGTTCAGTTTATTCATGTCATGATCCTTTTACCTGTTTACATGCTAAATCATCACTGGACTTACCAGGCTTATGTCTGCCCCATTTTCTTTCGTCTTCTTGTCTTCCTTCCCCCCCGGTCCGCAGGGAGGGAATACCTCAACTTAGTCCAGAACTTTTCCAGCTTTAAGAGAGTAGACGTATTGCTTGGATTCTCTTTTCTTGGGTTATGGCTATGGTTACACTGTTAATTGGGGATTTATGCTACTTTATTATTGTTTTATGCTTCTTTTTGTTTTAGTCAAGACAGAGGCTTTATTGTAATGATTTGGAAGGTTGTTTTTTGGGACATTTGTTGTAATGTTTTGACTGGACCACGTGCTTATGAAATAAAATTTAGTTTTTTGGCTGTTTATATGTCTATCTTGTAAATTACCTGTACCTTTTACCTAAAATACTCCACCAAAATTAATGCATTCCCTTTGTGAGTGACCTTAACGAAGGTAGGGTGTTTACATCGGGTTGATACTTAGGGAATTATCCGCTTACCAAATTTATGGTCTGGGACTAATGAAGTTGAAGTATAGAAGTGCATGAATAAGTAATAGGAATGTTTCCAGCTTTGAAATAAAGAATTCGAGAATATAATATGATTTCTGAAGAAAAAGGAAATAAAAGGACTTGAGAATATATATAATGAGATTTCCAAGGTAACTGAATACAAAAGGAGATTGCGTGAAAATATAACGATATTTTCCAAGTAAAAAGGAAATGAGTTGTGTTTTGAAATAGGTTTTCTATAAGAATAAGAGTTGGGCATTGTTTTCAAATAAAGGGATAAAAGAGATTCTGTAACGTTGTTTACGAGTGATAAGTTGAAGTGATTTCCCGATTTTAAATAACAAGTAACAATGAGGCAAATGTTTAAAAAGGATAATGGAATAGGAAGTTTGAGATGAATATAAGATATCTTCTGAAGTGTATAGAATTAAATTGTATTAAGGATACTCTTATATTTAATTAAGAAGTGAAAAGCTATATTCGAATTATTAATTGATTTTGAGGTTTATTAAACAAATTATTTTAATTAAAGAAGCCAAATGATGTTGAATACTAAACCAGCAATTTTATTTTTATTTTTATGATTAAATGGTTGTTTATTTGATAGTTAAATAACCGACTATCAAATCTGACCTATACGATTATTGTTACGGAAAGACCGGGATCGAATTTATATTCGAAAACCATTCCAACCAACAAATATGAAATGTTGAAGATACCAGATATTGATCGAGACAGAGCAATTGAGGACCGTGGATCTTCATAAAACGGTAGAGTTACTTAAAATCTCTGGTTTAGCGGCCTAAGATATACTGGAGTTCTGTCGTGGTTGGAATCTATGGATTTGCAAGGACTTCTCGCTACTGATCCATAGGGTAATACCTAGGATGTAGTAGGAGAGTGCCTTTGGGTCATCCTGTTCCTGGATGACTTGTATGGATGGATATCTGACATAGTATTTCAAAAGGGATCGCGTACGTTGATTTTTTCAAGCGTACCATAGTTGATGGAGGAGTATTGCACTTCTCTTAGCTTAACAACTAGAGTATTTTTATGGATGTCAATTAGTAATTTTCTGGCGGATCTAACGATGTGGCATTCAAAGTGAATGGTGGCCAGATGTTCTGAAAGAAGATTTATGACCTCAAGCCTCATCAACCGGGAAATGGTACAAATCGGGTAGGTCGCATGTCTAAGTGGGTCGCTTCCAATTAGGGTGTATTGTCACCATCTAGAGAATGTTCATATTTTTTACTTCTTTTCATTTCTGTATCCCATGAGAACTACGATGGTCGTGACCAAAAGCCATAAGGTGACAATACATTCGACACTCTCAAGCGAAATGAAGGGTCGGTCATGTTTAGCTTGAGTTGCAAGATGTTCCTGTTGAACTCGATGTATTACTCTCTTGAGATACACCGTCGGAAGGTGGTTGCCCATACCTTGCCACGGAATCCATTCTCCAATAAAAGCCCATGTTTTTGATTATATACTATGTATGTAGAGCGTGAGATGCAAGCATTCTGCTAGATTGTTATTTATTTGTATTTAGACATTATTATAATATCAGAATAAGATATGATTTCCAAAAACTTTTTTGGGTTATCTAAAGTAAAAACCATTCATATTTATGTGTGGACTTAGTCTTCTGATTATCCATTTCTTTCGAATAAAATTTGACGTTAAAATCAAGTTGGGTGATACCTTTAAAACTTAGTGGTTTTCTCACTCTGGTTCACCAGACTGATCCGACGTTTGTAATGCTCGGGTTAGACTGGGTTTTACAGGTTCAGGTTATTGGATACTACAAAGTTCAGAAGACATGTTGGAAGAGTTCAGATGTATTAGTATTTATTCCGCTGTGTGTTGTATATGATGACAGGATATTATAACCGTCCAGATATGTTGATGTATTGTGATGATTGTAAGTTTTATTTCAAGTTCTCAACAAAGATTTATTTCTATATTATATTTTGTTCCACTGCGATATGAGATTCTGATTTTGTGTTGGTTCTTCTTCTTCTTCTATTTTAATATTTCATTGTTTTCTCAACCTCTAATCTCTTTCTAATAAATATTTGGTATTTTCGACTTGAGTTTTGGCAAGTAATACGGGTTTATTTAATATTGTCGAAATTTGGGCGTCGAATTCTCTACCGGATCGTTACACAAATGCCAGAAAGGGATAGCAACAAAGACGATAACACAATAAAAACATTGAAACTCCCCAAACAATTCTTATAAACAACGAGATGTCTTGCTACGCGACTGGAGTTCAAACCATTTTTATGGCCTTTGACTAATCATATCATGGTAGAAAAATGCTCAATCTCGTGTTAAAACATTGCTGGTGTTATTGGAGGTTTCCACATCACCATCCCTTCTAAAAGAGAAATTACGATGAGAAAAGAAACCTACCACCAAACTGCTCCTTATGAAAATCCACCTAATATTGTCTAAAGACAAAATGGATAGGTGAAATTACAGAAAGTAACTCTATGAACAACAATAGGAACAACAAGTTTAATCAAATATGATGCAACATAAATTGATGCTTACTCCATCGATCAGTGAAAAGATTGGTTTTCACATCATGAGACAAATCTAGCCATAACTTTCCATTATTGGAATAATGTGTTAAATGAGTCATACATCAACATGGGCAGTTTCAACATAGATTTCTGAACACAAAATCGACATTAAGAAAAAGAGAGTTGCTGCAAAACCTCCTAAGCTGGTTAAAAAAGACCATTCAAGTCCGCGTAAAACACAGATGCCTCTATAGTCTCATCGAGATTCTCCTCAGAAAAACCATCCAATGATAGCTTAATCTTCATCTCCAAAATGACAATTGCTTACATTAGAACCTATTTCAACAAGATATGATAAAGGCGGATGCAAAACAAACAACAATCCTATTCTAAGATCTCGAAGTAATGGACTGGTGCAAGTCCAACTGCCATGACAAATTTACTTAACCCTAAAGCGATGAGATCTTTTGGCTAATTCTGATCCAACCAAATCTCTCCCTAAGGATGAGACTTAAATGTTATTTGAAAGATCAGGCAACACAAGTAGGTATCATAGACTAAGAAATTATCGAGAGAATAAACTGGGTTAGATCTAGGAGTACTGATGGAGTGTGATCTAATGCGCAAACAAGCATGAAAAAGGAGACGAAGCGACAATAAAGAAAGAGAAGAAGAATGAAGGTACGGTTCATCTATATGAGGAAGGTAGGACTAAAAGAAAGAAGTTAAGGGGGTGATTTGGACCTAGCTTTTACTGTTGAGTCATAGATCACCAAAACTCGTCAACTAATTGAACATTACATCATATGCTAAATGGTCACTTATTAAATGGCCTTTGGGTAAAGGTTGAACCTCGAACTTATTAGGCCGGATTAAAATATTAATCTTCCCGTGTCATCTTTTAAGATTTGACGCCATCTGAAAAACAATTATCCTCATCACGGCGATATCAAAGACCGCAGCCAAACTCCGAACCGTCTCCAAAGATTCAAATCTGCCTTAACAATGATGCTGCAACCACAAAATGAATGAACTTAGAACAGAAAATCAACAAGAAATACAAAATAAAAATAAAATGGATTTCCCTCTTACCTAGTTGTTAAAAATAAATAAACGATTCATGAAATCAAATACCCCAAAAATCCGGACGAAGGATTTTTCTTAGCCTTTTCGAAAGAAAATTCAATACTTTTCAAAAACGAAATTTATTAAAAAATAACGGTCTTTTTTTTTAAATCTAATTTATTAGTACTATTATTATTATTTATATTCCAGTTTTTATTGTAAACTAAAAAACCATTTCGTATTCAAAAATGTTGGAACTTTAAAATCTCGAAGATTAATTGTAATAATTTTGATAAATCATCCAATATATGTAAAAAGAGAAACACTAAAAATCACAAGGAATAGGTACTAATTATTTTTAAGTTTCGAGGCATATTCCATGTCTTTTCCAATGCCCTTCTTTCTACTGATCGGATTATGTTTATTAAAATCACATAAAGCTCAACAAATTCTGAAATATGAATAGATTAAAATTTTAAAACCATATCTTCATAAAACCATATTTTTGTAAAACTATTTTCCAAAAACATAATTTTAAAACCTTTCGAAATCCTTTTATTTTTCCAAACAGTTATAAAAATAAAATTCCGTCGAATACAAGGCCAAGAACTCAAATATTTTTTTTCCAACAAAAGTATATCCGGAAATTTAACTAAGTATCGAATGGATATACCTCATAATTATATTTCCGAATGGATATGACATATTAGGATGGGTTTCCCATTTCAGACCAAGGAAAGGTCTTTGACTAGAACCACCAAACGAAATCAGAACCATAAATCATGACTATCTCGGCTGTGGCTAGATTTTTGTCCAGTTTCCAAACTCGAATCCACAGAATCCACCATATGTCGTCCTCATGCTCTTCACCATGAAATTGCCAACTTACTTGGGGTAAGAAAGGATTGGCTAGAAACCCGAATTCATCCTATATCAACACTTAGCTGCTTACGACCCATTCTATATAAGTACACCCACGACTAATTCATCGTCGAAATAAATTAAAGTCGAGTAAGAAAAATGAAGAAAAATAAAAAATAAAATCGAATTATGTTCTTCTCTTATACCAAATGTAACATCCTACAAATTTCTGAGCCTAAATTTCAAAAAAAAATGAAACTCGAACATATCCAAGCGTGAAGCGTATATATCTGGTACCGACAAACAAAAGAGCATAAGCATAATCAGAGTACGATAAGATAACTCACAGTGAAAACAAAGAATATGATAAACTAGTATTGACCCAAATAACTACCTTATAAGAGTGAGTCACCAAGTCAGTACCAATCATGAAAGAGAACGAGAACTGAACGCCAAACTAATACACCTATGAGAAGCTAACCTTCTAAAATGAAACCTAGGCGGTTGTAATGAGGAGGGGATCAGAACAACAAGTTCTGGTGAACAACAAAGGCATGATATAGATTACAATACATAGATGTATCCCGTTTGGTTAAACCCAAGATATATGCCTGCTAAGGTTAGTGATTCTAACTTACCCTTGCAAACATTTACGCACGACTTAACTACCCTTCTTAAGGTAGTGTCCCGCATAAATACGCTACCGAGATAGAACACTTACGCCTTTATTTATGAAGCCTTTTATGCCAGAACTTAGTTGATTGTTAAATCAAGAGAGAACTCCAAATTACGGGGTTAGTTACTTATTTACACGCACATCCTTAGCCACTTAACGCCTCACTATCGAATGATAGATAGGGTGGATTCTACCGATCGCTTAAGACCTTAGGCAGACCTGTTGGTCACTCGATACCTATCGGTGATTTTTTAAACGTTAATGTATGCTAGAGGGCACTAGCTACGGGGGCCTACTAGTTAAGGCTTCGTCATTCGTGCATATAAACCCATACCATGTGTAAGGTGAGAGATGATGTTTTGCTTTACCATCTAGATAACCTTATTGGATAATCTCCTTAGTCGCTTAATACTTCCCATAGGATAGGTAGTCCTATAGAATGACCATACATGACATTTTTAAATTCCAGATTTGGGTAGGCCTCACACACACCATTTAAGATCCCTAGACTGGAAGGCCTATTCCCGGGTGGACTTCTCGCTCAAGCCACTAAAGACCCAAGGAAACGAACTACACGCGAAGATTACCAAGTTCGTACCCAATTAGCCTTTGATGCCTCTCCCTATAGGAGTAAAGCTGGCTATGTTATTAAGTTATTCCCATTTAGTTTCACTTTATAGAAATACCATATGAATGCTAAGTGTCTACCATCACGGGTTCCTATGGTAAATAATATCTTACTATTATTTACCTACTAAGTCCATTCTTTATTTTCTATATTGATTTGTATAGATAAAGAAAGTTATATTCTCCATATCCTAGGATATTTGTTTAGTTAATTTCCTTTTCGAACTTAGTATTTAAAACAATAATTGATACCCATTAATCCCCTTCTATTCCGTTTAATAAGATTACTGCCATTTATGACCATAGCTGTCATATTTTCCTAAGGCATTATTGGTTTATTTCCATTTATTATAATTAATGTCATTTATGAGTCTGACAGTCATAATTTTCCTAAGACATTAATTAATAATAAAATATTCCTAGTATATTAGCCCCAAGACAACTATTTGTTGTACCCCAACAACCATTACTAATTTATTCATTTTCGTATTGAATGTTATGTGTGTGTGTGCGTGTGTATATATGCACTAGACCCCTCACATTAAGCTGGCTACCTGTGGACGTTGGATTTGCCGACCGGTTCTGGGCAGACTTCTACTACAAGTTGAGATTAATCTTGTGTCTTGGTGCGATTTTATTTAAATTCCCTAATTGCTGTTTACAACATTAGTCCTAGCAAGTATTTAAATTGTTTAGGCTTAGCTAAATTTGTTTTCCCCAAATCAATGATGGTTACAATAGTTTTATTTATTTATGGCCCCATTAATAACAATCGATTGCACTGATTGCTACAATGGTCACCACAAATATATTCGTTTAATATGGATTACTATTTCATGTATAATTCCATAAAAATGAAATTCATTCAAACATTTAAAACTTTATTATTATAAATACATATTTCGTCATTTACGTGGATACAGACAGATAATGTATATATTTATATTTATGTTTTTGCCCCGTTAACGTATTTAATTCCTTCAATTATTATTACCTTTAAGTTTAATATTTTGGTTCAACTAATAAACAAACATTCCTTTTTATATTAAATCTTGAAGTAAGGTTCTAAGTCTTGCAAAAAGACTGTCAACTATAATTATTATAAATCATGCCTAAATATTGAAATAAACATATTTCAAACCACAAGAAATATATATTTGCATATGTTTTGGTATAATTGATGTAAACTACGCACAATTACATATAATTATATTTATGCGTAAATTTACACAACGTCATCCCTATTTCAAGGTTGGGCATATTTCTTATTGGTTTCAAATAATGTTCTTTTTATCTTAAAAGAGGAAAAAAGCATTTTATAATAACTAAGCTAAAACCTTAACAAGATTGAATATAAATAGGTTTATATCTTTTTATTTAGAATCACATAATTTATCATTTAACACTATCTACAGATCTGGAATAAAACTACATCTTAATAGTGTTTTATGGGACTGATTTCCAAATCTACATTGTTTTACAATGATCACAATATATTTTTGAACAAAATTGTAGACAACAATTTAAGAAATTAAGTAAGCCTACAAATTATATTATTATTCAGACCACAAATCTGTATATCAGGTTTTTGACAACATCTATAAACAAATATGATAGACATCATTTTAGATCTAATAATATTATGAACAGATATAATAAATATTAGGCATAGATTTAAGATTAAATACAAACAAGATAACAAGTTATTGTAACTTTGTATATAAATTTCCAACTCACCTGAAAGCATCCAAATCTGAAATTTGAAAAACCTTTTAGGCCTACAATCCCCAAATCCTTACGATTTTATAGTTATTCTCAAAAGGGGATACTTTCAGATATGTAGATTTGTAAGAAAATAGGAAAATAGGGGAGAATATGAAGAAGGGCTTAGACATCAATTCATACCCTTTTCCACTTGAATCTGGTTATCTCTTTCAAATTTATATGGTTTTATGTTTGATTAATTGTATATGAACTTGTTTTTTATTAAGAAATTTATTTGAAGAGAAAGGGAAATGGAAGAGCGTCGCTGTTGCCTATAGATTTGTGTGGAAAAGAATGAGGCCTTTCCCCTTTATTTATCGTAGTGGAATTGGCCATGAAGCATTAGATTTCATTAATTAAACATTCGTCTGTTTATATAATATTATATACAAAAATTCCCTTTAAAACCTAACCATCACTAGGCTGCACAGGCTCAGAGCGGTAAAACCATTCTAGGAGAGGGTGTCAACCACCTTTGAGCAGTTTTTCCCAGTGAAGGAAGGTAATAAAAGGAAAGATATATTATATATATTTATTTCCATCCTTTTTTTATATTTCTCCTGTAAGTTTTTCACATGGACTAATTCACAAAACTCCAAACATGAAAGTTGACCAGAATTCCTAGTTGAACGCATCAGTTATAGTTTCATGGTCATATTCCATCGTTTGAAGAAATTCCTATTTTTTTGAAGTCTAATTAAATAACTAATTTATTTTCAAACTTCCAGGTTGTTACAGATGCATTTAGACACATTTAGAAAATTGCAAATAATAGAAATGGATTATTATTTTCATCCTTTTCGATTATGTATCAATAATTTGTAAATGCATCACCCACTATTAACTAAGATATTTTGGGATTTTTCTTAACATTTGGAGTCTTTATTATATTGCTTTCTTTCCACTTTAAATTATCGTGTACTAAAGTATGAACTATATAATTTTTTTTGATTGTATCATATTTCGATGTTCGGCTTGTTATAGTGATTTTTTGTTTGTTTGTAATGTTTCAATTACAGTGCAGGACTATTTTAGTTATATACCATGTAGGCTTGTTTTCTTCATATGGAGATAAGGTCTCTGCTCCTTTGCCTTGAGTTGTTTTCTTTCCACGAGTGTATACTCTCAATTATCGGTTTTATTTGTTTTTTCAAATTTTTATGTACAAAATGTTGCAATTTAAGTTAAGTCCGAACCCTAACTAATTCAAGAGAAACCATAACCATAAACAAGATTAGCGAAAGCATACCGGAATCCGTTAATTCACTTTGTATGAAAGTTGCGATCTTCCAAGAATACGGTTCCTTCTGTTTTCGATGTTTCTTTCTGATGGGGAAGAAAGAAAGGAGAAGCGTTCTTGGGGACCCAGCAGATTTTTATTAACTAGTAAAAATCAATTATTTTATATTTACAATTTATCCCCTCATTTAATTGTAAATACCACTTAATGTTTTATAACTTAATTATAATAGCATCATACATTTTGACATATGTGCCGACAATAGAATTTCAACCCGACAATCTCCCACTTAGGCAACATATGTTTCCATATAAATGTACAACTTTGTAAGCTCAAAATTTGCTATTGAATAAAGGTATTCCTTAACAATATCATCCATCGACCATATTTGTACAGCTTCACAGTGGTCTTCGCCATATTAATCATGACTAAACCCATCAATGGTCACACATATATATATATTTATATAGTCAAATGACATAAATCAATTTATTTCTATTGTTCCTTATTAAACTTAAGTGTGGTCAGAATCAAAATAATAAAATAGAGTGAATGAATTGAATACTTTGCTCTTGACCAGAAATCCAAATACAAGCCTCAAGAAAAAATATAAAGCATATAAAATACAAACTCCCACTAAACCATAACATCCTATAGTAATACAACACCTGTATGAGCAGTGTGCTCATGAAAGACCTTTGGTGGATAACCTTTTGTGAGTCATCCACTATCATAAAGTTTGTTTCAATATGCCGTATAGAAATCTGTTTACTCTGCACTCTCTCTTTCACAACTAAGAATTTTATGTCAATATGATTTGACTTAGTTGAGCTTCTATTATTATTAGAATATAGCACTGCTGACTTATTATTAAAATATAGCTTCAATGGTCTTTCTACATTTTCCAAAATGCGTAGCCCAGTGACAAAGTTACGAAGCCATATTCCATGGCTTGATTTTCATAACATTCTACAAATTCTTCTTCCATAGTGGAAGAAGTTATACGTGCCTGTTTAACAATTTTCCAGGATATAGCTCCTTTAGCCAGCAGATAAATGTAGCATAATGTAGACTTTCTGCTATCTCGGCATCTAGCAAAATTAGAATCCGAATACCCTATGACCTCCAAATGATCTGATCTTCTCTAAGTGAGCATGTAATCTTTTATTTTCTAAAGACACCTCATAACCCTCTTTGTTGCCTTCCAATGACCTATATCAGGGTTGCTTAAGTATCTGCCTAACATCCTAAAAATGTATGCATTATCCGGACTTGTACATACTTGAGCATACATTAGACTCCCAATAGCTGAAGCATATGGAATCTTTTGCATTTTTTGAATTTAAAGATTGACTTTAGGGCACCAACTAAGACTCAATTTATCTCTTTTAGCAATAGTGGTATCTCCTGGTCTACAATCTTGCATGTCAAACCCTTTGAGTATTTTGTCAATATTAGCTCTTTTGTAATAGTCCAAGAATACCCAAGAACGATCTCGAAGTATCCGAGTACCTAATATAAAAGAGGTGTCCCTAAGATCTTTCATTTCAAAATGTTTAGATAGAAATTTCTTTATTTCGTGCAATAAGTCTGTATCGTTAGTGGAAAGCAAAATTTCATCGATATATAGAACCAAGAATATATATTTACTCCCAATGAACTTGCGATACACACAGTCATCAACAATATTCGTCTCGAAACCAAATGAGATGATTACTTTATGGAATTTTTGGTATCATTGATGAGAAGCTTGCTTAAATCAATAGATGGATTTTCTTAATTTGCAAACCATATTCTTTGGATCTCCCAATACAAAGTTTTATGGTTGTACCATATAAATTGTCTCATCAATGTCTTTATTGAGAAACGATGTCTTAAATTCCATCTGATGTAACTCAAGATCAAGATAAGAAACAAGTTCCATAGTTGTCCTTAAAGAGTCTTTCAATGAAACTAGAGAAAAAATATTTATAAAATTGATGCCTTCTTTCTGAGTATAACCATTTGCTATAGGACGTGCCTTATACCTTTCCACATTACCCTTTGCATCCCTCTTGGTTTTAAATATGTATTTACAACCAATTGGTTTTGCACCTTCTGGTAATGGGATAAATTCCTATACTTTATTGTCTTGCATGGATTTATACTCCTCATTCATGGCTTAAATCCATTTTTGAGAGTTAGAACTTTATGATGAAAGTTAATTGGGTCATCTTCCATCATTCCACTTGTCATTATCTTGCTCGTGGATAAATACAATATAATCATTTGAAATAGCAATTCTCCTTTCTCTCATGGACCTCCTTAATGGCACTGGTTCTTAAGGTTGTCGAGTTTGTACTTTAGGAAAAATGGTTTCATTTTGAATAAGGGGTTGAATAACATTATCTTGTTGAGGTTCTGGATACACTTCTTGATCAATGATAGGAATATGCAACTGAATATTATCAAATGTGATAAAAGGAACTGGGTTTGAATCCAAATCCTCCTCAAAAGTAATGACTTTAACTTTATATCTCCCCCTAAACTTAATATCCTCAAAGGATATTGCAGTTCCCATCTCAAAAATATTCCTAGCTATGGGATCATAAAACTTATGGCCATAGAATGCTTGAAATAACCAATAAATTAGTTGCTCACTATTTTGGAATCCAGTTTCTTTTCATGTGGCCTACAAGGCCTTGCCTCAGCTGGACATCCCGAAATGTGAAAGTGTTCTAAACTAGGCTTTTGACCTATTCAAAGCTCATAACATGTATTTGTAGCTGCTTTAGTTTGTCCTATATTGAGAATATAAGCAGTTGGCTTCAATGCTTCTCCCCAGAGAGAGTCAGGTGAGGTGGAATGAGCAATGATAATCCTCACCGTATCCTTAAGAGTTTGATTTCGTCGTTCAACAACACCATTCATGCTAGATGATCCTAACATGGTGTACTGTGGGACGATACCGCATTCCTCTAGGAATCCAGGAAATGGTCCTGGACGTTGTTTACATGAACCATCATATCGGCCATACTACTCATCTCCACGATCAGATCTGACACTTTTAATCCTTTTGTTGAGTAGATTCTTACCTTCAGCTTTATAAGCTTTGAACACATCCAGTGACTGTGACTTTTCATGAATGAGATCTAGGTACCCATAACGTGAGTAATCGTCAATGAATGTTATCAAATATTTTTGGCCATTCCAAGATGCCATAGGAAAAGGTCAAAAAATATTTATATGAATTAATTCTAAGCCGTCTGAAGATCTATTAGCACCCAATCTTTTAGTATTGGTCTATTTTCTCTTGATGCAATCTACACAAACATTAAAGTTTGTGAATTCAAAAAATTCTAAAATTCCATTAGACAATAATAGCTCAACTCTACTTTTTAGATATGACACAAGTGCTTATGACACAAGGATGTTGAAGTTTCTTTAGTTAATTTATGTTTAGTATCAAGTGATTATTTATGCAAGGTTTCATTATAAGATGCAACTATTTCTCTACCAAATAAAGATTGTCATACGCATTTAAGTAACCAGTTCTAACAACATTTGAATTTAAAGAGACAAAGTAAACCGTTTGTTTTCAAATGAAGAAAAATATCCAAATTTGTTCAACATAGAAACAGAAATCAAATTCTGTCTAATGACATTATAATAAAAGTGTCTTTCAAATCCATATAAAATCCAGTTCCCAATAACAATCTAAAATGTCCAGTTGCTTCCACTTCTATCGATTGTCCATTGCCCAAAAAATGTGTCTTTCACCATCATTTGGCTTTCGGTAGGTCGGCAGCCCTTCATAGAAACACTTATATGAGTAGTAGCTCCAGAATCTATACACCTAGTGTTTCTAGGTATTGAAGATAAATTTACCTCAGAACAGACCAAATTAAGAAATGTACCTTTCTTTGCATGCCACACATGATATTTGGTACACTCCTTCTTCTTATTTCTAGGTTTTGTGACAAAAGAAACAACCATGCTTTTCCTTTTGTTGTTCCTTTTGATCTGGATCTTTAGAAGGTTCATTCATAAATTTTCTTTCCTTGCCTTTAACCTTAGAGGTGCTTGCCAAATGCGCACTTCAGTCTGATCTTGCTTCAATCTTTCTTCCTCCTGAACGTAATATGAAATGAGCTCATATGAGTCCACTTCTCCTTCTAATAGTTATTACTGACCTTGAATTGACTGAACTGTGGTGGAAGAGAGATAAGCACTAAATGCACAAGCAGGTCATCCCAAAGCTCAAGCTTTAGTGCCTACAATTTTGAAGCAAGGCGAGACATTTCCATAATGTACTCACTTATGTTTTCCTTGCCCTTGAACCTTATGGAAATAAGCTTCTTTAAAACATTACTTATTTCCTCCTTATCGCTTTTTGCAAAGCATTTCTCAATTTCAGCAAGGAAAGCTATGGCATCGCTGATCTCTTCGGATACCTGTAATAGCCTAATTTTCTATTAACATTAAATTAACAAATTAAAGTTTAATTAATTCTAAATGAAAGAATTAAGGGAAATGGGTTACGCCATTGCGTAAATCGGACCCCGTATGAAGGAGTTATGACCTCCGGAAGTTTCAGAATTCAATTTAAAATTCAAACATTTCAAATTTAGTTCAAAATTCGAAAAACAGACCCAAACTGGGCTGGGCGGGAAAATTCCGCCCAGGCACCAGGTCGACCAGGGGGTCGACCTAGGGGTACACCTAGGTAACCAGGTCGACCTGGGGGTCGACCTGCCCAGTCGACCTGGTTTGGCCCTAGCTGGCCTGGTCAGGTTCTTGTCGAATTTCTAAGCTCTGGTGTGTCACTAGGGCTGACTTGTCACTTTCTGATTGGCTTCTCTTGAGATGGATGGCCTTGATTAACTCTAGCGTCATCGACGACTCTAATTTAGTTTGAAATTCTATATAAACAACCTTAGTCTCAACCTAAATTCACACAAATAAAATAGAGATAGAGCCGTCATGCTACTGGAAGGAAGCCAAGAGTAGCCTCCACTTGAAGAAAGATTAGAGACGAGCCAAACTAAAGTTAAAACAAGAATCAAACAACGTTTGTCTACCCAAAGGAAAGCATTGCAAATTCAGAACTCAGAATCCAGAATTCAAGTTCATCGTTAGTTGTAAGTATAGTGATTTTTCCGATGGGAATAAAATTAAGATTTGATTCGACGTACAATGGAAATGGAATTTTGTTATTGTATAACGACAATGTTAATTCATATCTCTGTGTTGCAATGATTGTGTTGTGAATAGTATTGGGATGTTTGTGGTATAATTGAGTTGATGTTGGATCCATTAGAATGTTTGTGGATTAATGTAGTTGATGTTGGATCTATTCAAAATTCACATACAAGTCATTTGGTTCATATCTACACCTATATGCTTAGGAGATTATGACAAATTATATGCTGTACAAATAGATTTTCTATGCCTAAATGATTAAGTTCATATACATGCTCATATGTTTATACAAAAGTTGCAAGTTCATATTTGGATCCGTGCTAAGATCCATTTTAATACAAGTTCCATGTTATAGTAGTAAACATGATTGGATCTAGTTCACACATGTGATAAAAATTATACATGCTTTATGGACATGTCACATTCTTGTCATATGCTAGTAATGTTTGATGTTATGCCTAGATCTAAACATGTTTAGGCTTTTGTTGTCTAAATCATATGCTAATTCATGTGACACCTATTTACTTAGATCCCTACTACAATGCAAGTTCACATATATGCAAGTTGATTTAGCCTATGTTGCAAATTCACATATATATGTATGTTGATTTAGTCTACGTTGCAAGTTCACACCTATGATGTTCATATTGACTATGCTGAAAATGCCATGTTTACACCTATGTCATGTTTATGTTAATGAATGTCAATTTTGTGTATGCTAAATTAGGCTAAGTTTTTAGCCTAATATGATATGTTAAAAACCATGCGGATGAAAAATTAGGCTAAGATTGTTAGCCTAATATTTAGACGGGGTAACATTGGGAAAAATTGGTAATTTGACATAAATTGGTGAAAAATATATGTATTGGCATGTTTGTCACATGCCAAAAATTGGTGGCATTTAAATGGTATAAATCCTTATACCAAAAATGATGAACTTGGAAAGTGGGCCATAACATTTAATTGTTAACAAATTTACATATAACAAGTAATAAAGACAAATATGTAAATTTAGAAAATACGAGTATGCTTAACCCGAGATTGGATTGAGTTGTGATGTAAACCTGCCCGGACCCGCCTGGCTGTCCAGTAGTCACAACAATACCTATCCAATGTGAGAGGTTAAGCATTGGGCCTAATAAGGACCCGAGGTTAGACTGAGTTATGGTGTAAACCAGCCCGGAACCGATCGACACATCCAGTAACCATAACAATACCTGTCTAATGTGAGTGGTCGGTGCTTTAACTAATTAAAGTTAAGGACTAGTCAGGATAGTAGGGTTAAGTTAACTAAAACACTCAACCAATTCAACATGTTAATTAAACTGATGGGTGGGGTTAGGTAAATACAGACACTTAACCACTTAACATGTTTGACTAGAAAACCCTAATAACGGGGACCCATTTCTGCAGTAACCTTATTAGGTATCATGGTACCCTGAAACTAGGCAGGGTGGGGCACGGTTACTGGGCTGATTGTAAGCGGTCAAAAGCGACGGCGGTGGGTCCAACACTATGGGTTCTAACGGAGTGCGAGCGTGCACACACTTCGGAGCAGACAAACATGGCACTGGGGGCACCGGTAGTATAACCTATGCATTCTAGAATTGTGTCGGGCCGCCACCATGGGACTTGATACACCCCATGGTGGGACCAACATAGGTATCTACAATCATTAGAGGCCGTATGACACATATTATTTTGCGAGTAGGAGCCGATCTTTAGAAAGGGGATCACTTCACCCTGATCATGGGGTGCCAGTTGAGACAATGCAAGTAGGTGTAGAGATTTAGTGTGGGGTGCGATAGTATATTCTGTTCAAACTGCTTTACCTTAGTTATGATACTTTCATATTTCCAGTTTATACATATCATGCCCTTTTCCTTATTCTCATACTGAAGAGTCACTAGACTTACCAGGCTTTATGTATGACTCTATTTTTCTTTCATCTTCTTTTCTTCCGTTCCCCCCCAGGTCCACAGGGAGGAAACAATCCAGCTTAGTCAGACTCTTTGCAAGCTTCAAGATAGTAGATGTATGGTTTGGACTCTCTTTCCTTGGCTATGGCTTTTGGACATGTTCTAGGGGAATTTATGCAGCTTTTATTATGTTTTATGCTTCTTTATTTAATAATCAAGGCATAAATGATGATGTAATGTTTTGGAAGTTATTATGAGACAATTATGGAAATGTTTGTATGAACACGTATTTATGAAATAAAAGTCCGTTTGTTTTCCGTTGCTTATATATATGTGTTTATATATCTGTCTTGTGTTTTATCTGTGACTTTTACTTATAAACCTCCACCGAAGTTAAGGCATTCCCTTTGTGAGTGACCTTAATGGAGGTGGGGTGTTTCACTTGGTATCAGAGCATAAGTTTACCAGATTAGATAAAGGTTTTTGAAACTATTTTCAAAAAGAAGTTTAAAGAAGCATAGTTTTCAAGAAAAAGCGTTGTTTTTAAAAGGCATAATTCCCCAAAGCCATATGCACTATCTCTCTATCCTTTTTCTTGAATACTTTCCTTTTTGTTCCAGCATGTCTGGTGATCTTAACCTTCCTGAAGGAGTACCGATACCCGGCTGGTTCCGAAGGTACCTAGAGGCAAGGGCCAATGGTGCGGGCCCAGCAGACATTCCTCCTCCCACAGTGGCAGCGGTTCCTCCTCCTCCTCCTCGTGGAAATACTTTCGCTAAGACATGTAAAGACTTCAAGGCTATGGGTGGAAAGGACTTCTATGGAACTGAATCCTTTGTAGTAGCAAGGAACTGGCTGAAGGAGACCGAAGATTTGTTTGTCATCTTCGAAGTTGACGACAGGCAAAAGATACAGCTAGTAGTGTGGTTGCTTAAAGACGAAGCTTCTTATTGGTAGGAAGTTACCCATGCTGAGAGGTCAGTGGAGACTTGGGAAGATTTTAGGATGAGGTTTGAGATGAAATTCCTCTCCTAAGCTGAAAGAAGCCTGCAAATGGAGAAGTTCCTAACTCTTAAACAAGGAAGTATGACGATCAAGGAGTATGTCAATCAATTTAATCAGCTGGCCAGATTTGGACACCCAACACAAGAAGGCCCTTCGCTTCGTCAAAGGTCCGAATGAGCCTCTACACAGCCTTGCAATGACCCATATACCCGTGGGAGCGACTTATGAAAGCTTGGTGGACATGGCGCTGCTACACGAGGAAGATAAAGGCAAGAAAGAGGCAAAGGTGGAAGTGCCTCAGGAAAAGAAAGAGGGTTTACAGGCAAAGAAGACAGACTTCAAGAAAGGCGGAAAGAACAACAAATCCCATGAAAAGAGAAGGTGTAATTTCTGTGGCATTGTTGGACATATAGCAAAAGACTGCAGGAAGAAGAAGGCAAAGATGAATGGTGGTTGTTTCCATTGTAGAGAGACTGGACACTTGGCTAAGGACTACCCAAGTAAGCGGGGGCAGGGACAGAGGACTGGATCCACCTCAGGGGGACAAGTTCACGCGCTGGTGGCACCTCCGCAGGAACGAGATAGAAATATTTTTGTAGATAGCTTAGTTTATCTCTATGATCATCCAGTTCACACTCTTTTTGATTCTGGTGCGTCACACTCCTTTATTTCGTCTGATTTAGTAGAATCTCTGCACCTAGACACTAGTATGATAGAAGATCCCCTGGTTGTTTCAAATCCAATTGGGGGCTCAGATCATTTGTCAATGGTTTGTGTGGATTTGAAAATCTCTATTCTAAGCATTGAGTTTAGATGTAGTGCCTTTGTTTTGGGCTTCTCGGGATATGGACTGATCTTAGGCATGGACTGGCTATCCAGTAATGGTGCCATTCTTGATTGTGAGAAAAGAGTGGTTAAACTCTTGACTCGGCTCGGTAACACTCTAGAAATTTCTTGTAATCCCTTGAATGCTGTTATGCTTAGTTATCTAGAGTCGCTTGATGCTTCTGTTGAGAATTTGCAGTCGGTTAGAGCAGTCCGGGAATATCCGGATGTCTTTGAAGAGGTAAAGGGCTTACCTCCGAAGCGGGAAATAGACTTCCGCATATATCTTGTTGATAATGCAAAGCTCGTAACTTTACGTGTTAGAAACATGGCTCCAAAGGAGAGAAAGGAGCTCAGTAAGCAAGTTAAGGAGCTTCTCGAGAAGGGGTTTATAAGGCGGAGTATCTCGAAATGAGGTGCTCCAGTGGTGTTCGCTACCAAAGCAGATGGTTCACTATGTCTTTGTGTGGACTATAGGGAGCTAAACAAGTTGACTAAAAAGAATAGACAACCGCTTCCCCGAATAGACGATTTGTTTGGTCAGCTTGTAGGTGCGTCGGTCTTCTCCCAACTTGATCTAGATACTGGGTACCATCAGCTAAGGATAGCTAAAGATAGCATTGATAAAACGACGTTCAGAACCCCAGACGGTTTCTTCGAGTGGCTTTCATGCCTTTCAGTTTGACAAACACACCCGCTTATTTCGTGGACCTAATGAGCAGGGTGTTCAGAGAATTCCTCAACAAGTTTGTGGTTGTCTTCATAGACGATATTTTGATCTTCTCAAAGAATAAGGAAGAACATGCTCAGCATCTGAAGGAGATCATGGAAACCCTTCGAGTTCATCAGCTAAAACCCAAATTCTCCAAGTGCCACTTTTTGTAGAGAAGAAGTGAGGTTTCTTGGACATATAGTGTCCAAAGAGGGGTTAGTTATGCACCCCGCGAAAGTGGTGGCAGTGCAAGATTGGAAGACACCAAGAAATGCAACCGAAGTCTGAAGCTTTCTTGGGCTAGCTGGTTTTTACCGAAAGTTCATTAGAGATTTCGCAAAAATCTCAGCTCCACTCACAAGGCCAACAAAGAAGAATCTAGCATTCGCTTGGGATTTGGACTGTGATATTTCTTTTCAACGCTTAAAAAGGGCTCTTACAACAACCCCAATTCTGACTTTGCCCGATGGAAGCAAGATGTTCACGGTATATACGGATGCTTGTGGTACGGGATTAGGCGCTGTTCTAATGCAAGAAGGGAAGGTAGTATCTTATGGTGGAAGACAATTGAAAGTTCATGAAAAGAACTACCCAACCCATAAACTTGAGTTGGCCGCCATCGTCTTCGCGCTTAAGTCTTAGCGCCATTATCTCCTAGGCGAGAAGTTCGAATTATATACTGACCAAAAATCGTTGAAGTATCTTTTCTTGCAGAAAGATTTTAACTTGAGGCAGCAAAGGTGGATGGAGTTCCTTGCCTCGTATGACTTTGAGATTTCCTATACTTCTGGCAAGGGCAACGTAGTAGCAGACGCCTTGAGCAGAAAGAAGCTGACCTTAAGCCCTCTCTTTGTAGAAAGGCAAAGTTTGGAGTATATTGCCAGTTTTGACTTTAGGCCCTCCTCTGATTTTGTACCTGGTTTATTGGCATCACTAGAAGTACGACCCACTCTTTTAGACTCAATAGGGGCCGCACAACGCGAAGACCCTCAGCTTGTGGATGTGATTGATAAACTAATTAGGCGTGAAACTTCCAGTCACCTCAATAGGTACTCCATCGATGATAAGGGTTGGCTAAGGCGAGATGGAAGACTATGTGTCCCACAAGCAAGGGATTTAGTAAAAATGGTTCTTGAGGAAGCACATCATTCCAAGATGACAATACACCTAGGTGGAGACAAGATGTACAAGGACGTAAAGAGAGTTTTCTTTTGGAGCGGCATGAAAAAGGATATGGCAGATTTTGTCTCTAAGTGCGTGATATGCCAACAGGTCAAGGCGGAACAAAAGAAGCCTGGAGGACTGCTTCATCCTCTATAAGTCCCGCAATGGAAGTGGGATAGCATTTCAATGGACTTCATTGATGGATTGCCTAGGTCAAGAAGGGGCAATACTAGCATTTGGGTAACAGTGGACAGGCTTACAAAAAGCGCCTACTTTATACCCATCAAGAGTAGAAGGACTGCCTCTTCTCTAGCGTCTATTTATCTCAAGGAAATAGTTCGACTCCACGGAATACCCTCCAGCATAGTGAGTGACTGAGATCCTATCTTTACAAGCAAATTTTGGCGGAGTCTGCAAGAAGTTGTAGGCACACAATTATGCTTGAGCACGACCTATCACCCCCAAACTGATGGTTAGACAGAAAGTGTGAACAGACTATTAGAAGATCTTCTAAGACTATGTGTTCTTGACTTCGGAGGAACATGGGAGGATCATCTTCCTTTAGTGGAATTCGCCTACAACAACAGCTACCAAGCCACTATCGGCATGGCGCCCTTCGAAGCTTTGCATGGAAGACCATACCGATCACCGACTTGTTGGTAGGAGTCTACAGACAAGATTATACTTGGGCCAGACATGATTAGAGAGACTTCAGAAAAAGTGGACCTGATACGAAGGAGAATGAAGGCTGCCCAAGATAGACATAAATCCTACGTAGACAAAAGAAGGACCGACCTTGAGTTTGAGGTTGGGGACAGGGTTTTCCTTAAGGTATCTCCGTTAAGGAACATCGTTCGCTTTGGATCCGCTGGAAAGCTAGCACCGAGATTTGTAGGACCATTCTCTATCATCGAGAAGATTGGGAAGATGGCTTATAGAGTAGAGCTGCCCGAAAAGTTGGCTGGAATTCACAATGTCTTTCACGTTTCTCATCTCCGAAAATGTTTACATGAATCCGCGGAAGTGGTGGAGCCAAGCATTCTAGAAGAAGCCGAAGTGGAACGTGAAGAAACTGTGAGGAGAGTTCCAACCCGCATCCTAGGAACTAAGTGAAAAAGCTACGCAACCACGAAGTCAAGCATGTCAAAGTTCAGTGGAGCGACGCCGAGGAAGATGCGACTTTGGAAACTGAGGACAAAATATGCGCGACCTACCCTTTTCTTTTTGAGGGTACATCTTTGATTTTTCTTTTTCCTTAAGTTTTGCTTATATCTATCTTTTTAGGTATATCTCCTTGATATTATCCTTTATCCTTAGGTAGAAACCCCTTTGGATGTAAACATGTAATTGAAACATGTTATGATTGATGGCTGCAAGTGGTTGCATGTTGTTGCTGGTGGTTGCTGGTGGATGCATATACATACACAACCTAGGTTTTAGATCGGCTCAGTCACTTCATATTGCATATGCATATATGTATTCATATTTGTATGTGGTAGATACTTGATATGTTGTCATATGGATGTCGCATTTGTATGAATGGTTGCGCACTCATGTAGAATTATAAGTAGGGAAAAATTTGCATACATAACGGATTCATGACACTTACATGATTCGCATTAAGGAGGTCAACTGAATCAGTAGACCTCCTAGTTTTTGCATTAGATAAGGACACGTACACACACTATGCATATGATCATGAAGCATTAGAAGCCTTTTAAGGACAATGGACGCCTATGTTTGTTGGTTGAGTAGATGGACGATTGGATGTTAGGATATACATTCTTTCAGACTTGAAGATTTCGGGACGAAATCCTTTAAGGAGGGGAGAATGTAACTCCCCAAATTTTCTGTTAACAATAAATTAACAAATTAAAGTATAATTAATTCTAAATGATAGAATTAAGGGAAACGGGTTACGTCATTGTGTTTGTCTCGGAATTCTGCTTGAGATAGAGTCCGAGTTTGCATAAATCAGACCCCGTATGAAGGAGTTATGACCTACGGAAGTTTCAGAATTCAATTTAAAATTCAAACAGTTCAAATTCAGTTCGAAATTCGAAAAACAGACCAAAACTGGGCTGTGCGGGAAAATTCCCGCCCAAGCACCAGGTCGACCAGGGGGTCGACCTGGGGGTCGATCTGGGTAACCAGGTCGACCACAGGGTCGACCTGCCCAGTCAACCTGGTTTGGCCCTGGCTGGCCTGGTCGGGTTTTGGTCGAATTTCTAAGTTTGGTGTGTCACTAGGGCTGACTTGTCACTTTCTGATTGGCTTCTCTTGAGATGGATGGCCTTGATTAACTCTAACGTCATCGACGACTCTAATTAGTTTGAAATTCTATATAAACAACCTTAGTCTCAACCTAAATTCACACAAATAAAATAGAGATAGAGCCGTCATGCTGCTGGAAGGAAGCCAAGAGTAGCCTCCACTTGAAGAAAGATTAGAGATGAGCCAAACTAAAGTTAAAACAAGAATCAAACAATGTTTGTCTACCCAAAGGAAAGCATTGCAAATTCAGAACTTAGAATCCAGAATTCAAGTTCGTCGTTTGTTGTAAGTATAGTGAATTTTCCGATGGGAATAAAATTAAGATTTGATTCAACGTAAAATGGAAATGGAATTTTGTTATTGTATAATGACGATGTTAATTCATATCTCTGTGTTGCAATGATTGTGTTGTGAATAGTATTGGGATGTTTGTGGTATAATTGAGTTGATGTTGGATCCATTAGAATGTTTGTGGATTAATCTAGTTGATGTTAGATCTATTCAAATTCACATACAAGTCATTTGGTTCATGTCTACACCTATATGCTTAGGAGATTATGACAAATTATATGCTGTACAAATAGATTTTCTATGCCTAAATGATTAAGTTCATATACATGCTCATATGTTTATACAAAAGTTGCAAGTTAATATTTGGATCCATGCCAAGATCCATTTTAATACAAGTTCCAGGTTATAGTAGTAAACATGATTGGATCTAGTTCACACATGTGATAAAAATTATACATGCTTTATGGACATGTCACATTCTTGTCATATGCTAGTAATGTTTGATGTTATGCCTAGATCTAAACATGTTTAGGCTTTTGTTGTCTAAATCATATGCTAATTCATGTGACACCTATTTAGTTAGATCCCTATTGCAATGCAAGTTCACATTTATGTAAGTTGATTTAGCCTATATTGCAAATTCACATATATGTATGTTGATTTAGTCTACCTTGCAAGTTCACACCTATGATGTTCATATTGACTATGCTGAAAATGCCAAGTTTACACCTATGTCATGTTTATGTTAATGAATGCCAATTTTGTGCACGCTAAATTAGGCTAAGTTTTTTGCTTAATATTATATGTTAAAAACCATGCGGACGAAAAATTAGGCTAAGATTGTTAGCGTAATATTTAGACGGGTAACGTTGGGAAAAATTGGTAATTTGACATAAATTGGTGAAAAATATATGTATTGGACGTTTGTCACATGCCAAAAATTGGTGGCATTTAAATGGTATAAATCCTTATACCAAAAATGATGAACTTGGAAAGTGGGCCATAACATTTAATTGTTAACAAATTTACATATAACAAGTAATAAAGACAAATATGTAAATTTAGAAAATACGAGTATGCTTAACCCGAGATTGGATTGAGTTGTGATGTAAACCTGCCCGGACCCGCCCGACTGTCCAGTAGTCACAACAATACCTATCCAATGTGAGAGGTTAAGCATTGAGCCTAATAAGGACCCGAGGTTAGACTGAGTTATGGTGTAAACCTGCCCGGAACTGACCGGCACATCCAGTAACCGTAACAATACCTGTCTAATGTGAGTGGTCGGTGCTTTAACTAATTAAAGTTAAGGACAAGTCAGGATAGTAGGGTTAAGTTAACTAAAACATTTAACCAATTCAACATGTTAATTAAACTGATGGGTGGGGTTAGGTAAATATAGACACTTAACCACTTAACATGTTTGACTAGAAAACCCTAATAACGGGGACCCATTTCTGCAGTAACCCTATTAGGTATCATGGTACCCTGAAACTAGGCAGGGTGGGGCACAATTACTGGGCTGATTGTAAGCGGTCAAAAGCGATGGTGGTGGGTGCAAATGTGTGGGTTTTAACGGAGTGTGGGCGTGCACACACTTCGAAGCAGACAAACAGGGCACTGGGGGCACCAGTAGTATAACCTATGCATTCTAGAATTGTGTCGGGCCGCCACCATGGGACTTGATACACCCCATGGTGGGACCAACATAGTTACTACAATCATTGGGGGCCGTATGACACATATGATTTTGCGAGTAGGAGCCGATCTTTAGAAAGGGGATCACTTCACCCTGATCATGGGGTGCCAATTGAGACAATGCAAGTAAGTGCAGAGATTTAGTATGGGGTGCGATAGTATATTCCGTTCAAACTGCTTTACCTTAGTTATGACACTTTCCTATTTCCAGTTTATACATATCATGCCCTTTTCCTTATTCTCATACTGAAGAGTCACTAGACTTACCAGGCTTTATGTCTGACTCTATTTTTCTTTCGTCTTCTTTTCTTCCGTTTTCCCCCAGGTCCACAGGGAGGAAACAACCCAGCTTAGTCAGACTCTTTGCAAGCTTCAAGATAGTAGATGTATGGTTTGGACTCTCTTTCCTTGGCTGTGGCTTTTGGACACGTTCTATTGGGATTTATGCAGCTTTTATTATGTTTTATGCTTCTTTATTTAATAATCAAGACAGAAATGATGATGTAATGTTTTGCAAGTTATTATGAGACAATTATGGTAATGTTTTGTATGAACACGTATTTATGAAATAAAAGTCCGTTTTTTCCGCTGTTTATATATATATGTGTTTATATATCTGTCTTGTGTTTTATCTGTGGCTTTTACTTATAAACCTCCACCGAAGTTAAAGCATTCCCTTTGTGAGTGACATTAATGGAGGTGGGGTGTTTCACTTGGTATTAGAGCATAGGTTTACCAGATTAGATAAAGGTTTTTGAAGATTTTTCTGTACTATGGAATGTAAAAATGCAGTTGAATACAATAGAAAACTATTTAATGTTTTTAAATTTTCAGAGTGCGCACGTCTTCGGATCCCCAGCTTCACCAGTCTTCAAATCCTAAGCTGAAATCTTTAAAATCTTTACTGGTCGGGTCTGACTCGAGCGTTCCATGAAAAAACATAAAGCACACGAATCATTGTTCAAGTAAGAAACTTCAATAAGAATTGAATAAAAATGTTAATTATAACATCAAGTATAAACAATTGTGTAGTGACTGTACATAATAGTTTGATTTCACGGATCGCTGGTCATGAGAGCTTGCCTATCCACACATGTGTACACGTGTGGACGACCTCATCTTTTTATACCAAACATGAGATAATAACATAGCAACTTGGGATGAAACAAGTCAGAATATCATATGTATTTAGATATATATATGTATGCCGATGACATGTATATACACACACAATAGTATGTATACACATGTGTCCATCAACCTCCACATATGCAAACTAAAAACCATGCTTACAAATGATAGGGTAGTGAAACCAACGTGTTTGCAACATGAAAAGAGGACACAACAAGCATAGGCCAACCATCAAATAGAAACGTCAATTATGAGGCAATTTGAGCAATCAATTTGACAAATAAGGTGCTTGATGTGTACATGGAATCAATAGACATCCAGCAATGAGGACGTTCAGCACAGAAAGGGACATTCGAACCCAGAGAATGTATATCAATGGATATATATAGCAAGTCCATGACTTCATGAATGTATACTTAGATTCATGGGTTTTAAGGCAACTGTATATATATATACTTACATGTGTAACTGATGTATTCAATCTCTATGCATGTGTTAATATTCAAATGAAACTTTGATTCAGTGCAGGCACATGTATGGCACTACCATGGTTCAAGTAAAGTGAGGTAACTAGCATGCAGGAAAAAATTAAAATCTATGATATGTGCCAACTCCAATCACAACCAATTTTCCATGCAATAAGATGCAATGGGACTATTGTGCATAGCAAATTCTGCATTTCAAGTTCAAACCAAGATAGTGAGCAACTCTGTCATGTTTAAAAATATATATGCATATATATATATATATACACACACACACACACAATCAAAAGGTTTTTTCACAGCAAGTAAACTTAAGTGGTTTAAACTTCAACAACAGGTAATATTTTCAATTTCCGAAATGAGATAGTGTCCAAATTTGTCAAAGTCGTTATGCAACACATTGATTTCCACGGTAGGTAAAAAATAGCCCATTCAGGTTTATATAGTCAATAAGGTAAATGCATAAACAGTTGGGGTAAAAGAAAGTTGGGATCTGCATAGTGGTAAGAGCACATATATGTATATTTGATCTTTGCTTAATACAATATTGTGCACACACAGGTCATCTATACTCATATGTAAGCAAGCGTGAACCATGGACAGAAAAGAGTATAGGCATGCAATATTCAGTTATATATATATATATATATATATATATATATATATTTAAAATATGCAGTGAATGCATGCAATGATATTCAACCCCAGAAGTTCGACATGTACACTACACAAGATTTAGACGTGCAGGCAGAGATTGTAATGATTCTTCCAGCCAAATCAATTTCAAATGTTAACATTGTTATCCAGTAATTAAATGATAAAATTAAATTTCCAGACATAAATCCATTTTGTCCAATATCTTTAAATGCCAAAAACATAGGCATATATACACACACACACACACACACACACACACACACACGAACCATTCATGCACTTGCTTCAATAAATAATCAATCATCAGTGGTCAAATAGGTCAGTATGTTTGTTTATAATATGTGCTTAAATTATAATTGTTACTTGTGAATCATTAATTTAAATCAAACGTAGGTGCATCACAGTGATAAGACCATCATACCGCAAAATTATATGATACTTGACTGCAGTTACAACTTCATGGAACATAGGCTTCATACAAGATATCACAATCAATGGTTCCTTTAATGTATCATAATATCCTCGTTATAGTTTTCCAATGATTTGGAAAAGGTTTGTCCATAAACTTGCTAACTACACTTTCTTTTATATATATGTATGTATGTATGTATATATTTTGTAGTATAACACCCAAAGTTTTAAATCATTTCAATGAGTATAACAACAGTTACTACTGTTGCTAGTGTATTTCGAAGGATGCTCATTCCCATATTTTTTATCTTTATTTTAAAAGCACAATCAGCTACCATTAAACAATTTCAAGAAAAATGGGTTAATTTTGAAGGCACTTGATTTTATCCAACTACATCTATTGGTTACTAATAGTACTGTGTATATATCAAATAAATCCAAATCCAGAACCGCACAAACTTCCAGTTCCCCGTAAACCAAATTTAAGTAACCCAATTACAAATTCATTACTAGGCCAGTTCAACTAAATTCTGAAATAAAGGTGAATCTTTCATTTACAAGGTTAACACTTCACTAACACAATAAATTTAAGTTTTTTGCCCATATTCAGTTTTACGCAAGGCAACAGGGTGTAGCATGAAACTCGCACGCTATCAAAATCAATATCTGACCGAATTCAGCATCAGCCCATCAACAGAGATCAACAATAAAGTGTGACAGCCAACAAATTTAAACCCAAATTCACTATTTTAATTTAGTCACTATTGAAGTTGTAATACTTGAATTATAATTAATTGTAAGAGGATTCATACATTGAACGGTGTAGCAACAACGTAGGGTAGAAACGGTGACGCTGGAGTCGACGAAGATGCCAGAGCTGGATTTGGGTTTGAGTGCGTTGGCTGCTGCGATCCTTGTGGTGCACGAGCTGACGATGGCCTTCAGGCGGTGTAGATCTAGGATGGTGGAGAGACTTGTCTTTAATTTAGGGGAAAAAATTATTTTCGTGGATTTTGGGGAAGGGTAATTACGGTAGCCAACGACGAGAAGCCCGACAGCGAGCGAAGGAACAGAGTTGGAAATGGCAGATCAAAATTGGGATAACAAGTTTTGGGCTTTGGCCATTTAGAGTAATCGGAAAGGGAACAGTTTTATTGGCCATTAAACTAGAAAAAAGAAGAAACATTTTTGCTATATAAATTTAGGGAGGAACGTGATTTATAAAGGGGAAAAATGAAGATAAGAACAACATCATATCGCAGATTCTAGGGTAGCTGCGTTTTGCAGTAGGTAGGTCGATGTAGTTTGAACTGAGGAAGGTTATAACCCGATTAAATTTTATATATTTTACCCCAAATAACCACATACCGCTCTAATTTCTTACCGCTAAGACAATCTCCAATTACAACAAAATTTTTATGCACCACTTCGTCTTTGCATTCTGAATCCAATGAAATTATTTTAATTATATTCTGACACCGTTTATACGACAATATTTTTAATTTAAAAATATTTGTTGCTTCACTGATTTTATTCTGTTTATTTATTGGCAACTTCATTTCATTTCAGATTTGAACCGTTAAATTTAATTTTCTTTATATACACAAATATACACATCTCTAGACTAATTTCCAAATATTTCAACAAATAAAAATCTCCAATTTGTTTTAATGTTAATAATGTTTGTTTTTTATTCAACCATTTATATTAACCAGTTGATTTTCAAACTCCAATTAAATTATCCAATCAATTCAAATATATTCCATGATAAATATTTGATTCTCAACCAATGATCCTGAAAAATATCGAATTCAATTCACACTCAAAATAATATATTTGAATATTTTTTTAAACCCAAATACTAATATAAAATTTGTTTGTTAATAGTTATTTATTTCATATTTCAATTGTTGAAATTTCTGGGACGTTACAATCTCCTGCCCGTTAAAACTTTCCGTCCTCGAAAGGGAGAGATTATTCCACAATTAATTTAATTATCGATATTTAAGTCATCGATCCTCTTTCTTTATCATCGTACTCAATTTTCTCGACAAAAATTAAATTTCTTTTCAAAACAAATCTCTTCATGCATACCAAATTATTCCAAAACCAATCCGTCAATGTTTATTTATCCATCGATACACTTCTTACAATCCAAGTTTACCATAATTTCCTTACAATCCATTTAATCGTTCCCAAAACTCACTGAAGAGTGTAAATAACATTTCCTCTTCAAGTCACAAATTATCGACTTGAAAATTTATAAAATCCAAAATTATTTATAACTCTTTTTTTATTATTTCGAAATTATTTTTCTTTACTTATTTAGTTAGGTATATTTTAATTTCAAATTAGTGATTAGAAAATACTTGATAACTCGAAGTTTGACAAGTCTATCGTCGTTCTCACAGATGTTAGGTATACGATGGCCAGGCGCACGACTAATATCTCCGAGTGCTAAATATCCTTGTTCAACTTCCAGTGAAAATATTTCAAAAATTCTTTTTAAAAACAGATACGAAAAGTACCATTGTGATATTGATATGTTGATTGTCCACGAATCGCAGATACACAATGGTTTCGTCTGGATCCAGCAGAAAATAACCGTATTCGTAGGAAGCAAATTTTGTCATGGACAGATCAATGGAAGATATTTACGAATCAAAAGAAAGACTAAGGTCATTGAGCGTTGGCTGCTCTATCTCGGAGTTACAGAAACAGATCATCAAACTATGAAGATAAATCAAATCACGAGGATCAATCAAGTCATAATGACAAATCAAGTCATGAGGATACACCAAGTCACGAAGACAAAACCAGTCATGAAGACACAGTGCTGCATCAAACAGGTGGCTCCACATTACTAAGATATATCAAATATCACATGGCTCCATTCTCCCTTTAGCAACTCTAGTGGTTACATCTCTTTCACTTGTAAATATGTCATGTGGACCGTAGGTACATAATGGTTATGCCTGGGTCCCCCAAGAAACATCCACACCCTTAAGCTTTCACAGCTCTGCGGATTATGCCATTATCACGATTGTAGATCGCAGTAGACACAATGGTTAAGCTTGGATCCCCCATGAAACATCCGTCTACCGTAGGCCATCTATAGCCCTGCGAATTATGCTACACGGTCGTGTTCTTTTAGACAACTTGAGTTTTATGTCTGAACAACCTACTATCACCAGCAACACATATAACTAGCTCGAAATTCAAAAGGGAAGGAAGGTACTTTCCTTATTTTTCTTTGAAAATATTTAATACTCTATATAGTACTCCATTTCATACTCCTCATAAATCATACTTATGATTTTATTATCAAATCATAATTCCAGACATAACATCTCAATTCAATTTATCTTCCAATCAACTGTATCTGAATTCACTATGTTCTTATATACATTATTTTCCATATAAGTTTTGTAAACTTCTATATCCCATATCCGAAATCGAATATCCTCAAATTTCCATTCAAATCTCAAAATTTTAATTTCGATATCTTCCTCAACTAAGTTATTTGGTATCTTTTCAAACTCAGATTTTCGAATTTATTGGTTATAAACCAAAATTTCTCCCAAAATTTCAATTATCAAGTTCATCTCTTAACTCAAATGTTTATGCTCTCGAAATTTCAATTTTTCCATTCTTATAGAAATTTTCTCATTCACGCATTATTTCTCTTCCATAATCACACCCTTCGACCGTAAATTAGCAAGCGAACAACTCCCCAAGTATTGACCCTGAAGGCCGAAACCAACATCAGATCAACACTCAGGAAATTACTCAACTTAACTAATCTCTAGTCAATTCCTAAATTCCTTAACTCCATTTCTAAATTTCTTATCAAATTACTGCTTGCACGGTTCTCGAATTCAATTTATGAATCCACTCCTCTTTATATTCTGTCGCCCTTCGTTATCGTCGTGTAGCTCTTTGCTTTTCAGTTCTTGCCATTTTGATTTTTCAAAACCCGTTAGCCTCTCACGGTCTTCTGAAAAACATTTCCAATTATCATATTTATTTCCTAGAATTCTTATTGGAAAACAGTTCCATATATTCGCAAATCTTTATTTTCCCTAGAAAGTATACATTATTCCTAGGGGATTTTTTTTATTTTTTTATTTTGATTAAAACAGATGTTAAACAAAACATCGTTATTCCCACTCAACTGTTGACACTTATTTCTTACTTTTTTAACCAACTCTTGTTATCAAATCTTAACCATTTCTTAGTCAACAATGAAGTCAATCAAGTTGGGGTATACTTACCTCTCAGGCCTACAAAATATTCATTCCCGTAATTTTTGAATTCAAGTCAAGAATTTGCTTCTTTCACGAAAATCGTTAATTCATACCTTCGAAATAGTTAACTATAATTTATAGTTTATTCATTTATCCGAATACATAAACAATTTATTAATGATATATTAAATTTTTATTAACATGGAAAGTAAATAATATTTTCTAAAATTCGACATAATTGTCTTCCATAAATAACTTGCTCTCGAATAATCTGTTATTCGATACCATATTTCGAACTTCGGGAAATCTCATCGTACTGGTCAACTCCATTTTCTTTATCCCTAATTTTATTTGCAACATTTTTTCTTTCGAACATTATTTACTTCTAAAAAGTATATATTATTCCTTTTATAAAAATATGAACTCATCACATTAAATTAGTTTTGATTTAACTTGAACATTGAGTCAAATCTCTTTAAAATCTTTGTAATGTCCCGTATACTTGCAGTAAAATAATTAATTTATTTAATTATTTATATAGTGATTTAGAGGATTTAATGGTGGTTTAATTAAATAACTTTGAATATTTAATTAATATAATAATTAAATAATATATTTAATTCTGAAATAACCAGAATTAGCTGAAATGGAAATACGGTGTGAATTGGGCAATTCAAAATATATAATTCAGTTTAGAATTTGAATTAGAATAACGAATATATTATTTGAACGACAGTTGAACGTATAATTATATTATAATTTTAATCGAGCTCGAAATGGCGCGGCAGTTCGCTATTTGGCGATTCGAACTTCATTTGAATATACAGAATCCGTTTTAAATCGGATTTCTGTGAAACAAGAAACGTTCGTAGCTGTGGAAGTATGTTTTTCTAATGGAAGAGAAAAATTGGGATTTCATTATGTAGAATTTGATTTATGTCCAAATCAATTTTTTGAAAAGTCGTTATGGAATTCCTTTATAAATTATAGCGATTTATTTATATTATAAAAGGATTTAAATATAAATCGAATATCGATGTAACTGAGAACTTTTAAATATCGAGTTATAAATCCCACTGGAGCTGTATGATATTCTATTGTGAATATATGATAATATTTATTTTTAAATATTTAATTTAATTATTTTTAAATATATTTATATATTTAAATGGGTTATTTAGAGCTTTAAAAATAGCCAATTTTGCAAACGACCTCTATTTTCAACGAAACTAAATTTGTTGGATCCGCAATATCAGATTATTGGTAGATTTCAATTTTCGTGATTTTTAGAGTCAGTATGTGGCCGTATGGGATTTTAATGTGAAAAACAGACAATAAATTTAGCTTTGAAAATATGCTGTGTGAGCAAACAAATCGGAATTCAACGAAATAAGTTTTGTTGGGTCCGTAATGTCGAACTGAAGGTGTATGTTTAATTTCGTGATTTTTGGGTATCATGCGTGATCATAAGAATTTTTAAAAAATAAACGGAGATAACAATTGATTAAAATCGAATAAAATAATCAATATAAAAGTAATATACTTATCCTATAAATATCCCAACTCATCCCAAACCCTAACCAAAACTTTCTCCAGTCAAAAACATCCGCCGCTATCAGCTTTTAACCCAAAACGTAAAACATGAGATTCAAGAATTTATATAAATCAAAATTAAATACCATAAATCATGAAATATATATCTTTGAGTTGCTGAGAGGATTCTCTACATTTCTATAGGGGTTTTATAGTGTTCGACGTTCATCTTTGTGGTAAGGTTTTTCTACAGTGAGACTAGGGTTTTGATTTTTGTCGAACTAAGGGATTTTGGGCTAGATCTTAGTGCGTTGTTGGATTAGTGAGATGATTTCGCACGTTCTCCTCAAATTCTGGGTGATTCCGTCAATTATTGTGTCGCTGTTTCTAGGTTCAGCAAGTAAAAGGGTGAGCAACACATTAAAGTAGGGGAGCTCGCGTAGTTCTTGGTGTCGAGACTGGAGGATGGTGATCGAGCAGGTTGTTTTTAGTATGGTTAGATTGAGATTTTGAATGCAAGTATGTTGTGAAATCCTTTTTGGGTTTAATGAAGTATGAAAGGAGGACGGGGCAGAAGACAGCGGATGGTAAATGTTCTGGTGTCGCGGTTAATTTGAGGAAGAAGGGTGTTCGGGTACGGGCCTGGGTTTAAGGGTGATGAGTTGGCTGATTTTTATATGAAGAGGCCCAGTAAAAGAATTATAAAGGATGGTGATTTTAGTTGGATTTATTATTAAGTAGAGAGGGAGATTTGGTTGGGAAATGATTCGTTCATGGTTTAAAAATTCTTGAGTAAGTAGCATGTCTGGGAAGAAGCCATCAACGTTAAGTAAGGGTTTAAAAGTGTAATTTCGATATAATTATTTATTTAAATTTATAGGTTAATGATGGTTTAAAAAGATACCAATTTATAAAATTGATATCTTTTCCATACGGTGTCAGATTAACGAACGGTCAGATCCGTTGGGATCATATGGACGACAGCTACACACTGGAACTAACTGGGAGTGAATTCGAGCTTATTACAATTTAGAGAAAAATAAATTGTCGGATATGAATCAAATCAAAGACAGTTATCGTTATTAACGATGATCGTCCAACGTGAGTAAAACTCACAAACTCTATCAGTTCATATTTTTATAACGTATTTTTGTAAACTGATAAATATTGGTTGATTTTTGTGTGTTGATTGTTTGGATGAACTGCTAGTCAGTGGGTTGAAATTATATATATAAATATATATACAAATCGTTAATTTTATATTGATTCTGTTTATCAGAATAGTTCATATTGCAATGAAGTTGATGTTAATTATATTGTTTAACATCTATGATGCAGGGAAACAGGTTAGAGGAATCTAACTGGATTCCTCAATATTTATAATACTGTTCTTTTCATATATTGTAATATATGAAGTGATATATAGTCTATTGTTGATTATGTATGTTGAATGATATTGATCATTGTTACTTGGGTATTTTAAATACTGTAAGAAATACTGGAATGTAGAAAAAGGGATTTTCAAAGTGTATTTTGAAAATAAAGTATTTATATAAAATCAATGGGTTTTATATATAAAAGGAAAAGGATTTTATAAAAGAAAATATTTTTTTATAAAATCAAAGAAAAAATAAAAGGAAATATTTGTGAAACAAATTAAAAAGGGAATATTTGTAATCCATTTACAAATAGAATTAAAAAGGAAATATTTGTAAACCATTTACAAATAGAAGTGAAAAGGAAATATTTGTAAAACATTTACAAATAGTTTATAAATGGAATATTTATTTATGAAATAGATAGAGTTATAAAAAGAAATATTTATTTAGAAAATAAATAGAATTATAAAGGAAATATTTATTAAGAAAATAAATAGATTAGAAAAGGAAATACGTGAAAAATGAATAGAATTGTATAAAAAGAGAATTTTACATTTGAAAGGTTTAGACCCGTGCTTCACACATGGGTATAAGATGATATGGATTTAAAGTAAAGATTTTAAATAGAATCTGTTCTAACCAATAGACTGAGAAGATTAATTTATAAATAATATTTTATAAATTAAATAAAATGTTTATCATTGCATAAATAGAATATATAAGTCAGGACTTATATAGAGAAGTAAGAGTCGATTTCAACATCGGTAGTTGAAACTGAATATGGATGTAGAGTTAATCAAAGGAGTTAATCAAATGTGTTAATCAAAATGAGTTAGAGGAGTTAATCGATTAGAGTTAGAGTTAATCGATTAGAGTTAGAGTTAATCGATTAGAGTTAGAGTTAATTGGAAAGGAGTTAATCAAATATTAGTTATTCGAAAGGAGTTATCGAATATTAGTTATTCGAAAGGAGTTATCGAATATTAGTTATTCGAAAGGAGTTATCAAATATTAGTTATTCGAAAAGAGTTATCGAATATAGTTTATTCGAATAGAGTTAAAGGAGTTAATTGAATATAGTTTATTCAAATAGAGTTCAAGGAGTTAATCGAATATAGTTTATTCGAATAGAGTTGAAGGAGTTAATCGAATATAGTTTATTCGAATAGAGTTAAAAGAGTTAATCGAATATAGTTTATTCGAATAGAGTTAAAGGAGTTAATCGAATATATTTTATTCTAATAGAGTTAATCGAATATAGTTTATTCGAAAGGAGTTAATTGATGGGAGTTAATTTATAAGAGTTAATTGATTAGAGTTAATCCAATAGAATTAATCGATTAGGGTTAATCAAATAGAGTTAATCCAAAAGAGTTAATTGATTAGGGTTAATCAAATAGAGTTAATCCAATAGAGCTAATCAAATAGAGTTAATAGAATAGAGTTAATCAAATAGAGCTAACTGATAAGAGTAACTCGATTAGAGTTAATTGAATAGTGGTAATTGAATAGAGTTAATCGAATATGGCTATTCGAAGAGATATTATCGAATATAGTTTATTCGAAGTAAAGAGTTATCGAATAGTGATTTATTCAAAAGAGAGTTACGTAAGGAAGTTTGTTAAAAGTTTAAAAGGTGAACCTTGTTTGTTTCGAAGTTAGGAATGTTGTTCAGTTAAGGTCTAATAGGTAGTTACCCCAACTTGATTGGCTTCGTTTTTAACTAAGGAATGGTTAAGGTTCGACAGTGAAGATTGGTTAAGTGAATTTAGTTAATGAGTGTAATGGTTTGAGTGGGCATAGCGATGTTTTATTTAACATCTATTTAAATCCAATGAAGTAGTTTTGGAAATGTTTTCCAAATAAGAATCAGAAATGTTTTCTAACATAGAAAATAAGAAATGTTGAATATATGGAAGTAGGAAATGGAAAATGAATAAATTAATGAACTAAAGAGATAAATGTTCAATGATGATTAATCGATATAATTTCCATCTGGAATATATATCGTTGTTTGCACACGTATTTTTCTTCGATAGTTAACTCACCGACTATCGAAGTCTTTGACATTTTCCGTCGACAATACGGAGAGACCAGGATCAGATTCAATATCTGAAAACCACTCCGTATGGGCATTAGCATTGCGATCAAATATGATGAAGATAATTAAAGATGGAGTTATGCCAGAGCTGTCCTGTTTATAGAATAGTACCTTCGGTTTGTCCAGTCCAAGGACGACCCGTATGGAAGAATGTTTGACAGAGTATATTTAATGGATCGCGTAAGTTGATCTCTTCAAACGTATTTACGTTTGGCGGTGGAGGAATTCGTTTATCTTAGCTGTATACCCGTTGTATTTTTGGGGAAATCAATTTGCGATTTGGCGAGTTTGACAATGTGACATTCAAAGTGAATAAATGTGTGATCTGTCAGAGATAAGCATGGCCTCTAGCCTTACAACCGGGAAATGACAAAAATCAGGCAGGCAACATGGCTAAGTGGTTGGATACCAATTAGGGTGTATTATCACCTATCTGGAGATATTCATTTCATTCTATATTCTATTATCGATGCTGTCCCATTCGAGAAACGGTTGCTGATCCCAACCATTGGTGATATACATTCAATACACTCAAGCGAAATGAGTGGTCGGTCATGTGTGGCTGGGTTGCAAGACGTTCTTGTTAAACCCAGTGTATTCCTCTCTAGAGGTACACTATCGGAAGGTGGTTCCATATCTTGTCATACTTGGAAATTCATTACCCAATAAGTGCTCGCGGTTTTGATTGTATACTATATATGTGGAACGTGAGATGAAAGCGTTCTGCAAGATGATTATTATATTGTGGTTGATATAGACTATTATAATATCAAAAGAGTTTTGATATAAAAGACCATTATTTCTTTCAAAATGATTTTAAAGTTAAATCAAATTGATTTGGATTCTCATAAGGGAAAAACCCGTTCTGTTATACAACATGGTCCGTTCTGTTATACAACATGGTCTTATGAGATATTATTTAATTATTCAAATTGTTTTAAATTGTTTTACCACACTAGTCGCATGACGGACCCAGAGTTTATCTTTTTTTTGTTTTCCCTAAACTCTTGGGTGCTCATATTTGTACGAGCAGTCAAGTAGTCGGGATTTACAGATGTACTAGAAGGAGCTGGTGCAGGAGGCTTCGGTAGCATTTTTATAGCTATTGTTTATTTCCGCTGTGATGTAAGTGTTATACTCTGATAATGTTACTGTATACATATACTGATTTTATTTCAAAGTTATGTATCTATTATATATTGTTCGTTCCGCTGTGAGATTCATGTTACTCTGATGTTGTGTGTTCTTCTTCTTCTTCTTCTATTCTAAGTTTCTATCTTATCTATCCTCGCCCTCTGTTTTCTTTCTATTAGTTTTCTGGTTTCCAGTGCAATTGGGGTTGGACTTGTGTTATTTGGTCAGCTCAAATTGTACCGGAATTTTGGGACACTACAATCTTCATTCACATTCCGCTCCATTTACAACTCTCGTTCACAGTACACTTCTTGTAAATTAATTCAAAAGTTCATAAGCTACTATTGAATTCATATATTCTATTATACACCACTGATTGAAACCAATTAAAATTTATTTGGCCAAGTTCTGAATAATTCAAATAAATTAACGTAATTTGGCACAATCGAATTCCAATTATATCATTTTCAATTTTTATTTGGTTAATTTATATTCCGAATATCGAAATAGAATTCATCGTTTCATCTTTAAAATGATTTCAAAACTCCCATTTTCATTCAAATTCTTATCGGAATTCTCATTTCCAATAAAATTTTCAGTTGTCTAATAATATAAGATTAGAGAAATTTATTCGTCGATTCTCTTGTATTTATCTCCCCTTGATATCATTCAATGATGGATTCAAGACTATTATGTAAGTGAACTTATCGAAGAAAAGATCTCACATAACTGGATTCAAAGATTGTGGATTTCAAAATAAAATCTCAAAATAATTTTTCTGTTTCCGCTATACAATTTTTGAAATATCAGTTTCAAAATACTAATTACAATATAGTTTACCTTTCAAGATTAATTTTAAAATTGTTTATATTTTCCAAAACTCATATTTCGAAATGTTTTTATTTTCAAAAAAAATCTGTTTTTCTAGTGTCGATCCCAGTTATTTAAACCATATTAGCTACGCTTTGAATAAATTAAAGCTCTGATAACACTTGTAATGGGTCCAGGCTTTGCAACCATCAACCACTGAGCTAACCTCTCAGCATGACACTATAGAGATACCTCAAAACTGCTTTTACGACCAGCCTCACAACTCAACCAACACTCCGCTACTTTCGAGGGACATGTACGGGTAAGAGTCTCCCATTCGCCACTAAACCATGAAGCGAGAACCCCCTATCATGTGTCTCCCAGCTCAAAGCCAGCAAACAGCCAGCAAACAACTCTGATACCACTTGTAATGCCCCGCCTTTTTGACTATTCAAACTAATGATTAAACTAGCTTAAAACGTTCAACTCAACGGTTCGTTATTTAGCTTACAGAGTTTAAAAACAAAATCAACGCAGAAAACATAAAATAAAATAAATAACACTGCATTGAACAACAAAATAACCTTTTTTATATTAATTAGAAATTTTTATACAAAGATTTTTCTATACCGTGGAATGTAAAAATACAGTTGAATACAAAAGAAAACTATTTATTGTTTTTAATTCTTCAGAGTGCGCACATCTTCGGATCCCCAACTTCACCAGTCTTCAAATCCTAAGCTGAAATCTTTAAATCTATCCTGCTCGGGTCTTACCCGAGCGTTCCATGCAAAAACATAAACACTCGAGTTAGAATTAATCATTGTTCAAGTAAGATAACTTCAATAAGAACTGAATAAAATAATTAATTCCAACTTCAAGTATAAATAGTTGTGTAGTAACTGTACATAATAGTTTGATTTCTTGGATCGATGGTCATGAGAGCTTGCCTATCCATACGTGTATACACGTGTGGACGACTTCAGCTTCACATACCGAACATGAGATAATAACATAGCAACTTAGGACGAAACAAGTCAAAACAACTTATGTATTAATATATATATATATATATGTATGTATATATGCATGCCGATGACATGCATGTACACACATAATAGTATATATATACACACTGTCCATCGGCCTCCACATATGCAAACTAAAAACCATGCTTACAAATGATAGGGTAGTGGAAGCAACGTGTTTGCTGCATGAAATGAGGACACAACAAGCGTAGGTCAACCAGCAAATAGAAACATCAATTAGGAGGCAACTCGTGCCATCAATTAGACAAATAAAGTGCATGATGTGTACACGAAATCAGTAGACACCCAGCAGTGATGACGTTCACAAAAAATAAAAGGACATTCGAAACCAGAGAATGTGTATTAATAGATATATATATAGCAAGTCCATGACTTCATGAATATATACTTAGATGCATGGGTTTTAAGGCAACTTTATATATATATATATACACATACTTGTGTAACTGATGTATTCAATCTCTATGCATGTATTAATATTCAAATGAAACTATGATTCAGTGCAGGCCCATGTATGACACTACTATGGTTTAGGTAAAGTGAGGTAACTAGTATGCAGGCAAATATTAAAATCTATGATGTGTGCCAACTCCAATTACAACCAAGTTTCAAAGCAGTAAGATGCAATGGGTATATCATGCATATAAAATTTTGCATTTCAAGTTCAAACAAAGATAGTGGGCAACTTTGTCATGTCTAAAAAAATATATGCATATATATATATATATATATATATATATATATATATATATATAAACACACAACACACACACTATCAAAGGGTTTTTTCACAGCAAGTAAACTTAAGTGGTTTGAGCTTCAACAACAGGTACTCTTTTCAATTTCCGAAACAAGGTAGTGCCCAAATTTATCAAAGTCGATATGCAGCACAATGATTTCCACGACAGGTAAACAATAGCCCATTCAGGTTTATAGAGTCAATAAGGTAAATGGATAAACAATTAGGGTAAAAGAAAGTTGGGATCTGAATAGTGGTAAGAACACATATATGTATATTTGGTCTCAACTTAATACAATATTGTGCACACACAAGTCATCTATACTCATATGTAAGCAAGTGTGAACCATGGACAGAAAATGTAATGGCCTGAATTTCCCTACCCTTTGAGTTGACAAATTACACCACACCCCCAACCCAAATTGCGCATAAATACAAATCATTAATAGAAAGAAGTTAGAGGATGAGAAATAGAAAAATAGAAAGCTTAGAATAGAAGAAAACGAAGAACACAAATCTCATAGCGGAACGAATAAAATATATTATATAACATAGCTTTTAAAATACCAATCAGGAATTGTATATACATGCCATCATCAGAGCACAACAACTATTTTTGGAGTAGTTATAAACACCTGTTTCCAGATACAAACATAGTAAACAGCGGAAAATATGATAGTCTATAGATAATTGGTGAAGCCTCTTGCTTTAAGCTCCTCCAAGTGAATTTGTAAAATTCTGATTACTTGAGTGCCCGTACAAATTTGGGCACCCAAGAGTTTAGGGTAAAACAAAACAGAATAAACTTTGGGTCAGTCATGGGACTGGTGTGAGTAAACTCCAACCATTTGTTTAACTTCAAAAAAATCTTTCAAAAGAAAAGATAATCGTGAGGCCGATCCACATATAAACACGGATGGTTTTTACCTTACGATAACCAAAAATATTTTTGATATTAAATCCAGTGATAATATAACAGTGTCTAAATCAAATAAATAGAAATCTAGCGGAATGCTTGCATCTCACGCTCCATATATAATATAAAATCAAAAACCGCAGGGCGATTATTGGAGAATGGATTTACAACTATGACAAGGTAAGGGACCACCTTCCATAGTGTATATCTAGAGAGGAATACATTGTGTTCAACAAGAACATCTTGCAACCCAGCCACACACGACTGAGACTCATTTAACTTGAGTGTACCGAGCATATTGTCACCAACGGTTGTGATAAGCAACCATTATTGAAAGCATACAGCAGCGAGTAGAATAAGAAGTAAATGGAATTTCTCTAGATCAGGTGATAATACCCCTAATTGGAATGACCCACTTGGCCATGCTGCCTGCCCGATTTCTGTCATTTCCCAGTTCATGAGGCTTGAGGTCACGATTATCTTCCAAGAATATATTGCCACCATTTACTTTGAATGCCACACCGTCAGATCCGTCAAGTCACTAATTGACGTCCTCAAAAATACGTTAGGTATTAAGCAAGAGAAGTTCCCTTCTCCACCACTAAAACATGGTACGTTCGAAGAAATCAATGTATGTGATCATTTAGAAATACTCTGTCATACAATCGTCCATACAAGTTGTCCTGTGTTTGGACAAACCGAACGCACCATCCTATTAATCCATCTTAGGCAATTTCTACCTAGAATTAGCCGAACGACCCTTGCATTTTACTCCATCTTCAATTATCTTTAGCATAATTCGATTCGCAATATTTATGCCAATACGGAGTGGTTCCCGGATAATAAATCCAACCGGTCTCTCCGTACTGACAACAGAGATATAAAATAAATTAAAACTTTGATAGTGGTGATTTTGTATCAAAGAAAACATCCACACACCTAACGACCATATTTCCAAATGGAAATTTTTATCGATCAACCATCAAACTACATTGGCCCATTTCAATTTAATTCGTACTAAATTACCGTTTTCCAATTCCTTTCAATATTTTTACTTTGATATTCTTCGAAATCTGCTTAGCTATTTAATAATTTCTTGGAAATCATTTCCAAATATTAAAATATCTATTTTTCCCATATTCCAGAAATACCCCATATCCCAGTGGGAAAACATTTCCAAATATACCCATAAAAATTCTTATTCTCTATATTCAGAAAATATACGTTATTAATATGGGAAAACATTTCCATATTCCATTTCTTAACTTCTTACTTAATTCCTTTAATTTACTTTATTTACAAATTGAATTTCTTTACGAAATCCAGTTACTGAATCTGTTCACAAATCCTTTTAGTAACTTGGTTTAACTTGGCTTGGATTTATTTTCACAAACCCATCTACTGATAAATATTTTATTAAATTGTAATATCGTTTAACATCAACTCCTTGTTTTATTCATTAAACAAGTTCTTATTTTCAAGACCATTTGAGATTAAGTTTCTATTTAGAAATAAATTTCTTTTTAAATCACAAATTTCTTTTCTATATTCGGGAATATTTTACGATATTTAAATACCAAAATTCTAGGGCCAGGGTAATTCAAATACAACTTAACCAGTCATAGTATAAATATCACAATAAATAACAAACAATAATATAAATGTTGAGGAATCCAGACCAGTTTCCTTATGTTAATTAATCAACACAAATAACATTAATTTCATTTCAATATGTGATAATGTGGTATATAGAATCAACACCCAATCAACGATTTTGATATATGTAACTATATCAGCCAATTCAACCAATTTATCAACCAATCATCCAAATAATCATCGAACTACATAAAATTACAATATATAAATTTAAAACTCATTTATATAAAACTATAAACGAGCTAGAGTTAGTGAGTTTATTAACTTGGGTTGCAGTTGACGATTTTGCTTTTATTTCGTTTACAATCAAATAAGCGTTTGATTTTATCATGAAATTTCAGTAATTATGTTATCTGCCACATCAGCTCCATCACTAGATCTCTTTGTTATGATTCCAACGTAAATAACGATTTTCAATTCTATTAACACATGATAAATTTATAAACATTACAATATTACCGATGATTTTTGAAATAATTATAGTTAACTATGTTTTTCCTAATTACCTTCTTAACATCTAAATCACTAGTTTAAAATTAAATCTGTTACTTATGTTTATCACTCCGACATCACAAAAATAGATCCATTTCTTCTGTCTGCCACTCACCTGCTATTCACCATCAATTCGATTTCCATCAGTTCTATGATTATCATAAAATTAAAATCATTTCCTAATCCATGTCTTCAAGTTTAGTAACCATCATTTGACCTGGCAAAAAAGAAAAAAAATTCGCAACTCCATCTTCCAAATGACCAAATTCGAAGCAACAACTCCTGTACCCTCCCCATAACAAAACTGACTTCATCCGCTTTCCCTCCATTATCTTTTCACAAAATTAATCTGACCTCACCTTTAACGCTCGCATCCTTCCTTCCATAAAAAATAGAGCCGCTCCTCTCCCCACTGATATAACTTCCATTTCTTTTACCATCTCTGAACACTTCATCTCCCCAATAACTGATGACAACAGCTCCTATAGTTTACCAGCCTGAAACCATGGCCACTCGAACGGCAACAGTTAACAACAGTTGACCATAAAGCTTCACATTAACTTCCTGATCCCAGCAAAACCCGTAACGTGAATCCGTGACTTTTGGAGGTTCGATTTTGCCTCCATGATGGTTCGATTAGCACGTGATCAACATTGATCAACTTAGCATATCCAGGCACACAGAATATTAGTTGGGGTCTTCGTGTGACTTTGCCTGGATCGGCCGAAACAATGATGGCCGCTCGTTTGATAGGCAGAGCGTTGAGCGTTGTTTATTATTATTATTATTATTATTATTTAAGGTTTTTGAACTAATAGTGGAAGAGAAATACTTTGGTTTTAGGTGTTGTCGATGAAAGGAGTAAAAGAAAACAAAGGTGATGAGTCTTCTTATTTATATTAAACTGTCCTTATCCAATGTAAAAGAAATACAGTATGGATATTATTTTTCTTTCTATTGGAGCAACTCCAACAATTCGGGTGTGAAATCCAAATTTATATACTCCGAATAATCGGAACAATGAAATATCTCAACAGTTTTAAGGCTACGCGTTTGTTTAACAAACGCCTAGGTCTATGCGCTTGTTAAACAAACGTGTAGATCCAGGCGTTTATTAAACAAACGCGTGGTACCTTTCAACTATTTTGTAAATTATATAGGTTTAAAATTTCAAAAATATTTCAAAGAAAGCTATTTAATTTAAAGAATACGTAAATGTTTAAAAATATGTTAATATATTGCTTCATTTTTTTAATACATTATATGTAATTTTTTTACCTATTACTTATTTTTAAATTTTCTACTCCTGTTTTAATATATTGTATGTAATTATTTTAACCATTCCTATTTTTTTTTAAAATATGTTTATATACTTCTTCGTATTTGATTTGAATTTATATTCACATTCGAAGAGTATAACTGGTGCCGAAATTTTGACTACAAAGTTGCTTATAAAAGATTGTAACATAAAAATAAGTACTGAAACTTAGAATGCAACATATACTTAGCACATAAATAGATAATGCAACTACGGATAATAAAACTTCATTCATGTTCTTTGGGATTTTAAGTCGCCTAATTGTTACGGTTAAACCGCAACTGCTCAATAATGTTTTGGAGATGTTTAATCTCGTGTTCGAGTTCGTTTGCTTATGTAATTCAATTTAGGCATAGAGGTTCGTCTATCCATTCTGCGTAATTGCATCCATTCGGATAGGATGGACATTGCTGAATGCGATGACCAATACTGTATCCATCTGCTCGAACCACAACGTCAATCGGATAACCGCAGTAGCAACAAACTTGATAAACATTACCTTCCTGTTCATAAGGCATTGGAACATGTGGTACTTGATAAGAATCAACTTCATGTCGTGGTAGAACGACGGACTATTCATGCGTGTGTTGAACGTTTGGTACTTAGGTTTGATGTGGAGGTTGGATGGTCCGTTGTTCGGACGGTGTTTCAACCCGAGGTCTTAGTTGGTTTAGAAACTCGAGTTCATCTGAAAGCTCCTGAAGTCGCATCTGTTCATACGCCTGTTCATCAAAGTCTGGAGACGATGGCCAAGAAGGCATAGTTATGGTAAAGTAAAGAATAGTTGGAAAAAATATGTTGGAGTGAGGTTAGTTGTGAGTAATTCGATAGAGATATATAACTATGTAGTGTTCTAGTGAATAAAGGGTAAAACAAACAATGATGTGAACGGTCACTGGTACACCTTTCTTTTCCGGTTGTCCATATCAGTGTATCGTAGGGGGAAATTTCTGAACTAAGCATATTGAGTAGTCATATCAGCTTTAAACCTGTTACCATTACACAATATTCGAGATTCACTTTCAATTTTCTCTTTTACCATGTGCACTACTTTAACCCTTCACTGACTTGTCTTATCAGGAAAGAGCAATACATCCTTAGGTTAAATGGGAGATTTGTATATAAGTGATGAACAAAGGGAGCAAATGTTCGATGAGTGGGAACAAACCAAAGATCACCAAAATGAGGTAGGATTCGTGCCAGAAACTCAAATAAGCGAGGTGCTTGAAGAGGTTCTTGTGGCTCAAATACAAGCTACAATGTCATGACCTACTAGAAGCGTACAAGCCCAACCAGTTCTTGCTAACCATAGAGCCTCATTTTCCTAAGGTTCAACTAAAGAATATTCTGCAGATGAATTATACATCCTCGTGAAAGCATATATTGAAGTTCAACGTTGAGATACGTTATTGATTAAAGGAGGTGGAAGTTTAAGTCATGAAGATTTTTGGGCAATGATCGCAAGATTATATAACAGCCACCGTAGGTGTCCCGTTAGAAGATCAACAGTTGAAACCCATTTAGCTCACCGTCATTTTGTAGAAGCTTACGATCGCTACCATATGATTGTCCAGATAGTGGAAGATGAAGGCATACTTCAAGCATCTCAAGCAACTTTTGATACTCATTACCTGTCTGAACACGAGACGGATTTCGTGGGTCACAAAGCTTACAAGCTTCGCTATAGTTGGCTAACTCGATGTCAGGATGAGTAGGTTTATATTGCATGTTTACTAAATTTTGTGCTTTCAATTAAGTCTATCGTATTTTTAATTATGGTTAGGAATTTCTATGTTTCTATTTCTATATTATTGTATCCTAGTTTAAATTTCTATGTTGCTATTTCTAGCATGTTGTAACCTAATTTCTGTGCTATTAAATTAGTTTTGTCCACTCGAACTATTTTATATCAGAACTATGTTGCTTTATGTCAGCAATATAGTCATTATTGATTTAAATTTCTATGTTGCTTTATGCCAGCAATAAAGTCATTATTGCTGTTCAATAGTAATGCAACTGTTGCTTTATATCAGTAATAAAGAAAATGTTGCTTTTAAAAAAGTGTTGCTTTATGTCAGTGATATAGCCACTACAGCTTTATTTCAAACATTTGAATCTGGCAATCAATGCATGACAAAATGCAGTATCCAATGACAATCATACTGCGGTAACCAATGCATGCCACATTTTGGTATCCAATGAAGACCAGAATATAGAAAAACTATGTTATATAAGGAGGAAAACTTGCAGCATTCACTACTCAAACACAGTCCAATATTTTTAGTATATACACTCAAAAACTCAAAAGTCCACAATGGCCACCGTAGAGTGTTTGTTGTTCGATGATACTGACGAAGACTTTGATATTATGGTGGATGATCATTTTAGTCGACAAAGACAACTAATAGCTGCATTAGGATATGGCGAATCTAGCATAAAACATGGGGGTTCTTTTCTAGGCCATCGATATAAAAATCGACATCATGCATGACACAACGAGAGACTAATGGAAGATTATTTTGTTTCAAATTCGAGGTATATAGCTACAGAGTTTAGAAGGAGATTCTGAATGAGGCGTCCCATGTTTCTTCGAATCCTAGAATGTATTAAACAACACGATTCCTGCTTTATCTACAAACGCAATGCGTCTATGACAATTGGGCTCGCTGGAATTCAAAGATGACAGCTGCACTGCGTATGATAGCCTATGGAGGTCCTACTAATGCTTAAGATGAAAATTTGAAAATGGCAGAAAGCACAGTACTAGAATGCTTAGACCATTTCTGCCAAGCAATCATAGACGTTTGCGGTAATCAATACTTGCGTAAACCAAACGAAGCCAACAATGCAATGTTAATGGATGTGCACAGTAGCAGAGGATGGCCTGGGATGTTAGGATCTTTAGACTGCATGCATTGGGAGTGGAAGAATTGTCCAAAAGCATAAGCTGGAGCTTATCTAGGTAAGTCTCATATGTCAACTATAATACTTGAAGCTGCAGCGTTGTACAACTTGTGGATATGGCATGCTTTTTTCGTAATGCCAGGAACGAACAATAATTTGAACGTAGTTGAATGCTCAATCGTTGTTTAACGATTTGGCGAACGGTAGATCAGTTCCGTATCATTTTACTTTAGAGGTTCACGTGTATGACCATGGATTCTATCTAGGTGATGGTATATACCCACAATGGAGTACCATTGTCAAAACAATACCGAACACACAAAACAATAAACAAGCAAGGTTTGCAGCAATGCAAGAAGGATAAAGAAAGGATGTAGAAAGAACATTTGGCGTTTTACAATCCAGATTTGCCATATTTAGTAATCCATGTAGACTTTGGTCTCCAATTAAAATGACTAGGATAACATATACTAATGTTATTTTACATAACATGATTATAGAGGACGAAAGAGACATGGAGGATGATTTTCATTACAACTGCCCTACTCCACCACCTGAGATTTGGTGCGAAAATATGATTGAAAGCGAACTAGAGCTTGGGTTTCATGTCGAAAGACAAATGTCCTACTGTAACGCTCTGATTCATCGAAGAATCCAGAAATATTTAACAGATCATCTATGGAACTTTGTTGGAAGTCTGTAAAACTATTTACCCTTAATTGTTGTGTTTTCGTTGCTTTAGTAGTTCTAATAGTGTACCGTATCCTTTAGTCAATTTCTGAAACTATGTATCCGTTAACTGTTAGTGAAATCATGTATCTTAAGCTTTTGTAACTGTTGATCGTTTTTGTTTAATTACATCTTCGTGTCTAAATTTTTGTGGAAGTAATGTAAATATCATAAAATTTCATCATAATGCAATACTGTAAATTTGGTAGAAATCCACGCGTCTGTTAAACATCCGCCTAAATATAGGCGTTTGTTTAACAAACGCTTGGATATATGCGCTTGTTAAAAAAACGCGTAAATCCAAGCGGTTGTTCAACAAGCGCTACAAGAGTTTGCATATTTCGTAACTTTTCCCTCCCAAATCCACACTATGGTTATAATCTATACTCTGTTGGGATGCATTTTGGGGTTGAATTTCGGAAATTTGGATAGTGGTGTAACTATTGGATTTGCCCTTAGTGTATATTGGACTGACAGCCGAAATATTGTTCAAAGATTTGATGAGAACCTGTGACTTAGCAGAGAGATATTTTCTTTCTGATGTAGCCAACATTTTTGACTAAGATTCATTCAACATATATTAAAATCTACTGACATATATATTAATTTAATTTGCGAAATTCTTCTGATCTATCACATGTATCTTGCTAAACTTTTTAGCAGATAGAGTAATACTTTGTCAGAAGATAAGGTGACTGGTCTTATGAATACATTTTTTTTCATTTATTGTATACAGGTGTTCGAATGTGTCGAAATGTTTGGCCAATGCAAGAATAGATTAACTTAAAGACTTGTATAGATTTTATTTTGTTCAGTAAGAAATGTTTGATAGGGGCAGCAAATCTCTTATTCGAGATATGGTCTGAAGTTGGATAAAATTTATGCGAGTTTTGATTAGATTTTGTTGCTGAGATATTTGACCGAAGAAAAACTATTGGATTCTACTATGAGATATGAAAAGATTTCGGTGACATTTTTTTAGATTTCACGGCGATTTTTATTTAATGTATGTTTTGGTCTACATTCCAAATTGTATATTTGTAAGAGATTCCGAAATGTCTTACTTCAATAGTTACACTAGTTTACATATTTGAAAACCATAAAACATGTATCTACAATATGGTTTACCTACTATAGACACCTATCCACTGGAGGAATAAAATGATGGAAATATCATACAAACCATTCAATATTCAAAGCAACTACAGCTTGAATCATTTTCCATATGCGAAGCACGGGCTATTCACCGATATATATATTTGTTAAAGTTAACGTGGTATTGACTACGCAGAAATTTCATTTATTTTCGACTGCTATGAACAAAAATAGAAATACTACCATGTAACATGATGTGCCACAATCACAAAAATAGAATAATATAGTTAACTTATATTGTGATATCCCAAAATGCTGATATAGGGTGTAAAATACTTCAAATAGAACGTTGCTTACTTTTCAAAATAAAAATTATAGAAAAATCCTATAAATTAAATTATAACTACATCTCAAAAATCTTGTCCAAATTCGAAACTAATATTTAATTATATTACATAAATCGTTTAGGGCCTATACATAACTCCACAGCGACTTTCTGAAAATTTGATTTGCACATAACTTACAATCTATAAAATGAAATCTCAATTTTTTACTTCCATTAGAAAGATATAATCAAATAGATCCGAACATTTCTTATTTGAAAGAAATCCTACTTGTATTGAATTCTGTATATCCAATTGAAGTTCAAAACATTAAATTATGAACTGCCGCGACGTTACGAGGTCGATTTAAATTGTATTATAAATTATATGTTCTAATGTCGTTTAATTAAATATATTCCTTATAAAAATAGTTTTATATTACCACTACAACATTTAAAATCAATTTAAATGTTTTTAAATTAACAGTGAAAAATCCGAGTCTGTACATTCCTTCCCCCTTAAAAGAATTTCGTCCTCGAAATTACTAAGGTAGAAAAAATGCTACTAACCCATTAACTACGTTAAAAATATTTTGGTTTACTTCTTAACTCTAGTTTCAACTGGACCAATTAATTTCAATTAAAAAATTAACCGATTCTTACTGACAAAAATTCTCAAAAATTTCTAACACCTTAAATTTTCAGTTTTTTTTGGTAGAGTTTCCCTTGTATGAAGGGACTTCTGCGATATCGTAGGATCAACAAATATATATATATATACACATCGACACACACGGTCAGAAATCAAAATTCAAAACCCAATTTTTGTATCTCTACGTAGGCGTACCTTGTGTAAGCATTATTAAGCAAACCTGTTTAATTGATAGGCAAAATACATAGCCAGACCCAAACCAATGGCTCCAGGTACCTGTACTTACTCAATTCAACAGGTGAGTTTCGACAATTTGATATTTAAATAATCATTCATGCCAATAACTTATATAACCACATTATTCAGTTGGTTTTGAATTATTTTAAATCCTTATTTTTCACATCCACTCCCTAATCCACATACAACATTCACATCCATCCAAATTGATTCTAAACCAATTTATTCACTTTTATATGCCACTCAATTTAATTTGCAGTCTAGTATAATTTTTATTTAACTTAAGTTAAATTCAAATCAATCGAATCCATTTTCATTATTTCGATTAATTTAACTTACATAAGTTAAATTTAAATTCAGAATTGGAATTCCCGACTTTTATTTCAAACTCAGTTGAAAAAATAAATATATACACATGTATCCATAACCATTTGCAAATCCAAAACCATTGAATTTTATCTAAAAATAACTTGTTCTTTTCAAACAAATTTTCCGTTAATGAACTATTATGGTAGCAATCCATCACTCAGAAACTTGAAAATGAATACCAATAATGTTGCGATCCATTATCAGAATTATTTTCTCGCCACTGAGGCGATTTTAGTGTTAAATAACTTTCAAAATTTATTTTAAAATCATTTTCATTTGAAAATCCTAAAAAATAATATTATATCACTTTTAAAAAATACTTCACGAAATATGTCTAAATATCCGAGGTTTAAATCCTCAAATTCTGATCTGAATCTTATTTTCGTTTGACTCATTTGTATATTCCATTCTTGTACAAATTCCAATTGGTTATATTTAAATATTCCAGTATTTTAGAATTTGATTTGATCGCTATAGCATTCAACACATCAATATAATATAATATCTCAGAAATTATTTCTTTTATATCAAAAATAATTTTTGGGAAAAATTATTTCATTTACCCATTTTAAAACGATACTATATCGAATTGCTTTGTTCGAGAGTTTAGAAACACCTGTCGATACAGTTGTACATTCTGTATCGACCAAATTTCATAAACTACTCAATAAACCAACCAACACAATATAAAATATTTTTATCAACGCAATACAAAACATTTTTATATCGAATCTATAAATATTCACTCATATATATACACTCAAACTCAATCTAGGGTACTACTAACCCCATCTATACTGAGTTACGCCACAGAGCCAAGGTTACTACTCAACCTTCAGCTCTGATACCAAATGTAATGGCTCGAATTTTCGTACCCTTTGAGTTAACAAATTACACCACATGCCCAACCCAAATTGCATAGAAATACGAATCATTAATAGAAAGAAGTTAGAGGATGATAAATAGAAAGGTTAGAATATAAGAAAGCGAAGAACAAAAATCTCACAGCGGAAAAAATAAAATATATTATATAATATAACTTTTGAAATACAATTAATTGTATATACATACCATCATCAGAGCAAAACAACTATTTCTGGAATAGTTATAAACACCTGTTTCCAGATACAAACATAGTACACAGCGGAAAATATGATAGTCTATAGCTAACTGGTGAAGCCTCCTGCTTCTAGCTCCTCCAAGTGAATATGTAAAATTATGACTACTTGACTTCCCGTACAAATTTGGGCATCCAAGAGTTTAGGGTAAAACAAAATAAAAATAAACTTTGAGTCAGTTATGGGACTGGTGTGAGTAAACTCCAACCATTTGTTTAATTTCAAAAAAATCTTTCGAAATAAAAGATAATCATAAGACCGATTCACACATAAACACGGATGGTTTTTACCTTACGATAACCATAAAATACTTCCGATTGTGGAGAAGGAAATTGGGATTTTAAAATGGAATTTATTTCCAAAACAGAAATAAAATTTCGAATCGAGTTGAAAATAGAAACCCGTTCAAATGGATAAATAAAGAAGTTATTTATAAATGAGAGTATAAATTAAGTGAATTAGTTGTCATTAGATAAAATGAAATATAAATTCAAATTTGAATTTATATGGAAAAGGGAAATCAGTTTTGAAATCGATATTTGAAACGAAATTTTGAACTTAACAGTTATAAAAAATAATAAACATGATTATAAATGTTTGAAATAAAAATGTGATATTCTGTGAATAATTCTGAATAAAAGTTATAAAAATGAAATTTGGATTTGAGATGTTATTTACAAGTATAAAATCAACGAATTTGATTTTAGAAGTATGAAATGTATAGGGGTTTAAAGTAAAAAAAGAAATTTAATTTTTTTTATATAAACGAGAAGATGTCAGTTGTAGTTTTGTAAACAAAATTTATAATTAATGTAGAATATGATGTGGGTTTTAATACATGACTCGATTACTGAGATTTGAATCTGTATTGATAACTAAAAATCAAGCTGATTTAATAAACGAGTCTAAATTCCTATTAAGGAATAATATTCATATTTGGAAGTGAATAACGATTTGAAAGTAACTGTAATGACCCGGGTTTTTAGCGATCTTGGTTATCCGATATACAACACATATCGAACATCCAAGGATCGAAAATACCGGTCATTTATGAAAGAAATTAGAGGGTGAGGAAAGATAAGATAGAAACTTAGAATAGAAGAAGAAGAAGAACACAACATCAGAGTAACACGAACCTCACAGCAGAACGAATAACATATAATAGATAACATATCTTTGAAATAAAAGATTGTGCTTGAATATACATATCATTATCAAGTACAACACTTACAACACAGCGGAAATAAACTATAGCTATATGATCCTGAAGCCTCCTGCTCCAGCTCTTCAAGTATCTGTAAATCCCGACTACTTGACTGCTCGTACAAAATTGGGCACCCAAGATTTTAGGGAAAACAAAACAAAATAAACTCCGGGTCAGTCATGGGACTGGTATGAGTAAAACAGTTTAAAACAGTTCGAACAAGTAAACGATATCTCATAAGACCACGCCGTATAACGGAACGGGTTTTTCCCTTATGAGAATCCAAATTATCTTTATATCAAAAACCTTTTGATATTATAATAATGTCTATCAACCACAATAATAATAATCATCTAGCAGAACACTTTCATCTCACGTTATACATATATAGTATACAATCAAAACCGCAAGCACATATTGGGTAATGGATTTCCAATTATGACAAGGTATGGAACCACCTTTCGCTAGTGTACCTCTAGAAAGGAATACACTGGGTTCAACAAGAACATCTTGCAACCCGGCCACACATGACCGACCACTCATTTCGCTTGAGTGTATCGAATGTATATCACCAACGGTTGGGATCAACAACCGTTTCCCGAATGGGACTGTATCGACAATATATTTTTAGAAATAAATGAGACTCTAGATCAGGTGATTATACACCCTACTTCGGAGCGACCGACTTAGCCATGCTGCCTACCCGATTTCTGTCATTTACTGGTTGATGAGGCTAGAAGCTACGCTTTATCATCATACCAGATTCACTTCGAATGCCACATCGTCAAATCCCTCAGATCACCGATTGACATCCTCAAAAATACATTATGTGTTAGCTAAAAGAAGTTTCCTTCTCCGCTTCCACTCTTGGTACGGTTGGAGAAATCAATGTACGTGATCGTCTGGAAATACTCTGTCAGACATCCATCCATACAAGTCATCCAGGAACAGGACGAACCGAAGGCACTATTCAGTACATTCATCTTAGGCACTGTTATCTAAGACTTATACAATATCCCTTGCACTTTACTCCGTCTTCAATTATCTTTGGCATATATGATTCGCAACGCTTATGCCAATACAGAGTGGTTCTTTGGATAATAGTCCAACTGGTCTCTCCATATTAACAACGTTAAAATGGTCAAAACTTCGATAGTCTGTGATTTAACCATCAAAGAAAAACAGGTGTGTAAACAACGATATTGTTTCCAGGAGGAAATTATATCGATCAATCATCATTTAACATTTATCTCTTTAGTTCATTTTTCATCTCTTGTTTCCCTATATTCAACATTTCTTATTTTCTAAATTTAAAAAATATATGTTATTACCCTTGGAAAACATTTCCATTTCTTGTTTTCTATATCAGAAAACATTTCTGGTTCTTATTTGGAAAACATTTCCAAAACTCCTTCATTGGGCTTAGACAGATGTTTAAACAGACCATCGCGATGCCAACTCAAACCATTACGCTTATTAACTAAATTCCTTTAACCCACCTTCACTATCGAACCTTAACCATTCCTTAGTTAAAAATGGAGTCAATCAAGTTGGGGTAATACTACCTCTCAGACCTTAACTGAACAACGTTTCTAACCTTGAAATAGACAAAGTTCACCCTTTTAAATTCTTTAACAACTTCCTTACGTAACTCTCCTTCGAATTATCTCTTATTCGATAATTCTTTCCTTCGAATAAGGTATATTCGATAACTCTATTCAATTTACTCTATTCGATTAACCCTTATCAAGTAACTTTATTGGACTAATGCTATTGGATTAACTCTATCGAACTAACGCTATTGATTTACTCGTTTCACTTAACTTCTTTCGAATAAACTATATTCGATAACTCCTTTTACTTTATTCGAATAAACTATATTCGATTAACCCCTTTTACTTTATTCGAATCGCTAATATTCAATTAACTCAATTGATTCTATTCGAATAAACTATATTCGATTAACTCCATCGATTTAACTCTAATCGATTAACTCCATCGAATAACTAAATTCGATAACTCCTTCGAATAACCAAATTCGATAATTCCTTTCAAATAAACTACATTTGATTACTCTCTTCGATTAAACTAATCGATATCTTTTCGATTAAACTATAATCGATAACTCCTTCGATTAACAAATAGTCGATAAATCCTTCGATTAACTAATAATCGATAACTCCTTTCCTTTAACTCTATTCGAATAAACTAATATTCGATTACTCTATTTAAATAACTCTAGTTCGATTTAACTCTATCGATTAACTCTAACTGATTAACTCTTTTAACTCTATTTATTCTAACAAGTAAATATCTCCTTTTATCTCTATTTATTTTAAACAAATAAATATCTCCTTCGATTTCTATTTATTTTAAAAAATAAATATCTCCTTTTATCTTCTCTATTTATTTCCTAAATAAATAACCCCTTTTCTTTTATTTATTTCCGAAATAAATAAATCCTTTTTCCTTTATTTATTTCCCAAATAAATAATAATCCCATTAAATCTATTTGTAAATGTTCTACAAATATTTCCTTTCAATTCTATTTGTACATGACTTACAAATATTTCCTTATTTCATAACTTATCCTTCGATTTTATTATTATTTTCTTTTATAAAAATCCTTTTCCTTTTCTATATAAAATCCATCGATTTTATATAAATAATTCATTTTCAAAATACACTTTGAAAATCCCCTTTCCCACATCCAGTATTTCTTATGGTATTTAATATACCATATAACAACGATAAATATCGTCCAAACACACATAATCAACAACAGATTATATATCACATCATATATCACAATATATGAATCACAGTAAAATAATTGTTGAGGAATCCAGTTGCATTCCTCCAACCTGTTTCCCTGCATCACACATGTTAAACAATATAGATAACATCACTTTCAGTTCCATATGATATATTCTGTTAAACATAATCAACATAGAAATTCAACTAACTGACTAGTAGTTCAATCAAACAGCTAACATACAGTCAATAAAACAATATTTAACAGTTCTAAAAATACAACATGAAATTATAAACTGTTCAGAGTTAGTGAGATTTACTCACATTTGCACGTTAGCCGTTAAATAACGGTTTGCGTTATTTGATTCAGTCAGACAATTTATTTTGCCATAAATTGTAACGAGCTCCGATTCACTCCTAGTCAGTTCCATGGTGTAATGTCCGTCCATACGATCCCAACGCAACTTACGGTTCGTCAATCTGATATCGTATGATCAAGTTATATATTTTTAAAGTTAATACATTGTTATATATCAATTTAAACTTGAATAATTTAATACGGGCTTTACCCACCAATTCATCGGCCCATCTCAATCCACTACCGCTTAAACAGTCCTCCCCCAGCCAACAAATCCGAGCTACTTCTCATTCACCACATTTCTGAGTTCCACTGTCCCTCAAGCCTTCCACCTTCTTTAATTTTCATTGAAAATAAATCAACTAAATTAACAAGAAGTTAAATACTAATTAATATTAAACTGGGCTTCACCTTTTGATATTTTCTCGGCCCACGTGTTAATATCTCAGCCCGCCAACAAATGCTGATCCACCGTGTACCCTTCTTCCCCGAATTACGTCCCTGCTCCAAACAATACCGCTCCATTCCTGAAACCACTTCAATTTCCAACTTCTCCCCCGATAACCGTTCACACCTGCTCCTCTTTCCTTCTATGTTTCCATGCGAGCTCCAAGTATTTTTCCATCACCTTCCTGACGTTCATCACATGCAAACCCCTTGTATCTCACCATCTCACCCCTTCACACTTCATCCCCATCTTGAAACACCCCATCTCCGTTAAGGTCACTCACAAAGGGAATGCCTTAATTTTGGTGGAGGTTTATAGGTAAAAGTCAAAGATAAAAACATAAGATAGATATAAACACATATGTATAAGCAGCGGAAAACAACAGACTTTTATTTCATAAAATACGTGTTTAAACAAACATTTCCATAATTGTCTCAAAACACTCTTCTAATTATTACAACCATAATACTGTCTTGATTTCATAACTTAAAGAAGCATAAAAACATAAGTAAACTGCATAAATCCCCATAATTGCTATCCAAAGCCATAGTTCAAAACGAAAGAGATCCAACCAATACATTCTCTCTCTTCAAGCTGGATGTGAAACTGGTCAAGCTACGGTATTCCCTCCCTGCGGACCTGGGGGGAGGAACGAAAGAAAAGTAGAGTCAGACATAAAGCCTGAGTAAGTCTAGGACTATTCAGCCTATGAATAAGAAAAAGAGCATTATAAGTTCAAACTGGAAATGGGAAAGCACCATAAACTAAGTTAAGTTGTCTAGAGTCGAATACACTATCATACCCCATATTAATCTCTGCACCCCCCATAAACTAGTTCCCAACTGGCGCCCCACAATCAGGGTGAAGTGATCCTTTTTAATGATCGACTCCTACTCGCATAGTTACATGTGTCTTACGGCCCCCGATGTTGTAGCTACCTATGCTGGTCCCACCATGGGGTGTATCAAGTCCCATGGTGGTGGCCCGACACAGTTCTAGAATGCACAGGTATACTACTAGTGCCCAGTGCCTAATTTTTCTGCCCCGGAGTGTGTGCACGCCCGCACCCCGTTAGAACCTACACTGCTGCACCACCGCTGTCGATTTGACCTCTTACAGTCAGCCCGGTAATCGTGCCCCACCCTGCCTAGTTCAGGGTATCCTAATACACCTTGTAGGGTTACTGCTGAAAAGGGTTCCCCACTACTAGGTTTTCTATTTCTAGTTAACATGCTAAGTTGGTTAAGTGTTCTGTATAAACCTAACCCCCAGTCAGTCTGTATAGTTTAGCATGTTGTATTTGATTAAGTATTAATTCAATTTACTTAATCCTATCAATCCTGACTTAGCCTTAATTGTCTTATTAAAACTCCAACCACTCACATTAGACAGGTATTGTTGTGACTGCCTGTTGCCGGTTGGGTCCGGGCAGTCTTACGTCACAACTCAGTCTAACCTCGGGTCTTTATTGGGCTCAATGCTTAGCCACCCACATTGGATAGGTATTGTTGTGACTACTGGACAGCCGGGCGGGTCCGGGCAGGTTTATGTCACAACGCAATCCAACCTCGGGTTAAGCATGTCGTATTTTCTAAGTTTACATAATTTGTCTCTTTTTCTTTTATATGTAAATATTTGCGGCCCATTATTCAAATTCATTATTCTTGGGTATAATAATTTATACCATTTAAAATGTCATGAATCGTTGCCATGTGCCAAACATGCCAATACATATACTTTAATTAACCCCAACGTATTCCCCCGTTTGTACGTAATAATATAACATATGTTGGGCTTCAACATTTTAGCCCAACTTAGCCACATAAAAAGGGGAGGCTTAGAACATGATGTATATATATATTCTAAGTAACATCAAAAAGGGGTGTGTAAACGCATGAACTTGCAACATAGCGATCTAATTAACATAAATTAGGCACTTGTGAACTTGCATTGTAATAGCATATAATCTTGACATAAAACATACATAAACATGAATCATGGTTTTAATCTAATCATGTAAACGTTTATTTAAAGTATGAATCTAACTTAATTATGTGCCACATATATTATCATATGTTTTTTAACAACAACCTAAGCCTAAAACATATTTTGTTTGGGCATAAAGTTAAACATAAACTAGTCATGTTCACAAGTTCACAAAGATGCTTACTTTTGTCACTAATACAAAAGTATTGTTTTCACTTGAATCATGATGCCTATTCCAACATAAATTCATATGAATCATAATACCCAATTGGATCCAACTACACTAAAAATGATCATAAAAATATACATAGAAGGATCTAAAATCATGTTGTCATAATAGTGAATCATATACTTGCATAAATCTTAACTTGGTTGCAACGAAATATATATAACTTCTCATTAACCACAACGTATCAAATTTCCAACATGAGTTATATACTTGTATCGCAACTATTTAATAGATCCAATATCATGTTAACTACACTACCACATCCCAAATCCATTCGTAGAAAATCATAGCAACATGCAATTATGAATTAACATTATTATAATTAAAGTACAATCCCATTTCTCATTCTACACAGATCAAGTCTCAATTATTCATTCACATCGGAATAGCACTCTACTTACAACGTATGACGAATCTTGTATTCAGGACTCTGAATTTTGAATTTGGTGATGCTATCCTTTGTTGTAGGCGTTGTTTTGATTTAATTGTCGTGGCTTTAAGCTTTTGAATCAACTCCTAATCGTCTCTCGATTTGACGGCTACTCCTAGTCTTTCTTCAGCAGCATGACAGCTCCATACTCATTTTATTTGTATGAATTAGGTGGAGTCTTAGGTCCTTTTTATAGAGTTTGTGAATTGATTAGAGCCGTCGATGGATCCAAGATTAATATAAGCCGCTTGTTTTAAAGAGAAACCAATCAAGAGTTGACACATAAGCCCCAGTGACAAGACCAAGCCCAAAAATTCGGCCAAGCACAGACCAGGCCAGCCAGGAGGGGCTGGGTTCGACCTGGCTCAGGGGCCAGGTCGACTACCCAGTCGACCTGGGTACCCCGCGTGGACTACCCAGTCGACCTGGGTCTTGGGCGGGAAAATTCCTGCCCAGCCCAATTTGGGTCCGATTTTGAGTTTGAATTCGTTTTTCTGAACTGTTTCTGCCTGTTTGAATTTTAAACTGAATTCTGAAACTTCCGGAGGTCATATCTCCCTCATACGGAGTCCGTTTTACGCAAACTCAGACTCTATCTCAAGTAGAATTCCAAGACGAACGAAATGGTGTATCCCGTTTCCCTTAATTCTTTGATTTGAAATTAATTATACTTTAATTTGTTCATCTTACAATTACCGGAAAATTCGGGGTGTTACATTCTCCCCTCCTTAAAGGATTTCGTCCCATAAATCTTCAAGTCTAGTAGAATGTATATCCTAACATCCAAACGTCCATCTACTCATCCATCAAACACGAGCGTCCATTGTCCTTAAAAGACTTCTAATGCTTCATTATCATACGCAAAGTGTGTGTACATGTACTTATCTAATGAAAAATCAGGTGGTCTACTGATTCAGTTGACCTCCTTAATGCAAATTATGTAAGTGTCATGAATCCATTATGTACGCAAAACTTCCTATTCATGATTCTACATGAGTGCACAATCATTCATATAAATGCAACATCCATATGACAACACCTTAAACTTCAACCATATAAGAATGTAAATACATATATGCATATGCAATATGAAGTGACTGAGCCGATCTAAAACCTAGATTGTGTGTGTATATGCAACCACGAGCAACCACTAGCAATCACTTGCAACCACTTACAACCATCATCCATAACATGTTTCAATTACATGTTTTCATCCAAAGGGTTTATACCTAAAAGATAAGGTCGAGGAGATATACCCTAAAAGATAGATAAAAGCTCAACTTAAGGAAAAAGAAAGATCAAAGACGTACCCTCAAAAAGAAAAGGGTAGGCTGCGCGTATTTTGTCCTCAGTTTCCCAAGTCGTGTCTTCCTCGGCGTCGCTCCACTGAACTTTGACGAGCTTGACTTTGCGGTTGCGTAGCTTTTTCACTTCCGTTCCTAAGATGCGGGTTGGAAATTTCCTCATGGTTGCTTCGCGTTCCACTTCAGCTTCTTCAAGGATGTTTGGCTCTACCACTTCAGCAGATTCATGTAGACATTTTCGGAGGTGCGAAACATGAAAGACGTTGTGAACTCCAGCTAGTTTTTCAGGTAGCTCTAATCTATAGGCCATTTTCCCAATTTTCTCGATAATAGGAAACGGTCCTACGAACCTTGGTGCTAGCTTCTCTGTGGTTCCAAAACGAACGACATTCCTTAGAGGAGATACCTTAAGGAAAACTCTGTCCCCAACCTCAAACTCAAGGTCAGTCCTTCTCTTTTCCGCGTAGGATTTTTGTCTATCTTGGGCTGTCTTCATCCTCCTTCGTATTAAGTCTACTTTTTATGAAGTCTCTCTGATCATATCTGGTCCAAGTATGAGCTTGTCAGTAGACTCCCACCAACAAGTGGGTGATCGACACGGTCTTCCGTATAAGGCTTCGAAGGGTGCCATCCCGACGGTGGTTTGGTAGCTATTGTTGTAGGCAAATTCCACCAAAGGAAGATGGTCTTCCCACGTCCCTCCGAAGTCAAGGACGCATAGTCTTTAAAGGTCCTCCAAAACTCTGTTCACTCTTACTGTCTGGCCGTCGGTTTGGGGGTGATAGGCTGTACTCAAGCATAACTGTGTGCCTACCGCTTCTTGCAGACTCCGCCAAAACTCACTTGTGAAGATAGGGTCTCGGTCGCTAACAATGCTGGATGGTATTCCATGGAGTCTAACAATTTCCTTGAGATAAAGAGATGCTAGAGATGAGGCAGTCCTTCTACTCTTGACAGGTAAAAAGTGGGTGCTTTTAGTAAGCCTATCCATTATTACCCAAATGCTAGAGTTGCCTCCTCTAGACCTAGGCAGCCCATCAATGAAGTCCATTGAAATGCTATCCCACTTCCACTGTGGAACCTCTAGAGGATGGAGCAGACCGCCAGGTTTCTTCTGTTCCGCTTTAACCTGTTGGCAAATCATACACTTAGAAACGAAATCTGCCACGTCCTTCTTCATGCCGCTCCAAAAGAAAGTTCTCTTTATGTCTTTGTACATTTTATCTCCGCCTGGATGTATCGTCATCTTGGAGTGATGTGCTTCCTCGAGAACCTACTTTACTAAATCTCTTATCCGTGGGACGCATAGTCTTCCGTCTCGCCTTAGCCAACCCTTATCGTCGATGGAGTATCTATTGAGGTGACTTGAAGTCTCACCCCTAATTAGCCTATCAATCGTCTCCACAAGCTGAGGGTCTTCGTGTTGTGCTGTCCCTATTGAGTCCAAAAGAGTAGGGTGCACTTCAAGAGATGCTAACAAACCGGGTACAAAATCAGAGGAGGGCCTAAAGTCAAAGCTGGCTATAAACTCTAGGCTTTGCCTTTCAACAAACTACGGGCTTAATGTTAGCTTCTTTCTACTCAAAGCATTTGCGACTACGTTGCCTTTTCCCAGAGTGTAGGATATCTCGAAATCATATGAGGCAAGAAACTCCATCCACCTTTGTTGCCTCAAGTTAAGGTCCTTCTGCGAGAAGAGATACTTCAAAGATTTATGGTCAGTATACAGTTCGAATTTCTCACCTAGGAGATAGTGGCGCCAAGACTTAAGCGCAAAGACGATGGCGGCCAACTCGAGATCATGGATTGGGTAGTTCTTTTGGTGCACTTTCAACTGTCTCCCGCCATAAGCTACTACCCTTCCTTCTTGCATTAAGACAGCCCCTAGTCCTGTGCCACAAGCATCCGTGTATACCGTAAACATTTTGCTTCCATCTGGCAACGTCAGAACTGGGGCTGTTGTAAGAGCCCTTTTTAGTCGTTGGAAAGCAAACTCGCAATCCAAATCCCAAGCAAACGCTAGGTTCTTCTTTGTTAATCTAGTGAGCGGTGCTGATATTTTTGCGAAGTCTCTGATGAATTTCCGATAGAAGCCTGCTAGCCCGAGAAAGCTTCGGACTTCTGTTGCATTCCTTGGTGTTTTCCAATCCTGTACCGCTACTACCTTAGCAGGGTCCACAGCTAACCCTTCTTTGGATACTACATGCCCAAGAAACCTTACTTCCTCTCTCAAAAAGTGGCACTTGGAGAATTTGGCTTTTAGCTGATGGACTCGCAGAGTTTCCATGATTTCCCTTAGGTGCTAAGCATGTTCTTCCTCACTCTTTGAGAAGATCAAGATATCGTCTACGAAGACTACCACAAACTTGTTGAGGAATTCTCTGAACACCCTACTCATCAGGTCCACGAAGTAAGCGGGTGCGTTTGTCAAGCCGAAAGGCATGACAAGCCATTCAAAGAAGCCGTTTGGGGTTCTGAATGCTGTCTTATCGATGCTATCTTCAGCCACCCTTAGCTGATGAAATCCGGTCGCCAAATCGAGTTGGGAGAAAACTGACGCTCCTACAAGCTGATCAAACAGATCGTCAATTCTGGGGAGAGGGTGCCTATTCTTTTTCGTTAGCTTGTTGAGCTCCCTATAGTCAACACATAGACGGAGTGAACCATCTGCCTTTGTAGCGAACACCACTGGAGCGCCCCATTCTGAAATGCTCCTTCTAATGAACCCCTTCTCTAGAAGCTCTTTAACCTGTTTACTGAGCTCTTTCTTTTCCCGTGGAGCCATGTGTCTAATGGGCAACGCAACGGGCTTTGCATTATCTACAGGATATATGCGGAAGTCTATCTCCCGCTTCGGAGGTAAGCCCTTCACCTCTTCGAAGACATCCGGATATTCACGGACCACTCTAACCGATTGCAAACTCTCAACAGAAGCATCTAGCGATTCAAGATAACTAAGCATAACCGCATACGAGGGATTACAAGTAATTTCCAGAGTGTTACCGAGTTGGGTCAGAAGCCTAACTACCCTTTTCTCGCAATCAAGGATGGCACCATTACTGGATAGCCAATCCATGCCCAAAATCAAACCAAATCCCGAGAAGCCCAAAACAAAGGCACTACATCTAAATTCTACGCTTAGAATAGAAATTTTCAATCCTACACAGATCATAGACAAATGAGCCGGGCCCTCGATTGGATTTGAAACAATTAAGGGGTCCTCTACCATACTAGTTTATAGGTGTAGAGATTCTACTAAAGAAGATGAAATAAAGGAGTGTGATGCGCCAGAATCAAATAAAGTGCGAACTGGGTGATCATAAAGATAAACTACACTTCCTACAGATGTATTTATACCTCGCTGTTGCAGAGGCGGTGCTTCTAGCGCATGAACCTGTGCCCCTGAGGTGGATCCAGCCTTCTGCCCTTGCCCTCGCTTCTTTGGGCAATCCTTAGCCATGTGGCCTGTCTCACCACAAGAAAAGCACCCACCATTCAACTTGGCCTTCTTCTTCCGACAGTCTTTCACTAAGTGCCCCACTTTGCCATAGAAATTACCCTTCCTCTTCTCTTGGGACTTGTTGTCTTTCCCACCCTTCTTAAAGTCTGTCTTCTTAGGCTGTAAACCTTCTTTCTTCCCTTGAGACCCTACTGCCTTTGTCTCCTTCTTGCCCTTATCCTCTTCGTTCAGCAATGCCATCTGCACCAACCTTTCATACATAGCTCCCATGGGTATATGGGTCATGGCCAAGCTGTGTAATGGCTCATTCAATCCTTTGACAAAGCGGAGAGCCTTCTTGTGCTGAGTGTTGACTAGGTCCAGTCCGAACCTAGCCAGCTGATCGAACTGATTAACGTACTCTTTGACTGTCATATTCCCTTGCTTAAGAAATAAGAATTTTTCCAATTGAAGGCTCCTTTCAGCTTCTGAGAGAAATTTAGCCTCAAACCTCGCCCTAAAGTCCTCCCATGTTTCCACTGGTCTTTCTGCATTGGTAACTTCCCACCAGTAGGAAGCCTTGCCTTTAAGTAGCCATACTGCCAGTTATACCTTCTGCCTATCTTCTACCTCAAAGATGACGAATAAGTCCTCGGTTTCCTTCAGCCAGTTCCTGGTTGCCACGAAGAACTCGGTTCCATGAATGTCCTTCCCTCCCATAGTTTTGAAATCTTTACATGTCTTAGCAAAAGCATTACCATGCGGAGGAGGTGGAGGAGGAGGTGCTGCTGCAGTTGGGGGAGGAGGAAGATTTTCTACAGTTGGGGGAGGAGGAATAACGGGACCTGGCTGATTGGCCCTTGCTTCTAAGAATCGTCTGAACCAACCAGGTATTGGTACACACTCTGGCAAGTTAAGTTCTGCGGGCATGCTGAAACAAAAAGGGCAGATTCAAAACGAAGGATAAAAGATAGTACCTATGGCTTTGGGGGACTATGCCTTTTTAAAGTAAAATAACATTTTATCTTTAAAAATTCTTCTTTAAATTTTCTTTTGAAAATAAATTTTCAAAACATTTTATCTGATCTGGTTAACCTCGCTCTGATACCAAGTGAAACACCCCACCTCCGTTAAGGTCACTCATAAAGGGAATGCCTTAATTTTGGTGGAGGTTTATAGGTAAAAGTCAAAGATAAAAACATAAGACAGATATAAACACATATGTATAAGCAGCGGAAAACAACAGACTTTTATTTCATAAAATACGTGTTTACACAAACATTTCCATAATTGTCTCAAAACACTCTTCTAATTATTACAACCATAATACTGTCTTGATTTCATAACTTAAAGAATCGTAAAAACATAAGTAAACTGCATAAGTCCCCATGATTGCTATCCAAAGCCAAAGTTCAAAACGAAGGAGATCCAAGCAATACATTCTCTCTCTTCAAGCTGGATGTGAAACTGGTCAAGCTACGGTATTCCCTCCCTGCGGACCTTGGGGGGGGGGGGAGGAACGAAAGAAAAGTAGAGTCAGACATAAAGCCTGAGTAAGTCTAGGACTATTCAGTCTATGAATAAGAAAAAGAGCATGATAAGTACAAACTGGAAATGGGAAAGCACCATAAACTAAGTTAAGTTGTCTAGAGTCGAATACACTATCATACCACATATTAATCTCTGCACCCCCCATAATCTAGTTCCCAACTGGCGCCCCACAATCAGGGTGAAGTGATCCTTTTTAATGATCGGCTCCTACTCGCATAGTTACATGTGTCTTACGGCCCCCGATGTTGTAGCTACCTATGCTGGTCCCACCATGGGGTGTATCAAGTCCCATAGTGGTGGCCCGACACAGTTCTAGAATGCACAGGTATACTACTGGTGCCCAGTGCCTAATTTTTCTGCACCGGAGTGTGTGCATGCCCGCACCCCGTTAGAATCTACACTGCTACACCACCACCGTCGATTTGACCTCTTACAGTCAGCCCAGTAATCGTGCCCCACCCTGCCTAGTTCAGGGTATCCTGATACACCTTGTAGGGTTACTACTGAAAATGGTCCCCCGCTACTAGGTTTTCTATTTCTAGCCAACATGCTAAGTTGGTTAAGTGTTTTGTATAAACCGAACCCCCAATCAGTCTGTATAGTTTAGCATGTTGTATTTGATTAAGTATTAATTCAATTTACTTAATCCTATCAATCCTGACTTAGCCTTAATTGTCTTATTAAAGCTCCGACCACTCACATTAGACAGGTATTGTTGTGACTGTCGGTTGCCGGTTGGGTCTGGGCAGTCTTACGTCACAACTCAGTCTAACCTCGGGTCGTTATTGGGCTCAACGCTTAACCACCCACATTGGAAAGGTATTGTTGTGACTACTGGACAGCCGGGCGGGTCCGGGCAGGTTTATGTCACAACGCAATCCAACCTCGGGTTAAGCAGGTCGTATTTTCTAAGTTTACATATTTTGTCTCTTTTTCTTTTATATGTAAATATTTGCGGCCCATTATTCAAATTCATTATTCTTGGGTATAATAATTTATACCATTTAAAATGTCATGAATCGTTGGCATGTGCCAAACATGCCAACACATATACTTTAATTAACCCCAACGTATTCCCCCGTTTGTACTTAATAATATAACATATGTTGGGCTTCAACATTTTAGCCCAACTTAGCCACATAAAAAAGGGGAGGCTTAGAACATGATGTATATATATTCTAAGTAACATCAAAAAGGGGTGTGTAAACGCATGAACTTGCAACATAGCGATCTAATTAACATAAATTAGGCACTTGTGAACTTGCATTGTAATAGCATGTAATCTTGACATAAAACATACCTAAACATGAATCATGGTTTTAATCTAATCATGTAAACTTTTATTTAAAGTATGAATCTAATTAATTATGTGCCACATATATTATCATATGTTTTTTAACAATAACCTAAGCCTAAAACATATTTTGTTTGGGCATAAAGTTAAACATAAACTAGTCATGTTCATAAGTTCACAAAGATGCTTACTTTTGTCACTAATACAAAAGTATGGTTTTCACTTGAATCATGATGCATATTCCAACATAAATTCATATGAATCATAATACCCAATTGGATCCAACTGCACTAAAAATGATCATAAAAATATACATAGAAGGATCTAAAATCATGTTGGCATAATAGTGAATCATATACTTGCATAAGTCTTAACTTGGTTGCAACGAAATATATATAACTTCTCATTAACCACAACGTAATTTCCAACATGAGTTATATACTTGTATCGCAACTATTCAATAGATCCAATATCATGTTAACTACACTACCACATGCCAAATCGATTCATAGTAAATCATAGCAACATACAATTATGAATTAACATTGTTATAATTAAAGTACAATCCTATTTCTCATTCTACACAGATCAAGTCTCAGTTATTCATTCACATTGGAATAGCACTCTACTTACAACGTATGATGAATCTTGTATTCAGGACTCTGAATTCTAAATTTGGTGATGCTATCCTTTGTTGTAGGCGTTGTTTTGATTTAATTGTCGTGGCTTTAAGCTTTTGAATCAACTCCTAATCGTCTCTCGATTTGACAGCTACTCCTAGTCTTTCTTCAGCAGCATGACAGCTCCATACTCATTTTATTTGTGTGAATTAGGTGGAGTCTTAGGTCCTTTTTGTAGAGTTTGTGAATTGATTTGAGCCGTCGATGGAGCCAAGATTAATATAAGCCACTCGTTTTAAAGAGAAACCCATCAAGAGTTGACACATAAGCCCCAGTGACAAGACCAAGCCCAGAAATTCGGCCAAGCACAGACCAGGCCATCCAGGAGGGGCTGGGTTCGACCTGGCTCAGGGGCCAGGTCGACTACCCAGTCGACACCCAGGTCGACTACCCAGTCGACCTGGGTCTTGGGCGGGAAAATTCCCGCCCAGCCCAATCTGGGTCCGATTTTGAGTTTGAATTCGTTTTTCTGAACTGTTTCTGGCTGTTTGAATTTTAAACTGAATTCTGAAACTTCCGGAGGTCATATCTCCCTCATATGGAGTCCTTTTTACGCAAACTCGGACTCTATCTCAAGCAGAATTCCGAGACGAACGAAATGTCGTATCCCGTTTCCCTTGATTCTTTGATTTGAAATTAATTATACTTTAATTTGTTCATCTTACAGTTACTGGATAATTCGGGGTGTTATACATCTCCTGTAGCTTATTTGTGTTCCACTCACGAAACCGCCCTCTCCTGTACACACGTTTGCACCTCATCCTTCCCTTGCTTCATAGTTTCAACCAAAAAGACCACACAAAACCCATCAGAACATGCCCTTCTTTGACACGCCTACACCACTTCATGCGTGACTGTTACCCTGAAATGAAGAGTGATACGTCTTCATGCATACAACACACCCCTATGGCACAAACCATATTTCGCACCACGTCCCCTTACTTTTATTTTCACTGTATTGTTTAGAGGATGTAAAACTCTCTGCGGCGCATTTATTCATCGTGAGGAAAAAGATTAGGTTAGAGAGGAGTGTGGTGTATTTATAGTTTGGTATTTTAGTTGGTAATGGTTTAGGCCTTTCCACGTTTCTTGCTTTGAGGCAGTGGTTGTAAACGTTGAAACGTGGCTATCCCTTTGATCAAAGAAACAGATATTTAGGTTTGGGTTAGGTAAGGTTGTATTTAAAGTTTGGTTTTATTTCAAAATACCATGTTACCTAAATTCCATTCATGCACGGACAGAAATCAAGATACCGTTGTATCGAGCTCGGTTCCACGATCCCAAAAATATAATAATACCAGTAGGTTAGCTTATTCTGTGAAATCCCAAAATGTTGATTACAGGGTGCAAAATACTCCAAACAAAAAGTTGCTTATTTAATTAATTAAAAATTACCATAAAATTCTAAAAATTTAATTATCGTTATGTCTCAAAAGAACCTTGTCTAAATTCAAACCCGATCTCTAGTTATATCGAATAAACCGTTACGGTCGATAAACGATTCTATAACAACTATTTTAAAATTTGATTTGGACATAAATCAAAATCTACACGACGAAATCCCGATTTTTCTCTTCCAGTAGAAAGATATACTCCACCAGCTCCACATGTTTCTTGTTTCACAGAAATCCAGCTTAAAACGAATGTTGTACATTCAGTTGAAGTTCGAATCGCCAATTTACGAACTGTAGCGCCATTTCAAGATCGATTTTAATTATATTATAATTCTATGTTCAAACTGTCGTTTATATAATATATTCATTATTCAAATTCAATTCCAAGCTGAATTAAATATCACAGATGATCCAGTTCACACCATATCGCCATTTCATCCAATTCTGATTATTTCAGAATAAAAAATAATATTTAATTTATTATTTTAATTAAATATTCATCATTATTTAATTCCACGACCATTAAATTCACTATATCACTAATTATATAATTAAATAAATTAATCATATTACCTCTGCAAATGCGGGTCATTACAGCAATGTTTTGCAAATGGGTATAGTTATAATTGAAATTTGAGTTAAACTGAAATGGTAGGTTATTCCAGAGTTCGGAATATTAATCGAATATAGAACAGTCAAAAGAGAGTTATTTATTGAAATTCGAATATATCGAATTCAGGAAAGTACTTTTTACTTTCCGTTTTTAATCATGATTTAATTAATTATTTATCTATTAATTAAGATATATATTTATTTAAATTTAATTAATAAAGGTTATATTTTAGAAATGTAATATTTCGGAAACAAAGTTTATAAATGTTCCAGGAATAACTGTTGTGCTCTGATGATGGTATGTATATGTTACTAATTTGTATTTTCAAAAGTTATGTTATATAATATATTTTATTCATTCTGATGTGAGATTTTTGTTCTTTGTTTTCTTCTATTCTAATTTCTTTCTCTTCCTATTTCTCATACTCTAACTTCTTTCTATTAATGATTCGTATTTCTTTGCAATTTTTGTTGGACGTGTGGTGTAATTAGTCAACTCAAAGTGTACGGAAATTCGGGCCATTACAGAAAAGGGTATATGCATGCAATATTCAGTTATATATATATACATATATATATAATATGCAGTGAACACATGAAATGATATTCAACCCCAAAAGTTCGACACATACACTACACAAGATTTAGATGTGCAGGCAGAGATTGTAACGATTCTTCCACCCAAATCAGTGTCAAATGTCAACATTGTTATCCAGTACTTAAATGACAAAATTATATATCCATTCATAAATCCATTTTCTCCAACATCTTTGAATGTCAAAAACATAGGCATATATGTATACACACAGACGAACCATTCATGCACTTGCTGCAACAAATAATCAATCATCAGAGGTAAAATAGGTCAGTATGTTTGTTTATAATATGTGCTTAAATTGTAATTGTTACTTGTGAATCATTAATTTATATCAAACGTAGGTGCATCACAGTGATAAAACCATCATACCACTAAATTATATGATACTTGACTGTAGTTACAACTTTATGGAACATAGGCTTCATACAAGATATCACAATCAATGGTTCCTTTAATGTATTATAATATCCTCGTTATAATTTTCCAATGATTTGGAAAAGATTTGTCCATAAACTTGATAACTACACATTCTTATATATATATATATATATATATATATATATACACATTTTGTAGTATAACACCCAAAGTTTTAAATCATTTCAATGAGCATAATAGCGGTTACTACTGTTGCTAGTATATTTCAAAGGATGCTCATTCCCATACTTTTTCTCTTTTTTTTAAAAGAACTATCATCTATCATTAAACAATTTCAAGAAAAATGGGTTAATTTCGAAGACACTTGATTTTGTCCAACCATTATGTAACACCATAGTTAGTATATCCATTTCTTACTAATAGTACTATATATATATCAAATAAATCCAATTCCAGAACCACACAAACTTCCGTGTTCCAATTAACCAAATTTAAGTAACCCAGGTACAAATTCATTTCTAGAACAGTACATCTAAATTCCGAAACAAAGGTTAATCTTTCATTTACCAAGTTAGCACTTCACTAGCATAATAAATTTAAGATTTTTCCCCATATTCAGTTTTACGCAAGGCAACAGGGTGTTGCATGAAACTTTCACTTTATCAAAATTAATATGTAACCGAAATCATGCATCAGCCCATCAACAGAGATCAACAACAAAGTCTAACAGCCAACAAATTTAAACCCAGTTTCACTATTTTAATTTAGTCCCTATTGAAGTTGTAATACTTGAATAATAATTAATCATAAGAGGATTCTTACATCGAACGCTGTAGCAACGATGTAGGGTAGAAACGGTGGTGCTGGAGTCGATGAAGATGCCAGATCTGGATCTAGGTTGAGTGCGTTGGCTGTTGCGATCCTAGTGGTGCTCTAGCTAACGATGGCCTTCAGGCAGTGCAGATCTAGGATGGTGGAGAGACTTGTCTTTAATTTAGGGGGAAAATTTATTTTCGTGGATTTTAGGGAAAGGTAATTACGGTGGCCAACGGCGAGAAACCCGGAGGTGAGCGAAGGAACATAGTTCGAAGTGGTAGATAGAAACGGGGAGAATAACAAGCTTAGGGCTTTGGCCATTTAAAGGAATCAGAAAGGGAATGGTTTTATCGGCCAATAAATTGAAAAAAAAGAAGAAACATTTTTGCTGAACAAATTTAGGGGGGAACGCGATTTATAAAAGGGGAAAACTGAAGATAAGAACAATGTTATATCGCTGATTCTAGGGTAGTTGCGTACTACAGTAGGTAGGTCGACGCAATTTGAACTAAGGAAGGTAATAATCAAATTAAATTTTATATATTTTACCCCAATAAACAACGTACCACTCTAATTTCATACTACTAAGACAATCTCCAAATACAGCAAAATTTATACGCACCACTTCGTCTTTGCATTCTGAATCCAATAAAATTATGTTAATTATAATCTGACACCGTTTATGCGACAATATTTTTAATTTAAAAATATTTATTGCTTCACTGATTTTATTCTATTTATTTATCGATAGCTCCCTTTCATTTCAGATTTGAACCGTTAAATTTAAATTTCTTTATATACACACATATACACATCTGTGGAATAATTTCCATATATTTAAATAAATAAAAATCTTCAATTCATTTTAATGTTAATAATGTTTTTTTAATTCAACTATTTATATTAACTAATCAATTTTTAAAATACAATTAAATTATCCGATTAATTAAAATATATTCCATAATAAATATTCGATTCTCAACCAATCATCCTAAAATTATCGAATTCAATTCACACTCAAAATAATATATTTGATTTTTTTTATACCCAAATATCAATATAAAATTTGATTGTTGATCGTTAATTATTTCATATTTCAATTGTTGAAATTTCTGGGACATTACATTTTGTTTCAATTAATATATTAAAACAACAAATTTGCATGGAAACCAAATTTTAATTTTTTTAATCTACATAATTTCATGAAACTGCACATAATTTGTTCACAAATTTAGGTGCTGTCCTATTAGAACTATGTTGATAACTAAACTTTACATTTGTTCATTTCAAGGGCCACAATTCTTCAACTCTACGTAGAAGTTTATTTGAACAAATCATATAATATCCAAACAATGCCTGAACTATAGTTCAGGTGTGAGATATAACCAAATTATAACAACATGGGACACAAATATGCAAATATATAAATAATAGTCACTTTTCACAAGCAATACACATGACTGTTTCCTATGGAGTCCAATAACTAATCAATGCAAATGTTCCAGGTTCCTAGGGATGTACCCTAAAGTAGTATTTTATATTATTGACGTTGAGTAACAAGTAAATAAACCCAAAGTCAAAGCAGGTACAAGTACAGTATACGCGCACGCGCACGCGCACACACACAAACACACACACACACACACATATATATATATATAAGTAATCCTGAATTTCTATATGAAGCAGTAATGAAAGCATTATCATAATGGGTGATAACTTCAATATATGTCTACAAGTTCACAACTATGTGCCCCATCATTATCGGGAATTAAATGCACTTTTTGCATTGTGTAATACAAAATTATGTTCCATCATTGTATACCCTTTTTTTAGAATGCATTTCAAAGTACACAGTAAAAGATATGAACGTTTACTTCCATACTTTAAAAAAAATGTTTCTACTTTCTCATGTTAGATATTTAGTTCTACACGGCTAATACTGCCAAAAGAGTCTAAGCAAGGCATTTTCATTCACAGCGAAAAAAATATTTCTTACAAAGTTTAACCTCACGAAAGTTAATAAAAGTAGGCTACAGAGTTTGTTGGCGTGCTTTTATATGTTCACTTCGGTGGTGAATTAAAAGGCATGATGTATGGCATTCTTTTCAATTGAAATTGTTTCTTCATACAAATTCATACTGGAAGTTTAGAACATGGACCAAAAAATACCATTCATCATGTTTATGACGTTTGGCAAAATCCAACAACTTGCAATGATTCAAGCAACAAATTCCCAGGTAACCAAAATTCGATAATCATAGCTTCCAGCGTAATATGATGATTTAATGAATTTTTTTACTTTCTGTCTGACTAAATTATTCGAATAAAATCATGATGGCATATGCTGGAATTCAAAACATGAAACTCCAAACAAATCTAATATAAATGACTTTACCGTAAATTCTTGAGAAATAATTTAGGGTTGCTCCGATGCCAATTGTTGTAATTTAAATTTAGTCATAACCATTGTCAATTCAAGAGAAATCAAAGCCATAAACAAACAGAGATTAGTGGAAGCGTACCAGAATCCATTGATTCACTTTGTATGAAATTTGTGATCTTCCAAGAATATGGTTCCTTCTGTTTTCGATGTTTCTTCCTGATGGGAAGAAAGAAATGAGAAGCTTACCGTACTCTCGGGGACCCGACGACTTTTTATTAACTGAAAAAAATAGTTATTTTATATTTACAATTTAGCTCCTCATTAAATTGTAAATATCACTTAGATGCTGCCTTAAGTGGAATATCTTTGGCAACATCCAAGATGACGCCAGCTGGCATTATCTCAGATGATGCCCTGAGACCTTTAACCAGCAGCCCCATTCTTCCAACCGTCATTTCCTCCCTTCTTCCTTCCTTCACAATTCCACTTCTAAATTTTATTCCCCATTTTATAAAACTCCTACAAAATTATAATCAGTTTTCAATTAGAAGATCTACTCATCAATCAACAAGTTATTGATCCTATTTTGTTTTCAAGGTTGGTCATTTACAATATAATTTTATAATATATTATTTTTGGTTTGGTCTGACGGTTGGCTCCATATAGATAGTGAAATTGCTGTTGTTTTGTATGTTAAATGCATTCCTACCATATGCTATTATGTTGGTGAATTGGTGGTAGACGATGATAATTTTGGCAAATACGTTGGAGGGTTGTATAAACCTACGAAATTAGTTCGAGGATGTAACCTGGTTCAGTTGAAAGATTTAGTTTATAAATTGACTAAGATTAAATCAGATGAATTTGACATTGGTTTATTATGTAATTAGCTTACGGATTCTGGATCGAAAGCCATTAAAATAATCGATGATGATGAAGTGGATATAGTGTTTTCAACGGCAACGAAATCCATCAAGCTTTTTGTTATAAAGAGAAAATGGGTTCAAGTAGTAGAAGAAACAACGAAATCCATCAAGATTTTTGTTATAAAGAGAAAATGGGTTCAAGTAGTAGAAGAAACAACTCCAGTAGTAGATAACAAAGAATGTCAAAATATTGATGAAAGAATTGGTCAGCAAAATGTATTGTCTAGCTTTACTTCATCGAGGTTTAATACTTCAATCTTTGGTTTTCCACCGTGTATAAGTTATCAACATTGTAATGACCCAAAAATTCCCCTCGTGGGAAATCGCCGGATACACTAACTTTAGGCATACAACACATCAGAACAAATAATAGAAGACTTTTATAAACATTATAGTAATTTTACATCAGAGTACATAATATATCAGAGTACATCGAAATAAATAATAATACAGCAGAAGATTACTTTACAATAATTGTAATACAATGCAGCGGAACAATAAATTAACAAAGCGGAAGGCTATCATGCTTTGGACACAGCTTTAGGCTTCGATCCAGAATCCTGCTTAATATATCTGCAAAATAAGCTACTCGACTGCCCGTGTGGAAAATATGGGCACCCGAGTTTGCAAGTGAAATAAACTACAGGTCAGTCATGGGACTGGTATGAGAAATCTTACTTAACTTATCTAATAATAATAAGGCTAATCACAGGACCACGCCGCTAACACGGAAAACAGGTTTACTCCATTGGATTGACAGTGCATAAATAAAGTAAATGTTAAACAACGCAATGCTTTTTAGAAAAATGAAACCATTGTAAGACTCAAGTCCCATTACACAATGCAATGCAAACTGGAGGATAGAGTTTTACCTTATAATGGTAAAAAATGCTAGATATGATAAAACAGATTTGATATTATTATTAGTGTGTATATGTTTCAAAAACATTTCAATCATAATGTATCAATCATAGATGGCATAACTAGCATATACTATGTCGCCATACTAGTTTTACAATCAAAACCGTACGGTGTCATATTGGAAGTTGGATTTCCGTCATGAACCAAGGCAAGGGATCGTCCTTACCTAATTTGAGACTCTCTAGCCCGAGCTTCAGGATACAGCCGCTACTACACCTAGGGGAACCAGGGCCGGTCCACAAATATGTTAGTGGATTAGTTATGCCTAAACAATACATCTCCCTGCCCTATAGGGAAAAAATAAATAGCCATTAGGGACTCAAATCCTAGGTACCTCGATTTCCATCATCCACATACGTAAAAATATCTGGGCTTGTGAGACGACCCAAACTTCCCCGTAAAGGGAAGCCCGGATTGAATTGAGAACATGAAAAATTAGAACACAAACAAAAGAACATTTCATTGCTTATTACAACAATTTACATCAGAGTACAAGAATATACAGAGTATGAACAAATAATATACATTTGCTAAATATTAGAGATTTACAATTTGCAATGCGGCGGAAAATAATACAAAACACAACTAAAGATATAAAAGGATATAGAGCTTTCCGAATATCATTCCAGCTGTAAACTAGGATCCTGTGAATATAAATCTGCAAAACCAAAACTACTAGCTACCCATGTGGAAAATAGGGGCACCCAAAGTTTAGGTTAAAACAATAAACTCCAGGTCAGTCATATGACTGGTTTGAGAACTAAAACAGTCATTAATTTGATTTTAAAGTTAGGTAAATCAAGGGACCACACCGCATAACACGGAACGGGTTTACCCCCAAGAATACCAGTGCATAAAACAAACAGCGCAATGCTAAATAAAGAAAAATGAAGCTATTATAAGACTCAGGTCCCATCACACAATGCAACACAAGCCGGAGGATAGAGTTTTTACCTTATAATAGCCAAACATGTTTTGTATGTTAAAACAAATTATTTGATACTATTATAAGTGCATAGTGTATAGAACAACTTCAAATATAAATGTATCAACCCTAGACGGCATGGTTACCATATATCATGTCGCCAATACTAGGCTCTACAATCAAAAACACAAATGTCGAGTATTGGAAGTTGGATTTCCATCTGTGAACCAAGGCAAGGGATCGTCCTTACCGCTTCGAGACGCTCAAGCCCGTGTCATAGGATTAGAACGCATCGACCCTTGGATCGTCAGGGCCGGTCCACTCGATGTGGATTAAAATGCCTGAACACTACATTTTCCCGCCCTGTGGGGCATCAATCTGGTCTGTATAAAGACCATACCATCCATTGACCCCACAGTGCCGATATATTTGAGGCGTCTCACTATCCATCATCCACATAAGTAAAACGTCTAGGCGTGCAAAACCCAGACATCACTCCTAGCTAGAAGGAAACGCATGTCCTCCCTGATGTTCTCTCCCGTTTCTGGTTCACACCGAGGTGTGAGGCTCGCGAAACAATGCTATACACAAAGCTATACTATGTTAAAGCCGTGCTTTGATCATCAACCACAAGACTCTGCTTTTCAATAGAAGCCATGATCATTTGCATCTCAGCATGCCACACAGGCGATTCACGTATTGTAACCAAAGTCTATCAATCGCGTAGAATGAAATCCGATGTCAGACACGCATCCATTTACAAGTTTGTTCTGGGTCTGAACCAAACCGGAGGCACCTTATTCCTCGTCCCATATGTCCAATACTGGAGAGAGGTCCCCGTATATCCGGTCGATCTCCAAGTACATCTCGAACGATCACCAATTATTACGTTGTCTTGGGTGTACAACCCAATCAAGACATCAATAACCATCCAAATGATGTGAAGACCTCCGGTCTTCAACCACCGTCTTCATCGTTGACTTATTGTCGAATCAGTTATTCAGAATGGGTATGAACCAGGCCTTTCCGAATAACTCGCGTATATAATAAACAAGTGCTATAAAAACACAACATACGCCTCATTCCAATCCTGAATATTCTTTTATTTTAATATTCATAACCTTTGGGAAAGGTTCCCATTAATTTTATCAAAGATAAATTCTTTAAATTTATTCTTTAATCTTCCTTTGGATGCCAATTCAAACCAAATTATGGTTTATCCAAACTAGTTGGGATTAGCGATCCTTACCGAAGTAATCAATTGTTTAATTTCCCAATCCTAACCTATTCATCCCATAAAGCAAAACTAGTAATACTTCATAGCTAACACCATTGTGTTATCGATAAATTAAATTACCGTTTCACGTTCATGTAACACCCCACCTCCGCTAGGGTCACTCAAAAACGGAATGCACTAGTTTTGGTGGAGTATTATCTAGGTAAACATACAAAGAGATATCACGAGGCAGAACATAAATAAAGCAGCGGTAGAAATTAAAAACCAAATTTTTATTACTTTCAAGAAAAGAGTCAAAACCCCATATATCCAGGGTACAAATTATTCCATTACATCAAGTTCCAAATAAAGAAGCATAAACTTAAGATAACAAAAGTAAATTATTCCCCATAAATAGCAGAAGCAGCCATAGCATAGCTCAAGACCAAACCGTACATGAGCTGTTAGAAAGCAAGCTAATTCCAAGCTAAGAGCTAGTGTTTCCTCCATGAGAACCTGAGGGCGGGGGGAACGAAAGAAAAAGAGGCCAAAGAAAAAGGGTCAGTCATAAGACTGGTAAGCCCTAGTGACTTTCAGTATAAAAACTAGTAAAGGTAACATGACATGCGAAAATTGGAATTAAACATAAGGATGATAACAGGACTGATAGGATAAACAAGATAAGTCAAGTCTAGCATCGCATATTCAAGATTCGCTGCACCAGCTGTACTAGTATTCTAACCCATGTCAAGTATTAATCATGAAATGATCCCTTGGCCCAGTATCATGAAGTGACCCATTACGGGGTCCTACGGTACGATCTACTAATCGATCGGCTCCCTACAAGTTCTAGCTCGCCATGTGTCTGTGTCATACGGCCTTATCCTGAAATGTAGTCACCTGTGCTAGGTCCACCATAGGATGTATCAAGCCCTATGGTGCCAACCACCGACACGAATCAAGCACGCACATTGTAAATCTACGGGTGCCCAATGTCTGCTTTTTCAACTCCGGACTACGTGTACGACCATAGTCCGCCTGAACCTACAATGGTGCACCTACTCAGCTGTCGTTCTGGTCGCTTACAATCAGCCCAGTAATCGTGCCCCACCCTGCCTAGTCCCAGGGTATCGTGATACATCTAAGTGGGTTACTACTAGAAAAGGACCGCGTAACTAGGGTTTCTAATGGGTTAAGTGTTGTCATTCAAATTCGTGACTTAACCCTATCCAGATCATGTATCAAGTTGGTTAAGTGTGTTCGAGCGGTTCATGACTTTACCCTATCAAATCATCGTGTCAAGTTGGTTAAGTATATTCAAATGGTTCATGACTTAACCCTATCATGTAGCTTAATTCATTAATGCACCCCAACCTCTCACATTAGACTAACTGTTGTGGTCACTGGATTTGCCGGGCGGTTCCGGGTAGATTTACACCACAACATAGTCTAATCTTGGGTTTTACGTGCGATATGACCAACTACCCACATTGGATCCTATTGTTTGCAGTCACTGGATTTACCGGGCGGTTCCCGGCAGATTTACACTGCAAACTCAACCCAACCTCGAGTTGGCCATTTTCAAGTTTATCTAAGTGTCATGCCCATGTTCAAGTTTTCAAGTCAAAATTCATGTCGAGTTTTCATGTCAGGTTTCAAGTAAATTTCATGTCAAGTTCTTGTCCATATATAGGTTCAAGTTTTAATAACGTTCTTGTTCAAAGCCAATTCATGTTTTACCTAATATACCCAAATCGTATTCCCATCACACATAAACTCGAATCGATACAAATAAAACTAATTAGAGAATAACATAAGATGGGACAGGTATAAGGAGGCAAAAGTGATTACTAGCATTGCATGGTATGACTTGAGATAAATGATTATAACATTACTGGCATATGGAATATTGGCCTCAAACATAAAGATTCCAAATCTAGCAAAATAAGGTACTAGTCAAGATAACAGTTGACATAAGGTGATAGTATAGTTATGGTAACGGTTGACATAAGATGATAGTCATGAACTTGTGACTAATAGCAGATTCAACATTGTAGGCATGATAATATGAGGGGTTTTTCTTTTTGATTTACAACATGAATAGGCCCCAAATCAATGTCATAGTAATATACCCAAAAGTCAAGATCCAAGATGAACAAGAATGGATGTAAAACAGTTATCATACATAGGTCCAATTTCAATTTACAACATATTCATATTTCATTTACAGTTTAAATCTAAAAGTAACTGGGGCTTACAGATCGTGGTTCGAGAATTAGAAAAAGAAAGTCGTTGTTGAGTCTTTATATGCTTAGTCAAGTCCTAACAGAAATCCCCAAATCAGCAATTCTCTTAACTTAGTTTCGACGTAGAAGTAGTCCCTTTCTCTAACTTTTCAGCCAGAATTAGAGCAGCATAAGGTCAGAGAGAATTTTGTGTAGAGAGACTAGTGTTAGGGGCTGTTTATATAGGGCCAGGTCAACAAATGTAGACAGAAACGAGGCCAGAAACATCAAAGTGAATCCAGCTTCAAAAGTGGGCTCGACCACCAGGTCGACCCCAGGTCGACACTATGGTCGACCTGGTCCTGGGCAGGTCGAGTCTATGGTCGACCCCCAGGTCTACCTGGTCCTGGGCGGGAAATTTCCCGCCCAGTCTGTTCTATGGTTTGAATTTGAAATTCGAATTCTGAACTGTTTTGAACATGAAATTGTCTGAAAACTTCGAAGGGTAATAACTTGGTCATACGGACTCCGATTTTTGAAAACTCAGACTCGTTCCCAAGCAGAATTTCGAGACGAACGCAATGGCGTATCCCGTTTCCCTTGATTCTCATTTTAAAAATTAATTCTGCCTTGATTTATAGTTATAACACGTTATCAAAATACGGGTTGTTACATTCTCTCCCCTTAAAGGATTTCGTCCCCGAAATCTCTAAGTTAGGGAGGATGTGTCCTACCATCCATCATCCATCTACTCAAAGCATCATCCAGAAGCAACCATTGTCCATAAAAGGTTTCTAGTGTTGTATGAACATATGCAGAAAGTGTGTGTATACGTACTTATCTAATGCAGAAGATCAGGCGGTTACTGATTCAGTAAACCTCCTTAATGCAAAATATGTTAGTGTAATGAATCCAACATGTATGCAGATTCCTAACATAATTTATAATCTCTACATGAGTGCACAGAACATTCATTCATATGCAACATCCAAGTGATAGCATAACAAGTTCCATCCATGTACAAGTATAAGCACTCATGCATATGCAACATGAAAATGTGACTGAGCCGATCTAGTGCCTAATGTGTGTCATGCATCCACTGGCAACCACTTGCAAACACTTGCAATCATTTGCAAACATCAACCATAACATGTTTCAATCACATGTTTACATCCATACGGTTCTTCCTAAGGTTCTCAAGATAAGATCAAGAAGATAACAAGACAAACGTAGGTAGTAGAAGCATTATACAAAAAGGTTTTCAAGTTTATAGGAAAAAAGACCGAGAATGTACCCTCAAAAAGAAATGGGTAAAGCGCGCGTATCTTCTCTTCGGTTTCCCAAGTTGCGTCTTCTTGGGCTTCACTCCACTACACTTTAACTAGCTTGACTTCTCGATTCCTTAGCTTCTTAATCTCCGTTCCTAAGATACGAATCGGAACTCGCCTCAATGTTGCTTCTTTTTCCACTTCTACATCTTCAAGGATGCTTGGCTCAACCACTTCGGCTGACTCATGCAAGCACTTCCGGAGAGGCGAGACGTGAAAGACATTATGCACTCCAGTCAGCTTCTCGGGTAAGTCTACCTTATAGGCCATCCGTCCAATCCTCTCAGTGATAGGGAACGGTCCTACGAACCTTGGTGCTAGCTTTCCAACTGCTCCAAAACGAACTACATTGCGTAACGGAGAAACTTTTATAAAGACCATATCTCCGACTTCGAACTCTCGGTATGTCCTTCTCATGTCCGCATAAGATTTCTGTCTATCTTGGGCCGTTTTCATCCGTCTTCGTATCAACTCAACCTTCTCAGAAGTGTCCCTTATCATGTCGGGCCCAAGTGTAAGCCTGTCTATTGTCTCCCACCAACAAGTTGGCGACTTGCATGGTCTTCCATACAGGGCTTCGAATGGTGCCATTCCGATGCTAGCTTGGTAACTGTTATTATATGCAGAATCAACGAGAGGAAGATGGTCTTCCCAAGTACCACCAAAGTCAAGAACGCATAGCCTCAGGGGATCTTCTAGTACTCTATTTACACTTTCGGTTTGTCCATTCATCTGCGGGTGATAAGCCGTGCTTAAACTCAGTCGTGTACCCATGGCTTCTTGCAGACTATTCCAAAACTGGCTAGTGAAAATCGGGTCACGATCACTAACTATACTAGAAGGAACCCCATGCAACCGTACTATCTCTCGAAGGTAAATAGATGCTAGCCATGATGCGGTCCTCTTGCTTTTCACCGGAATGATGTGAGCACTTTTCGTGAGTCTATCAACTATAACCCATATGCTAGTATTTCCCTTCCTTGACCTAGGCAGTCCATCCATGAAATCCATCGAGATACTCTCCCATTTCCATTGCGGAACCTACAAAGGATGTAATAGCCCATCGGGCTTTTTCGACTTGGCCTTCACTTGTTGGCACACCATGCACTTCGAAACGAACTATGCCACATCCTTTTTCATCCCAGCCCAAAAGAAAATGCGTTTCATGTCTCTGTACATCTTATCCCCTCCCGGATGTATGGTCATCTTCGAGTGATGTGCCTCTTCGAGGACTTTCCTTACTAGGTCTCCCACTTGTGGGACACATAGCCTTCCATCATGCCTTAGCCATCCCTTGTTATCTATGGCATACCTACCGAGGTGACTTGACGTCTCACTACTAATCAGCTTGTCCATGATTTCGACTATCTGTGGGTCTTCTTTCTATGAAGTCCCTACTTAATCTAGAAGTGTAGGTCTTAACTCAAGAGATGCTAATGTAGCAATCAATGACTCAACAACAGGTGTAAAATCAAAGGTTGCTATAAACTCAAGGCTTTTCCTTTCAACAAACAAGGGGCTCAAAGTCAACCTTTTTCTACTTAGCGCGTCCGCCACCACGTTACCCTTGCCAGGGGTATAAGCTATATCGAAGTCATATGATGCAAAGAATTCCATCCGCCTCTGTTGTCTCAGATTCAAATCTTTCTGTGAGAAGAGGTACTTAAGTGATTTGTGATCGGTATACAGCTCGAACCTCTCCCCTAGAAGATAATGGCGCCAAGCTTTAAGTGCAAAAAACAATCGCGGCCAACTTCAAGTCATGCGTGGGATAGTTTTTCTCATGAATTTTAAGTTGTCTGCCCCCGTAGCATATTACTCTTCCTTCTTGCATTAGGACAGCTCCTAATCCCGTGCCGCACACATCTGTGTACACTGTAAACACCTTTCCTCCGTCAGGTAATGCCAAAACTGGAGCTGCGGTGAGGGCTCTCTTGAGTCTCTGAAAAGCAACGTCACACTCTATGTCCCATGCAAAAGCTAGGTTCTTCTTTGTTAACTTAGTAAGAGGGGCTGAAATCTTAGCGAAGTCCTTAATGAACTTCCTGTAGTATCCCGCCAAACCGAGAAAGCTCCTCACCTCCGTTGCATTCTTAGGAATTTCCCAGTCCTGTACCGAACTACCTTTGCGGGGTCCACGGCTATGCCTTGCTTAGAAACTACATGTCCAAGGAACCGAACTTCCTTCCTCCAAAAATGGCATTTGGAGAGCTTAGCCTTCAACTGGTGTGCTCTAAGTGTTTCCATGACTTCCTTGAGATGTCTAGCATGCTCTTCTTCATCTTTTGAGAAGATCAAAATATCATCCACAAAAACTACCACAAACTTGTTAAGGAACTCCCGAAACACCCTACTCATCAAATCTACAAAGTACGCGGGTGCATTCGTTAACCCAAACGGCATGATGAGCCATTCAGAGAACCCATCTGGAGTCCTAAACACAGTTTTGTCAATGCTATCCTCAGCCACTCTAAGCTGATGGAATCCTGTGGCTAGATCGAGTTGAGAGAAAACAGATGCTCCCACAAGCTGGTCAAACAAATCGTCGATTCTTGGTAGTGGGTGCCTATTTTTCTTAGTTAGCTTTCTTAACTCACGATAATCTACGCACAGACGAAGCGATCCATCCGCCTTAGTATCGAATACCACTGGAGCACCCCATTCAGAAATGCTTCTTCTTATGAAATTTTCTCAAGCAACTCGTTAACTTGTTTACTGAGCTCTCTTCTTTCTCGCGGGGTCATGTGCCTAACGGGCAATGAAACTGGCTTGGCATTATCAACAAGATAAATTTGGAAGTCTATCTCGCGTTTAGGAGGTAACCCCCTCACCTCATCAAAGACATCTAGGTATTCTCGGACCACTCTTACAGATTACAAATTATCGACGGACGAGTCAAGAAATTCAAGATAACACAACATGACCGGACCCTTAGGGTAACAAGAAATTTCAAGGGTATTACCAAGGCGAGAAATGAGCCTCACTACCCTTTGTTCACAATCAAGAATGGCTCCATAATCGGACAACCAATCCATACCTAGGATCAAACTGTATCCCATAAATCCGAGAACATAAGCATTACACGTGAATTCTACGCTTAAGATAGAGATCCTCAAATCCATACACATCGTAGATAAATGGGCGGAGCCCCTAATTGGATTTGAAACTATAACGGGATCCTCAACCAGACTAGTACTTAGGTGCAGATTTTCAACAATATCAGAAGAAATAAAAGTATGCGATGCGCCAGAGTCAAATAAGGTTCTAACAGGAAAGTCAGAAATGTAAACAAGGCTTTCTACGGAAATATTACTACCTCGGTCAAGAGCTGGAGTGGTGTTGAGAGCATGCAACTGCCCTCCAGAAGGTCCTGCTCACTGGGTCTGCCCTTGCCCCTGCTCTTGCTTCTTAGGGCAATCCTTGCTGATGTGTCCAGTATCTCCACAATGAAAGCATTCACCCCACTTCCTCTTCTTCTTTCTACAGTCTTTAGCTAGATGTCCCGTAATACCACAAAAGTTGCACTTCCTCGTCTCACGTGGTTTGTTGTTGCTCTTGTTATTCTTGTTGCCCCCCTTCTTGAAGTCAGCTTTCTTATTTTGAGTCTCATTAGGCTTATCCTCCTTCTTGCTATTCTTGTCTTCCTCATGAAGTAGATCCATATCCACCAAGCTTTCAAAGGTCGCCCCCATGGGTATATGAGTTATGGACAAACAGTGTAGTGGCTCGTTCAATCCTCGAGCAAAGCGTACAGCCTTTTTCTTGGCTGTGTTGACCAAATCCAAACCGAACCGAGCAAGCTGATTAAACTTATTCACGTACTCCCTAACAGACATGTCCCCTTGCTTGAGTGCTAGGAACCTCTCCATCTGAAGGTTCTCTTCTGCTGACGATAAGAATTTAAGCCCAAACCTCTCTCTAAAGTCTGCCCAATTCTCAACTGGCCTGGTAGCGCTGGTGACTTCCCACCAAAATGCAGCTTCCTCTTTCAACAACCATGTTGCCAACTGAACTTTCCTATGGTCCTCCACATCAAAGATAATGAACAATTCTTCAGTCTCCTTTAGCCAGTTTCGTGCCTCAACAAAGGTTTCAGTTCCAACGAAGTTCTTGCTGCCCATTGCTTTAAAGTCTTTGCATATTTTGGCAAAGGCGGTACCAGGAGGAGGAGGAACCGCGACCACTGGGGGAAGAGGAGGAGGGATGTCTGCAGGGCCCGCGGCATTGGCCCTGGCTTCTAAGTACCTTTGGAACCATCCAGGCACGGGTACTCCCTCAAGCAAGTAAAGATCAGCCATGCTGAAAAACGAAAAGAAAAAGATTCAAACAAGGAAACAAAGGAAAGTGCTAATGGCTTTTTGGGGAATAGCCTTTTTAAACATAAAACTTTTCTTGAAAAATGCTTCTTTATGAATGGCTTTGAAAATAGTTTCAGAAGGTTTTTAAAACTTTTGCCCAGCCTGGTAACCTTCTGCTCTGATACCAAATGTAACACCTCACCTCCGCTAGGGTCACTCATAAAGGGAATGCACTAGTTTTGGTGGAGTATTATCTAGGTAAACATACACAGAGATATCACAAGGCAGAACATAAATAAAGCAGCGGTAGAAATTAAAAACCAAATTTTTATTACTTTCAAGAAAAGAGTCAAAACCCCATATATCTAGGGCATAAATTATTCCATTACATCAAGTTCCAAATAAAGAAGCATAAACTTAAGATAACAAAAGTAAATTATGCCCCATAAATAGCAGAAGCAGCCATAGCATAGCTCAAGACATAACCGTACATGAGCTGTTAGAAAGCAAGCTAATTCCAAGCTAAGAGCTAGTGTTTCCTCCATGAGAACCTGAGGGCGGGGGGAACGAAAGAAAAAGAGGCCAAAGAAAAAGGGTCAGTCATAAGACTGGTAAGCCCTAGTGACTTTCAGTATAAAAACTAGTAAAGGTAACATGACATGCGAAAATTGGAATTAAACATAAGGATGATAACAGGACTGATAGGATAAACAAGATAAGTCAAGTCTAGCATCGCATATTCAAGATTCGCTGCACCAGCTGTACTAGTATTCTAACCCATGTCAAGTATTAATCATGAAATGATCCCTTGGCCCAGTATCATGAAGTGACCCATTACGGGGTCCTACGGTACGATCTACTAATCGATCGGCTCCCTACAAGTTCTAGCTCGCCATGTGTCTGTGTCATACGGCCCTATCCTGAAATGTAGTCACCTGTGCTACGTCCACCATAGGGTGTATCAAGCCCTATGGTGCCAACCACCGACACGAATCAAGCACGCACAGTGTAAACCTATGGGTGCCCAATGCCTGCTTTTCAACTCCGGACTACGTGCACGACCATAGTCCACCCGAACCTACAATGGCGCACCTACTCAGCCGTCGTTCTGGTCGCTTACAATCAGCCCAGTAATCGTGCCCCACCCTGCCTAGTGCCAGGGTATCGTGATACATCTAAGTGGGTTACTGCTGGAAAGGACCACGTAACTAGGGTTTCTAATGGGTTAAGTGTTGTCATTCAAATTCGTGACTTAACCCTATCCAGATCATGTATCAAGTTGGTTAAGTGTGTTCGAGCGGTTCATGACTTAACCCTATCAAATCATCGTGTCAAGTTGGTTAAGTATATTCAAATGGTTCATGAATTAACCCTATCATGTGGCATTAATTCATTAATGCACCCGAACCTCTCACATTAGACTAACTGTTGTGGTCACTGGATTTGCCGGGCGGTTCCAGGCATATTTACACCACAACATAGTCTAACCTCGAGTTTTACGTGCGATATGACCAACTACCCACATTGGATCCTATTGTTTGCAGTCACTGGATTTACCGGGCGGTTCCGGGCAGATTTACACTGCAAACTCAACCCAACCTCGAGTTGGCCATTTTAAAGTTTATCTAAGTGTCATGCCCATGTTCAAGTTTTTATGTCAAAATTCATGTCGAGTTTTCATGTCAGGTTTCATGTAAATTTCATGTCAAGTTCTTGTCCATATATAGGTTCAAGTTATAATAACGTTCATGTTCAAAGCCAATTCATGTTTTACCTAATCTACCCAAATCGTATTCCCATCACACATAAACTCGAATCGATACAAATAAATCTAATTAGGGAATAACATAAGAAGGGACAGGTATAAGGTGGCAAAAATGATTACTAGCATAGCATGGTATAACTTGAGATAAATGATTATAACATTACTAGCATATGGAATATTAGCCTCAAACATAAAGATTCCAAATCTAGCAAAATAAGGTACTAGTCAAGATAACAGTTGACATAAGGTGATAGTATAGTCATGGTAACGGTTGACATAAGATGATAGTCATGAACTTGTGACTAATAGCAGATTCAACATTGTAGGCATGATAATATGAGGGGTTTTTCTTTTTGATTTACAACATGAATAGGCCCCAAATCAATGTCATAGTAATATACCCAAAAGTCAAGATCCAAGATGAACAAGAATAGATGTAAAACAGTTATCATACACAGGTCCAATTTCAATTTACAACATATTCATATTTCATATTTCATTTACAGTTTAAATCTAACAGTAACTGGGGCTTACAGATCGTGGTTCGAGAATTAGAAAAAGAAAGTCGTTGTTGAGTCTTTATATGCTTAGTCAAGTCCTAACAGAAATCCCTAAATCAGCAATTCTCTTAACGTAGTTTTGACGTAGAAGAAGTAGTCCCTTTCTCTAATTTTCAATCAGAATTAGAGCAGCATAAGGTCAGAGAGAATTTTTTGTAGAGAGACTAGTGTTAGGGGCTGTTTATATAGGGTCAGGTCAACAAATGTAGACAGAAATGAGGCCAAGAACATCAAAGTGAATCCAGCTTCAAAAGTGGGCTAGGCCACCAGGTCGGCCCCCAGGTCGACACTATGGTCGACCTGGTCCTGGGCAGATCGACTCTATGGTCGACCCCCAGGTCTACCTGGTCCTGGGCGGGAATTTCCCGCCCAGTCGGTTCTGTGGTTTGAATTTGAAATTCGAATTCGAATTCTGAGCTTTTTTGAACTTGAAATTTTCTGAAAACTTCAAAGGTTCATAACTTGGTCATAAGGACTCCGATTTTCGAAAACTCGGACTCGTTTCCAAGCATAATTTCGAGACGAACGCAATGGCCTAACCCGTTTCCCTTGATTCTCATTTTAAAAATTAATTCTGCCTTGATTTATAGTTATAACATGTTATCAAAATACGGGTTGTTACAGTTCAAATCTAATTAAGGATTTAACTATCGCCTGGAGTAAAACTGGTGGTACTCCATTCTCGATCATTTCTTGAATTTGATAATTTTAGTTATCAAATTCGCCTTTCAATCTATTTAAAGATTCATTAAAACTATAATTCAGTTTTAATTTCCAAAAATCATTACTTAATGATTATTCAAAGTTAAGAAATTAATCTTATTTTTAACTTGGTTAAAGAACTAATTTCATTTAAAATATAGCTCATGATAAATTCAAAATTACATTCCTTTAACAATGGAATCTTCATGAAATACAAATCAATATATATAATCGATATGAACGTCCATATCCAACCGATAATATAAATGGAATAACGGCAAAGCCTTTTAAATTCCATATATATTAACAGTCTTCCTCCACAGAAACTCACTTCGATTATTATCAAATCAGATTCCATTCCATTCCAATATAATAAGTTGGAAAATTTTACTTTGAAAAATGTACACTAAATCTTTAATAAAAAGATTTAAATGTTCCAAATCTCATTTCACTGTAAATCGGGTTAAAGAACGAATGTCGTTAAAAACACAGTTCACAATAAACCCAATTCACATTCCATTTCAAATCCAATTAAATGTTAATTAATTGGTAATTCTTCTTTAAATCTTAGTTAAAAGATTTATTCTTTTCACACGGGGTTTAAGAACATTGTTACTGAAGACCCCATCCCATCAGTCTCTAGCCATAAATTAGTAAGGGAACAATTCCCTAAGTATTAATCCCGAAGGCCGAAACCAACATCAGATCAATACCCAGGAAACCATTCAACTTAGCTAATCTCCAGTTAGTTTCTAATTTTCTTAACTCCATTGGGTTTAGGATCAATATTATTAAAGGTACCATTCACGACAAATCCAAAATCTCATTCCATTGTTAATCGGGTTAAATAATAAGTGTTATTTAAAATACAGTTCACGATACACCCAAAACAAATTTCAATACAATTCCAATTAAATATCAATTAATTGGTAAACTCCTTTAAATCGTATTTAAAAGATTTATTCTTTTCTCATTTAGGTTTAATTACAGTGTTAATGAAGACACCGTTCACGACAAAACCAAAATCCAATTTGATATTAAATACAAGGCTCTGAATAGAAAATATATCGGCTTATATTCAATATCAAATTCTCAAATCAACAAATATCGTATTGGAATAACGATATATATATCTTCCAAATTCCTCCACAATATTCATATAATAACGGAATCCAATATCGAAATATTCCGAAGATAATTTCAATTCAAATCCATTCCAATTAATATATTGGAAATTCCGGTTATTTTTAAAACCATTCACAAATCCAATTTATTTATTTAAAAATTATTGGATTTCAAATCCAATTCATAACTAGTTCATTTCGATAAAAAAATATTTTTATCTTTTCAAATATGGAATTTTTCATCCCAATTCTTTCCAAATCATTTATTATGATTTTACACAAATTATCGATATTTTTAATAATTTTATCAAGGCCCGTACAGTCGATTTCCATAAACGATCATCGAACTGCACTTACAACGACCTTTTCCAAATTTGATTGGGACATAATTCCAAATCCAATCATTAGATTTCAAATCTCTAATATTCCTTGGAAATCTCTTTTCGATACAAAACCAACGGTTCCAGTTTTAGGAGAATTAGATGGTCGAATCTCCCGTAATGTCCATTTGAAGTCAAATGTCAAAATTCGCGAACTACCGCCGTGCGGCGTGTTCTTTTCAGGCCGTTAAATATATATAGTATATATTTCGTCGATTTCCATTTAAAACATATTTTATAAATCGTTTTAATTTTGTTTTCAAAATGATTTCAACTTCATATTCAATTTCAAATCAAAATTGAATATTCCATATCATTAATATATAAATGATAATATTTTCAAAATATTATATTTCGAAATCATTTCCTTTTCGATATTCATTATAGAAATGAATAAAATCGATATAAATATCGCCCACGTTAAAATGGCGTTAATCTAATCAACATGGCTTTATATATTTAAATATACTCATGTCCATCCCAAATCGGACATCAAAATTATATTTTGATCCATTACTGAATATTATTTTAAAATATTTAGTATTCGCCATTTTTAAATATTCGTTATTTCAAAATATTCATTCTTTCCGAATTGGAATCAGACATAGTCCATCACCATATATTTTGATTTATATGGATTTCATACACACATGTACACAACGATAATCAAACACAGTCAACCATCATCCAGAGTGCATTACACAACTGTATAAGCATAAAAATAAATAAATAAATCTCATCACAGTCTGTCAACTCGTCAATTGACATACCACTAATTATTGGGATCAGTGTATGTCAAATATCATCCCAATACCCGTGTGGGGTTTTCAAACAACAAACACAGATCATATTTGTGCAGTTGGGCGATGTGTAAAATATATCGTCCCAATCAGTATTCGATAAATGGGTGTAAATAAACAAATCGTCCGATTTGTAAATGAATATTTATTTTCAACACATGACCATTTTATATGGTTCATATATTCAATAAAAGTTATATCTTTATTGTTCAAATATTCTATTCCATACATGAATATTTTATATATACATCACAACACAACACAATACAATACAGTCCAATCAAACAAGTCGTCCATGGTCTATGGACGACGGGGAACAGTTCATATATGCAGTTATAAAATAAACAAATGTACAAGAAACTATAGTGAGAAATTCTCACATTGGGATTCACTCTGTCAGTTTTTATCTGAATTTCTGTTCCATTTGGTTTTGAATTTGCCTAAATTCCTAACATGCTCCAAATTGGACCAGGTCAATTTTGTTGCAAAGCTCTCGGCTCCACGATCGCAAAGGATCCAGTTTTGCGCGGTTTGAACCTCGTATGGAAAAGTTATGATCATGTTGTGTTAATTACCAAATCGAATAATTAAATTAAAATTAATTTAATTAACAACGTTTACCATAACGATTTAAAAACCGTTGCCATATCCTTTTGAAATTCCAATTCCGTGAAAGCCCCCCGTCGTCGATTCCTTCCTCCATCCATTCTGCCACCTACAGCCGCCACGACCCCGATCGAGACCCCTCACGTGACGCACCTCCCCTCCCTACCCTAACCAACTCGTGCCACTGGTGGCACAGAAAAAACCCCATGAACGGCCGCAGTTCGATTGAGAAAATCGAACTGGATTTGCAACGAAAATACCCGAAATTACTATGGATTTGTAGTTCTAAGAAAACTCTATGATTTTCTCTTTAGGAGTTTTTGAAATTATAGTGAGGATCGATCAGAAATTGGAGGGGAAATTTCGAGCCAAACTTGTTGTTAACAGCCTGGAGACGGCGCAGATAATTAGGGTTTAAAAGAAATTTGCAGATTGGTCGGCTATTTATATAAATAATTTATTTTACTTTTAATTCCAAAAATAGCTGCTAATGGATACGAACTCCAAATCGAACCCAACGACTATCGTTCCTAGCATAATACACCCATTCCGAACACAATGGGTTATGTTTCGTAAGCCAGTTCGGCTGTTTCGATAGATTTTCGTTAAATTTAAAATATAAATCAATATATTTTAAATTCAAACACACATTTTAATTTACCGGGGCCATATATTGACTCCAAAAATTCCCGAAAAATAAATCTGGCTATGTTTTGATGATACGGTCCTAACAAAACTAATTTCATCAAATTTGAAGACCGTTTGAAAAATGACCATTTTCTGGTCGATCCAAATTGATTGAAACTGTCAAAACACGTTTTCTTCTGGCACACTCACATATTGATTCGATAAATTATGAAAATTGGAATCTAACAATAATTTGACATTCCGGATCCAACAAAAGTGGTCACATCGGAAACAGAGGTCATTTGCAAAATTTCTATTTTTAAGGGCTATATTCCCATAGCGACTATTCTGAATTTTCAACTGGACATAACTTTTTATCCCTGCTATGAAATCTGGATTTTTCACCTTCTTTTGAAAGGTATTTTCAAATAGATTCTAATATTTTTTGTATCACTAAAATCTGGTTTATTTTGAACCCTGTACATTCATTTGAAATTTGAAATCGAATTTTCAAACTACCGCCCCATTTCCAATTCCTTTTATAATTAAAATAAATATTTATATTCTAACTTCGATTTAAATAACTTATATGTTATAATTTTGTTCAAAATAAATTTCTAGTCGTAATTTTTTAAAATAAATCATTTTAGATATTCAAAATTCAATAAAGTTGCCAAAATAAAAATTTTAAATTGGTTCTGATTTTCCAGGTTGTTACAGCTTGTAAAACCCAGACACCACTTCTAGCTAGAAAGAAACGCAGGTTCTCCGTGGGGTCCTTCTTCTGTTTCTGGTTCATACTGGGGTGTGAGGCTTACGAAGTATTGCTACACAAAGCTATGCTAAATAAAGCTGTGCTTTGATCATCAACCACAAGGCTCTACTTTTCAACAAAAAACTTGATCATTTGCATCTTAGCATGCCACATTGTCAATCCATACCATACCATTGATTTCTGGTAATATATAACCTCTAAGCTTGTACGTCCTAGAGAAGGGTGATAAGCAAGAGAATAGATTCTCCGCCACTAAATAGATATATATTTAGCAGAGGTCAACGAATACAACATAAAGGAATACAACGTCAGACATACCATCCATTTACAAGTCCGTTTTGGGTTTGAACGAAACTGGAGGCACCTTATTCCTCGTCCCATATGTCCAATACAGGAGAGAGGTTCTCGCATATCCATCGATCTCCAAGTACGTCTGGACGATCACCACTTATTACCATGTCATGGGATGCCTCCCAATCATGACATCAGTAATCATCCAAACGATGTGAAGATCTCCGGTCTACAACCACCGTCTTCATCTTCGACTCTTTATCATCGTAGTAATTATTCAGAATGGGTTAAACCCGGTCTTTACGAATAACTCGCGTATTTTATAATCAATAATTAAGTGCTATAGAAACACTTCATACGCCTCATTCTAATTCAGAATATTCTTTTAAATGGATATTCACATTATTAGGGAAAGGTTCCCATTAATTTTATTAAAGATAAATTCTTTTAAATTTATTCTTTGATCTTCTTTTTAAATATTCATTAAAACTCCAATTTGGTTTTAATATCAAAAATCATTACTTTATGATTATTCAACTTTAAGAAATTAATCTTGTCTTTAACTGGGTTAAAGAACCAATATTACTTAAAACACAGTTCACGCTAAGCCCAAAATCATATTCCACTAAATATGGAATTTTCGCAGAAATCAAATCAATATATACAATCAATATAAATTTCCATATCGGACTAATAATATAAATGGAATAACGACAAAGCCTTTTAAATTCTATATATAATAACGATCTTCTTTTACAGAAGCTCATCTCGATTATTAAATCGAATTTCATTCAATTCCAATTTAATATATAAAATTGGAAAACCTTACTTTGGAAAATTCCCATTTAAATATTAATAAAAGATTTATAAATTTCAAATCATATCTTCACTGTTAATTTGGTTAAAGAACAAATATTGTCTAAAACACAGTTCATGAAAAACCCAATTCACATTTCATTTTATTCCAATTACTAAATATAATTGGAAACTCTAATAATCTTAATTAAAAGATTTATTCTTTTCATAAGAGGTATAAGAAAGGTGTTATTGAAGACACCATTCACAACAAACCAAAAAATCCAATTTATTTTATTTAATTCCAATTAAATATTTATTCATTGGAAAACTTCATTAAATCTTAATTTAAAAGATTTACTCTAGTTAGTAACTAATTCAATTCGATAAAAATATATCTTTATCTTTTCAAATATGGAATTTTTCATCCAAAATCTTTTCAGATCATTTATTACGATTTTACATAATTTTTTCATATTTTTAATAATTTTATTAGCGCTCGTATTCTAAATTTGATTTGGACATAATTGCAAATCCAACCGTTAGATTTCAAACTTCTTATATTCATTGGAAAGCTCTTTTCGATACGAACCCAATGGTTCCGGTTTAGGAGAATCCGACGGTCGGATTACCAGTTACATCAATTTGAAGTTAATGGTCGAAATTCACGAACGGTCACTGTGCAACGCGTTCTATTCAGGCCATTATATATATATATATATAATATATCGTTGATTTCCAATTAAAACGCATTTATAAAATATTTACAAATTTACTTAAAATGATTTTAACTTCATTTTCAGTTTTAAAATCAAAATTGAATATTCTATATCACACTCATATTAAAATATTAAATTTTGAAATCACTACTTTTCGATATTCATTACAAAATGAATAAAATCGATTGATAACCCATTTGGGTTAAAAATGGCGTTTGCTACTTAACTCGGCTAAATATTTTTATATTTTTGTGTCCATTCAAAGATGGACATAAAAATCATAATCTTATTCGTCATTGAATATTATTTTAAAATATTCATTATTTTAAAATATTCTTTGTTTTAAAATATTCTTTATGTTAAAATATTCTTTTAAAAATGTTCTTTATTCTGAATCGGAATGCGAGTCAATCAATTACCATAGAAATTCGGTTATATGGATTTCATACACTGCATATATTCAACGATAATGATAAATAACCATCAAACAATACATTCACATCCAAAGTGAAGTTTATAATTATGTGAGCATTAAAATAAATAAATAACGCTCGTCACAGACTGTCAATCCATCGATTGACAATTAATTAAATATTAGGCTTAGTGTATGTCAAATATCATCCTAATACCCGTGTGGGGTTTTCAAACAACAATAGTTTATTTATTTAAATAAATTATTGGTTAATACTTTAACCAATTCTAATTCGATTTGAATAATTTTCTATTTAACTAATTTACACTGTTTAAAATTATAAATGGATATTTATAATTTAATTTTACTATCACATTAATGTTAACATTATTTTTGATACTTTAAACATTTCAACATCACAACATATATTTCAAGACATGATCATTTATTTCATTACGTTAACATGATACAAACGATGTTTTATAAAACATTTTAACAAATGATTATTTATTTTAATTTCTCATGATAAAAATGTCATTTTTAATGACAATACATTTTTTACACCTAATTCTCTTTATTCTATCTTAAAATGATAAAATTGACACTTTTGTCTAACGAGACGTATATTTACCTGAAATGTTTTTTTCTTGTCTAACATGACAAAAGTGATATTTTTGTTTTTCACAAAACACTATTCTAACTAATGCATTTTTATTTCACAAAACATGTCCTAACTAAATGGCATTTTTGTAATGCTAACAATGTTAAGTGACATTGTTTTTTTATGAATCAACATATGTTTCATAAATGAACATTTATCTATGTAACTAGCATATGAATGATAATGTTGTAACTAACAAAACATATATATTCAAATGAACATTTTTCTATGTAAAACAATGCATGTTTTAATCATTTCTAATATACAATAAAATGTAATTTTTTATTGTTAAACAATTTTCCATAATTCCTGTGCTCATATATGACAAATAAAAAGGGAATTTTATTTTCAATAATTTCAGTGTTCTTATATGAAAAATAAAAAAGATGGTTTTTATTTTCATAATTTCAATGTTCATATATGACAGATAAAAGATGGTTTTTATTTTTATAACCTTGTCTACATTTCTAGTGTCAAATAAAAAGAAAGTTTATTTGTCATAACATTGCATATATTTCTAATGAAAAAATAAAGACAACTTTGTCATATGAACATGTTTATAATTCTAGTGACAAAATAAAAGGATAAATTAGTTACATGACAATATAAAAAGATAATTTATTTTGTTGACAAATCTATTTCAACAAAATAATTAAAAATGATATTTTGATTCAACACTTTTCTATTAACAAAAATGAATATTTTGTTCCACTTGACATTTTCTCATCAAAATGTTATTTTTATTTTACATAACATTTCCAACAAAAGTGACATTTTTATTCTGACATAACATTTCTAACAAAAATGACATTTTATACACATAACATGTTTATTTACAAAATATGTTCTCTAACATAATTGATATATTTATTTATGACACATTTATTTATAAAATATGTTTTCTAACTTAAATGACACATTTATTTGAAAAAAATGTGAATTTTCATCGTTTAACTTTTCTGTTTCAAACCATGAACATTTTTCATATTTTGTACATTCAATTAAAATGTGAATTTTATTATTAACTTATTCCATTTTAAAACAATGAATATCATTATTGTAAACTTATTGATATGACAAATAAATGTGAATATTTATTTGTATGCAAATTTCAATCTTTGTCTTTATAATTAAAGATTATTTTTTTATCTTACAAAATATAACTCGACAAATCATCACTACCACAGTCAATCAATCAATCTAAATTTATACGGTTTATATATTTAATATTACAATCACAATCAATATGAATATATATATATATATATATTTCTATATATATATATATTAATTTTAAATTGAAAAATCTCACTATGATTTTCTATCTGAATTTCCAACTTGCTCTGTTTCAGCTCTAATCAGCTCCATGTTGTAGATCTCGTCGCTACGAATCCAACGCTTCTGAAATTGTCCAATTCTGATAAGAATTGAACGAATTATGATGGTTTGAAGATTTAATAATTAAATATATAATTTATTTAATTAATTAACTAATAATTTCTCTAGTTTCCTTAACCTTCCTCGTTTTTGAACTTCTGCTACACGATGTTCAGAGAACCCATCCAAACTCGAGCCACCGGTCTAGTGTTAGGACTTTCACGAACTACGAGGCACCGGCCTCAGATCCAACTGCACCACGATAACAGACTTGAGCTGCTCCACTTTCGCCCTGACCAGATTGGAAATCGCCCCACTCAGCCCTCCAGAAATGCGAATGAACAGTGCTAGTTCGTGGTTCAAATTCAAGCGCCAGAGGTCACGGAAACCCATCATAACCATACAGGATTAGAGTGTGCAAGATCCTCTTCCATTTTCGCTTAAACATCATATGTTAATTCATTGTATTTTGGGAAAGATTGAGGATTCTTTTTGTGTTGATTTCGGGCATTAGTTTCATAGAACGACGGCTACTGTATATGTATTTAGGGTTTAATATTCGGGGGTATAAATAATAGTGTATATATATATATATTTAATAATTTCTTTTAATTCCGATTATTCTTGTTTAATATCACGTACTCCAAATCGAACCCAACGACTATCGCCCCTAGCCAAATACCCCCATTCCGGGCACAATGAAATATGTTTCCTAACCCAATTCAGCTTTTACAACATGTTTTTCTTTAAACTAATATATAAATCATTTAATTATTTAATTTGATCGTACATTTTAATTTACCGGGGCCACATACGGACTCTAAAAATTACAAAAAAATTATATCTAGGTTTGTTTTAACAATACGGTCCTAACAAAATTAATTTCATCGAATTTAAAGACCATTTGGAAAATGGACTTTTCCTGGCCGATCCAATTCAACTGAAATTGACAAAACACGTCTTAATTTGCCACACTCACATATTAATTCCAAAAATTATGAAAATTGGAATCTTGCAATAATTTGACATTATGTATACAACAAAAGTGGTTTCATCGAAAACGGAGATCGTTTGCAAAATGGTTATTTATACAGGCTATATATTAAATTAAATTCTATAGCGGCTATTCTGAATATTAAGATGGGGATAACTTTTTATTCCCACTATGAAATTTCTATTTTTCGGATCCGTTGGAAAGATATTTTTGAACAGATTTAAATATTTTTGGTTTCACCAAAATCCGATTTATTTTGAATCCTGTACATTTAGTCAAAGTTCAAATTCAAATTTTCAAACTATCGTGCTATTTCTAACTCCTTTTAAAATTAAAATAAATTTATTCGTTCTAACATCGATTTAAATAAATTTTTAATCGTTATTATTTAAAATAAATTATTTCAAATATTCAAAATCCATTAAAATTTCTAAAATAAAAATTTTAAATTGGTTCCAAAACTCTGGGTTGTTATAATCTCCGCACTTAAAATCTTTTTGTCCTCGAAAAGGAACGGAGCTGAAAGTTGTTTAATTAACCAACTCAACTTTCATTCATTTATTGGTTTCAATAATTTTTATTAGTTGAACTAATAATCACACAACACAATCATCAATCAATTAATTGATTATCTTTTCAAATATACATATAATTTTTATGTATTCAAAAATCATATTTTCTAAGATTGGATTATATATATAATCACAAATACGTTAATTATGAACTTGTCACTCTCAACTCATTATGGGGCATTTCTAACCCCATCTCTAATGAGTTTTCTCATTCTAGGATGCTATTGATCCTATCTCTAATGAGTATTCTTTTATAGGATATTACTAATCCTACCTTTGATGAGTCTTTTGTTCAGTTCTAACGAGTTGTACCCCAAAGATTTAGATTAACCAAAGCTCTGATACCACATGTAATGACCCGAAAATTCCCCTTGTAGGAAATCGCTGGATACACTAACTTTGGGCATACAACACATTAGAACAAATAACAGAAGATTTTTATAAACATTATAGTAATGTTACATCAGAGTACATAATATATCATAGTTTATCGAAATAAATAATAATACAGCGGAATATTAATTTACAATAACTATAATATAATGCAGGGGAACAATGAGTTAACAAAGCGGAAGACTATCATGCTTTGGACACAGTTTTAGGCTTCGATCCAGAATCCTACTTAATATATCTGCAAAATAAGCTACTCGACTGCCCGTGTGGAAAATATGGGCACCCGAGTTTGCAAGTGAAACAAACTACATGTCAGTCATGGGACTGGTATGAGAAATCTTACTTAACTTATCTAATAATAATAAGGCTAATCATAGGACCACGCCATTAATGCGGAACTGGTTTACTCCATTGGATTATCAGTGCATAAATAAAGTAAATCGTTAAACAACGCAATGCTTTTTAGAAAAAAAATGAAACTGTTAACCATCATCGATGGCAACCAGGATTTAAGTCTGGACTGATGCTTCTAGAGAAGGCCTTGGCGCAGTGTTAATGCAAAGGGGTCAAGTGATTGCTTATGCTAGCCGTCAGCTGAAGCCGCACGAGAAGAACTACGTAACTCATGATCTTGAGTTATTGGCTATAGTATTCGCTTTGAAAATCTGGAGGCACTATCTACTGGGTGAGAGATTTGAACTATTTACAGATCACCAGCCGTTAAAGTATCTGTTCACCAAAAAGGACTTGAATCTGAGGCAGCAACGTTGGTTAGAGTTCCTTGCAGCATATGACTTTGAGATTATATACACTCCAGGGAAAGCCAATGTCGTGGCCGATGCGCTGAGCCGAAAGAATGTAATGATCGCCAGCTTTATTATTACGACTTCCTTGATTGACAAAATATCTATTCTTCAGAAGGAGGATAACTTCATTAAAGATATGATCAAAAGGATTCAGAAAGGCGAACCCTCTTGTTTTCAAATAGATAACGACGAGACCCTGAGAGTGAAAGGAAGGATTTGTGTTCTAGATGTCCCAGAGTTAAAAAGGGAAGTGTTAGACGAGTGTCAAAAGTCCAAGCTGAGAATCCATCCTGGTGTATTTGTTTAATTCTGTTCTGCTATTATTTGTTTCTGTGTTATATTCCAAGGATTACCCTTGCCACCGTCAGTACGGGGTTTGGGGTCGTCTCAGAAACCATTATAATACTCAAGTGCCATCACACAATGCAATGCAAACTGGAGGATAGAGTTTTACCTTATAATGGTCAAAAATGCTTGATATGATAAAACGGATTTGATATTATTGTTAGTGTGTGTGTATTTCAAAAACATTTCAATAATAATGTATCAATCATAGACGACATAGCTACCATATACTATGTCATCATACTAGTTCTATAATCAAAACCGTACGGTGTCATATTGGAAATTTGATTTCCATTATGAACCAAGGCAAGGGATCTTCCTTACCGAATTCGAGACTCTCTAACCCGAGCCTCAGGATACAGACGCAACTACATCTAGGAGCGCCAGGGCCAGTCCACAAATATGTTAGTGGATTAGTTATGCCTGAACAATACGTCTCCCTGCTCTATGGGGGCATAAATAAAGAGCCACTAGGGACTCCAATCCGAGGTACCTCGCTTTCCATTATCCACATAAGTAAAAATATAAAGCGACATGAACTTCCCCAGTCTCCGAAGAGAAGAGAAAGAATGGATTGCTTCGAGAACATGACAAATCAGAACACCAACAGAAGAACATTTCATTGCTTATTACAACAATTTACATCTGACTACAAGAATATACATAATATGAATAAATAATATAAATTTGATAAATATCAGACATTTAAACTACATTTGATACATAGCAGCGGAAAAATAATACAAAACGCAACTGAAAGAAATATACGGATACAGAGCTTTCCGAATATCCCTTCAGTTATAAACCAGGATCCTGTGAATATAATATTAGCAAAACCCAACTACTAGCTGCCCGTGTGGAAAATATGGACACCCAGAGTTTAGGTTAAAACAATAAACTCCAGGTCAGTCATGTGACTAGTGTGAGAACTAAAACAGTTACTAATTTGATTTTAAAGTTAGGTAAATCAAGGGACCATGCCGTATGACACGGAACGGGTTTCCTCCCAAGAATACCAATGCATAAATAAATAGCGCAATGCTAAATAAAGAACTATGAAGCTATTTAAAGACCCAGGTCCCATCACACAATGCAACGCAAGCCGGAAGATAGGGTTTTACCTTATAATAGCCAAATAATGCTTGATACGCAAAATTTATCTTTTATTATTATTATAAGTGAAGAAATCAACTTCAAATATAAATGTATCAATCATAGGCGGCATGGGTACCATCTATCATGTCGCCAATGCTAGGCTCTACTATCAAAATCGAAATTTCGCGTATTGGATATTGGAAATTGGATTCCACCTGTGAACCAAGGCAAGGATCGTCCTTATTGCTTCGATACTCTCTAGCCTGAGCCTCAGGGTCAGAGCGCATCGACCCTTAGGAGCCACAGGGCCGATCCACATTTTAAGTGGATTAAAAATCCTTGAACAATACGTTTCCCCGCCCTATGGGGAGTAAACTGGTCATATACTGACCAAACCATCCATCGGCACCGTAGTGACCGATACAACCGAGGCGCCTCGCTTTCCATCATCCACATAAGTAAAATGTCATGGCTTGTAAATGCTGAAACCACTCCTAGCTAGAAGGAAACACATGTCCTCCCAGGATCCTTCTTCCGTTTCTGGTTCACACCGGGGTGTGAGTCTCACGAATTAGCACTACACACAAAGCGACGCTATATTAAAGCTATGCTTTGATCATCAACCACAAGATTCAGCTTTTCAACAGAAGCCTTGATCATTTGCCACTCAGGCATGCCACACTGGCAATTCACACCATGCGACTGATGTCTATCGATATACATCCTCTGATCCCGTACGTCTCAGAGAAGGGTGAAGTAAGAGAATAAATTCTCCTTCACCAGGTAGACATATATTTAATAGAGATCAATCAACATAGAATAAAATCCAATGTTAGACATATAGTCCATTTACAAGTCCGTCCTGGGTTTGAACGAAACTGGAGGCACCATATTCCTTGCCCCGTATGTCCAATACAGGAGAGAGGCCCTCGCATATCCGTCGATCTTTAAGTATGTCTGGACGACCACCACTTATTACCTCGTCTTGGGTGTACAACCCAATCAACACATCAGTAATCATCCAAACGATGTGAAGACCTCCGGTCTTCAACCACCGTCTTCATCATCAATTTATCATCGAATCAGTTATTCGGAATGGGATAAACCAGGTCTTTCTGAATAACTCGTGTATATTATAAACAAGTGCTACACAAACACACCATACACCTCATTCCAATTCAGAATATTCTTTTATTCAAATATTATTTTCACAATTTCAAACCATATTAAGGTTTTCCAAACTAGTCGGGATTAGCGAAACTTACCAAAGTAATTATTTATTATATTTCCCAATCCCAACCTATTCATCCCATGGAGCAAAACTGGTAATACTCCATATCTAACACCACAGTGTTATCGGTAAATATTAATTAACATTTCACATTCAAATCTAATTAAAGATTTAATTATCGCTCAGAGCAAAACTGGTGATACTCCGTTCTCGATCATTTCCCTAATTTGATAATTTAAATTATCACATTCTCATTTCAATCTAATTAAAGATTCATTAAAACTCCACTTAATTTTAGTCTTCCCAAAAATCAATATTAATGATTGTTCAAAGCTAAGAAATTAATCTTATCTTTAACTGGGTTAAAGAACCAATGTCATTTAAAACACGGTTCACGATAAACCCAAAATCACATTCCATCAGTCTCTAACTGTAAATTTGTAAGAGAACAATTCCCTAAGTATTAATCCCGAAGGACGAATCCAACATCAGATCAATACCTAGGAAACCACTCAACTTAACTAATCTCCAGTTAGTTTCTAATTTTCTTAACTCCATTGGGTTTAAGAATAGTATTATTAAAGATGCCATTCAGAACAAAACCAAAATCCCATTTGATATTAAATACAAGGCTCCGAATAGAAAATATATCGGCTTATATTCAATATCAAATTCTGAAATCAACAAATATCGTATTGGAATAACGATATATATATATATCTTCAAAATTCCTCCATAATATCCGTATAATCACCGAATCCAATATCAAAATATTCTGAAGATAATTTCGATTCAAATCCATTCCAATTCATATATTGGAAATTTCAGTTATTTTTAAAACCATTGTAAATCCAATCTATTTATTTAAAAATATTGGATTATAATTCTAGTTCATAACTAGTTCATTTTGATAAAAATATATTTTTAAATTTCCTAGTGTGGAATTTTTCATCCCAATTCTTTCCAAATCATTTATTATGATTTTACACAAATTATTGATATTTCGATTAATTTTATCAAGGCCCGTACGGTCGATTTCCATAAACGGTCATCGAACTGCACTTACAATCAACCGTTAGATTTCAAATCTCTTATGTTCATTGGAAATATCTTTTTGATACGAACCTAACGTTCCAGTTTCAGGAGAAACCAACAGTCGGATCTCCCGTAATGTCAATTCGAAGTCAATGGTCGAAATTCACGAACTGCCGCGGCGCGGCGCGTTCTATTCAGGCCATTAGTATATATATATATAATATATATAATATATTTCGTCGATTCCCTTTTCAAAACGTATTTTTTAAATCGTTTTAAATTCGTTTTCAAAATGATTTCAACTTCGTATTCAATTTCAAAACAAAATTGAATATTCTATATCATTAATATATAAATGATAATATTTTCAAAACATTAGATTTTGAAATCACTTCATTTTCGATATTCATTATAAAAATGAATAAAATCGATATAAATATCGTTCGCATCAGCATATCTAATCAACAAGGCTATATATATTTAAATATATTCGTGTCCATCACAAATCGGACATCAAAATCAGATTTTGATCTTTTACTGAATATTATTTTAAAATATTCGTTATTTTAAAATATTCATTCTTTCTGAACTGGAATCAGACATAGCCAATTACCATATAATGTTATTATATGGATTTCATACAACACATTTATACAACAACAGTGGTAAATAATCATCCATCAAACAGAGTGCGTTCTACACTGTATAAGCATAAAATATAAATATTTAACGCTTACAACAGCATGTCAATCAATTGATCGACATGCACCTAACAATTGGGATTAGCGTACGTCAAATATCATCCCAACACCCGTGTAGGGTTTCAACCAACAAATACTGAATATTATTTATGCAGTTGGGTGATGTGTAAAATTTATTGTCCCAATCGATATCAGTCAAATAGTTGTACATAAACAAATCGTCTGATTTGTAAATTAATATTTATTCTATTTCAATACATGAATATTTTATTTAATTCAACACATGAATAATTTTTATTTTTCATTCCACATCACAAACCAAATTCACACAAACAAATCAATCCAAACACACAACCAAACAAGTCGTCCATGGTCTTTGGACGACGGGGAGCAATTCATATATGTAGTTATAAATAAATAACTGTATAAAAATAATTTCAGTGAGGAGTTCTCACCTTGGGTTTCCGCTCCTTCATTCTTTATGGGATGATTTGGATTCCGTTTTGATTTCAGCTCGTGCCATTGCCATCTGTTTCACGCAGTTGGTATTAAAAATCACATTTTAACAATTCAGTTTTCTATATACAAATCATATTTCTACATTGCTACTTCATTATAAAAGTTATATTTTTATAACGCTACTGTATATATAAAACCCAAATTTTTATAGCACCATCATATATATAAAAATCGAATTTTTATCTTGCTATTCAAATAAAAATTATATTTTTGTATCGCTTTCCCATATATTAAAATCTTATTTTCATTCTACACATATAATAAAAATCATATTTTTATTCTTCACATATAATAAAAATCATATTTTGTACGGCTATTACATATATAAAAACCTTATTTTTATTTCGCTTTCCATATTATAAAAATCATATTTTTATAATGCTAATATATATATATATATATATATATATCAAATTTTTATAATGCTTTACATATGATAAAAATCATATTTTTACATCAGTAAAGATCCTATTTTTATACAACTAAGAATTGTATTTTTTATACACTAAAAAAAAATTATGTTTTATATAATAAAAATGACATCTTTATCTAATAAAACATCATGTTTTTCTATGAACAAAAATCCTAATTTTTATTATGATAAAAATCATACCTTTATAGATTTAGAAATCATAGATTTATATTGGAGATAAAATCAGAAAGGAAAAAAGAAAAAAAACTTACAAAATTTTCTTCGATGGGAGGGGGTGTTCGCTATTGGCGTCGCAGCTGGTGGGGCGCGGTGTTGGGGTGCTCGCGTTCGTTGCAGGGGGTGGCACGCGTCGGGGCTGAGGCTCAGCAAGGGGCACAGTGGCTGTTGGGTTTCGTGGTGCTCGCGTTTGACTGGAAAGAGGGGAGGAAGGGGATCTCAGGTTGGAGAAGGGGGAGAGGAGGGTGCGTTGGTGGAGGAGGGGGTGGGCGCGCCTCCTCCGACGGCTGCGGCGCCCCCCCGGCGGCGCGACGACAGGGATAGGGCACGACACCCTTTTTTTTTCAATTTAAACTGTAATGAACAGGAGCGGGTAGAAGGAGAAAAGGGGATAATAATTTATAATTTATTTATTTCTCCAAAATAAGTTGACTTTTTATTTCGACCACTAAATGAGACCCAACGACTGTAGCCCCTAGCTGTTTGCCCCCATGACGAACGCAATGGGATATGTTTCGCAAGCCATTTTGGCTGTTACGATCAGTTTCCGTTAAATTTAAAATATAAATTAATACATTTTAAATTCAAACGCGCATTTTAATTTACCGGTGCCACATACGGACTCCGAAAATTCCAGAAAAATAAACCTGGCTATGTTTTGACGATATGGTCCTAGTAAAACTAATTTCATCTGATTTGGAGACCGTTTGAAAAACGGTCATTTTTCAGTCGATTAAATTCAAACTGAAATGACCAAACACGTTTAAATTCACCACGCTCACATATTGATTCCAATAATTATGAAAATTGGAATCTAGCAATAATTTGACATTCCGGATCCAACTAAAGTGGTCTCGTAGAATATGGAGGTCATTTGCAAAATCGCTATTTTTAAAGGCTATATTTCCATAGCGACTATTCTGAATTTGCAATTGGACATAACTTTTTATTCCCACTATGAAATTTCAATTTTTCAGATTTTTTGGAAAGATATTTTCAAATAGATTCCAAAGTTTCTGGTTTCACTAAAGTCCAGCTTATTTTGAATCCTGTACATTCATTTGAAATTTGAAATCGAATTTTCAAACTACCGCGCCATTTCCAATTCCTTGTATAATTAAAATAAATATTTATATTCTAATTTCAATTTAAATAAATTTATACGTTCTAATTCTATTCAAAATACATTTCTAGTCATTATTATTTAAATGATTCATTTTAAATATTCAAAATTCATTAAAATTGCCAAAATAAAAATTTTAAATTGGTTCTGATTTTCCGGGTTGTTACATTCTCCCCCGCTTAAAATCTTTTCTTCCTCGAAAAGGAATTGAGCTGAAAGTTGTTTAACTAATCAACTCAACTTTCATTCTGGTGTTCATTCTTCAACTTTTCAGTTTCTTAGAATTTTCTAATTTTTCAAAAATTTGGCTAACACCCTAAATTTTCGAAAAATTTCGCCATAACCACCTTCGTATAGGGAGCAGCGGGAAAATCCCCAAACCGCCATATAGGCCCTCTCATCTCAAAAAGAAAAAGAAAAAGCCAAGTGGCTATCCAATCAGCTCATAAAATCATCCAAACCCAAGAAATTAGTAAACATGTACCTATTTATCGGGCATACAATTTTATTCCTGTTCTCTAGCCTCCTTTCTATGACCTGTTCAATGTATATGCATATGTATGCAAGCAATTTCAATCAATTTTCAATTCAATTCAATATCTGACTTGATTTGGCTAAATTTACCATTCGTGTTCATATTGGTTTCATTATTCAAATTAGTGAAACTAATAATCAAACAACACAACCAGCAATCAATTTGTGAATTATCTTTTCGAATGCATAACTTTAATATATATATATATATATATATATATATATATATGTATGTATGTATGTAATCAAAAATCATCTTTTTTTTGTGCCAAATCCAATAATAAACCCTATCTAGTTTTGGTTCTCACACTTGTCTAATGGAAATATATAGATATCTCACTTTTCGAAACTCGAACATAAACACTGATGATGATATCTCAATCTTCACTATCATCTTCGTGCGACTAGAGAGTGATTCTAGATCTACCCAGTATATTTGGGACTTCGAATATACGTTCAGGACGCGTATACGTAAAATCTTCATATACTAGATTGTTCAAATTCAATACAAATAAAATATTCAAATACGTGTAATAAGTTTTAAATTTTCAAAACAAAATTTGTTTTCACTTTTATTTCAAAAACAACACTCTTCCGGCTCATTCTAGGATACTACTGATCCCATCTCTAACGAGCCATTCCCATTGGATATTATTAATCCAATCTCCGATGAATTCTTTCGTTTGTTTCTAATGTGTCTTGTTCTTGAGCTCTGTAAACCAAAGCTCTACCACCAAATATAGCGACCCGAACTTCCCCAGTCTCTGAAGAGAAGAGAAAGAACGGATTGCTTCGAGAACACGACAAATCAGAACACCAACAGAAGAACATTTCATTGCTTATTACAACAATATACATCAGAGTACAAGAATATACAAAGTATGAATAAATAATAAACATTTGATAAATATCAGAGATTTAAATTACAATTGATAAATAGCAGTGGAAAAATAATACAAAACGCAACTGAAAGAAATACACGGATACAGAGCTTTCCGAATATCCCTTCAGCTATAAACCAGGATCCTGTGAATATAATATCTGCAAAACCCAACTACTAGCTTCTCGTGTGGAAAATATAGGCACCCAGAATTAAGGTTAAAACAATAAACTCCAGGTCAGTCATGTGACTGGCGTGAGAACTAAAACAATTATTAATTTGATTTTAAAGTTAGGTAAATCAAGGGACCACGTCGTATGACACAGAACGGATTTCCTCCCAAAAATACAAGTGGATAAATAAACAGCGCAATGCTAAATAAAGAACAATGAAGCTATTATAAGACCCAGGTCCCATCACACAATGCAACGCAAGCCAGAGGATAGGGTTTTACCTTATAATAACCAAATAATGCTTGATATGCGAAATTTATCTTTTATTATTACTACAAGTGAAAAATCAACTTCAAATATAAATGTATCAATCATAGGCGGCATGGGTACCGTCTATCATGTCGCCAATACAAGGCTCTACAATCAAAACCGAAATATTACATATTGGAAATTGGATTCCACTTGTGAACTAGGGCAAGGGATCGTCCTTACCGCTTTGAGACTCTCTAGCCCGAGCCTCAGGGTCAGAGCGCATCGACCCTTAGGAGCTATAGGGTCGGTCCACATTTTAAGTGGATTAAAAATCTCTGAACAATACGTTTCCCCGCCCTATAGGGCGTAAATTGGTCAAATACCGGCCAAACCATCCATCGGCACCGTAGTGACCGATATAACCGAGGCGCCTCGCTTTCCATCATCCACATAAGTAAAATGTCAGGGCTTGTAAATGCTGACACCATTCCTAGCTAGAAAGAAACGCATGTCCTCTCTGGAACCTTCTCCCGTTTCTGGTTCACACCGAGGTGTGAGGCTCGCGAATTAACGCTATACACAAAGCGACGCTATATTAAAGTTATGCTTTGATTATCAACTACAAGACTCTGCTTTTCAACAGAAGCCTTGATCATTTGCCACTCAAGCATGCCACACAGGCATTTCAAGCCATGTGACTGATTTCTATCGATATACAACCTCTGATCCCGTACGTCTCAGAGAAGGGTGAAGTAAGTGAATAAATTCTCTTTCACCAGGTAGACGTATATTTTATAGAGATCAATCAACACAGAATAAAATTCAATGTCAGACACAGTCCATTTACAAGTCCGTTCTGGGTTTGAACGAAACCGGAGGCACCTTATTCCTCATCCTATATGTCCATTACAGGAGCGAGGCTCTCGCATATTCGTCGATCTCCAAGTACATCTGGATGATCACCACTTATTACCTCGTCTTGGGTGTACAGCCCAATCAAGACATCAATAATCATCCAAATGATGTGAGTACATCAGGACTTCAACCACCGTCTTCATCGTTGACAAATCGTCGAATCATTTATTCAGAATGGGATAAATCTGGTCTTTCCGAATAAATCACGTATATTATAAACAAGTGCTACACAAACACAACATATGCCTCATTCCAATGCAGAATATTCTTTTATTCAAATATTCTTTTCACAATTTCAAACCATATTAAGGTTTTCCAAACTGGTCGGGATTAGAGAACCTTACCGAAGTAATCATTTATTATAATTCCCAATCCCAACCTATTCATCCCATGGAGCAAAACTGGTAATACTCCATATCTAACACCATAGTGTTATCGGTGAATATTAATTACTATTTCACATTCAAATCTAATTGATGATTTAACTATTGCTCAGAGCAAAACTGGTGATACTCCATTCTCGATCATTTCCCGAATTTGATAATTTAAATTATCACATTCTCATTTCAATCTAATTAAAGACTCATTAAAACTCCACTTAGTTTTAATCTTCCCAAAAATCAATATTAATGATTATTCAAAGCTAAGAAATTAATCTTGTCTTTAACTGGGTTAAAGAACCAATGTCATTTAAAACACGGTTCACCATAAACCGTGAATCACATTCCATCAGTCTCTAACAGTAAATTAGTAAGTGAACAATTCCCTAAGTATTAACCCCGAAGGCCGAAACCAACATCAGATCAATACCTAGGAAACCATTCAACTTTACTAATCTCCAGTTAGTTTCTAATTTTCTTAATACCATTGGGTTTAAGAATAGTATTATTAAAGATGCCATTCACGACAAAACCAAAATCCCATTTGATATTAAATACAAGGCTCTGAATAGAAAATATATCGGCTTATATTCAATATCAAATTCTAAAATCAACAAATATCATATTGGAATAATGATATATATATCTTCCAAATTCCTCCACAATATCCGTATAATCATGGAATCCAATATCGAAATATTTCGAAGATAATTTCGATTCAAATCCATTCCAATTCATATATTGGAAATTACGGTTATTTTTAAAACTATTTCAAATCCAATCTATTTATTTAAAAATATCAAATTATAATTCTAGTTCATAACTAGTTCATTTTGATAAAAATATATTTTTATCTTTCCAAATGTGGAATTTTTCAGCCCAATTCTTTCCAAATCATTTATTATGATTTTGCACAAATTACTGATATTTTTAATAATTTTATCATGGCCCGTACAGTTGATTTCCATAAACGGTGATCGAACTGCACTTACAGCGACATTTTCCAGATTTGATTTGGACATAATTCCAAATTCAGAAGTTAGATTTCATATCTCCTATGTTCATTGGAAAACTCTTTTCGATATGAACCCAATGGTCCCGATTTCAGGAGAATCCGATGGTTGGATCTCCCGTAACGTCAATTCGAAGTCAATGGTCGAAATTCGCGAATTATCGCAGCGCGACGCGTTCTATTCAGGCCATTAGTATATATATAATATATATTATATATATTTCGTTGATTTCCTTTTCAAACGTATTTTTTAAATCTTTTTAAATTCGTTTTCAAAACGATTTCAACTTCATATTCAATTTCAAATCAAAATTGAATATTCCATATCATTAATATATAAATGATAATACTTTCGAAACATTAGATTTTGAAATCACTTCATTTTCAATATTCATTATAAAAATGAATAAAATCGATATAAATATTGTTTGCGTCAAAATGGCGCATATCTAATCAATACAACTATATATATTTAAATATATTCGTGTCCATCCCAAATCGGACATCAAAATTAGATTTTGATCTTTTACTGAATATTATTTTAAAATATTTGTTATTTTAAATTATTCGTTATATTGAAATATTCATTCTTTCTGAACTGGAATCAGACATAGCCAATTACCGTATAATGTTATTATATGGATTTCACACAACACATGTATACAACAATAGTGATAAATAGTCATCCATCAACCAGAGTGCGTTCTACACTGTATAAGCATTAAATATAAATATTTAACGGTTACAACAGCATGTTAACCAATCGATCGACATACACCTAACAATTGGGATTAGTGTACGTCAAATATCATCCCAACACTCGTGTAGGGTTTCAACCAACAAATACTGAATATTACTTGTGCAGTTGGGCGATGTGTAAAGTTTATCATCCCAATCAATATCAGTCAAATAGGTGTACATAAATAAATTGTCTGATTTGTAAATGAATATTTATTCTATTTTAACACATGAATAAAAAAATTCAACACATGAATAATTTTTATTTTCCATTCCACATCACAAACGAAAATTCACACAAACAAATCAATCCAAACACACAACCAAACAAGTCGTCCATGGTCTGTGGACGACGGGGATAAATTCATATATGCAGTTATAAATAAATAACTATATAGAAATAATTTCAGTGAGGAGTTCTCACCTTGGGTCTCCACTCCATCATTCTTTATGGGACGATTTGGATTCCGTTTTGATTTTAGCTTGTGCCATTGCCATCTGTTTCATGCATTTGTTATTAAAAATCACATTTTTAACAATTCAGTTTTCTATATAAAAATCATATTTTTACATCGCTACTCCATTATAAAAATTATATTTTTATAACGCTACTATATATATAAAACCCAAATTTTTATAGCGCCATCATATATATAAAAGTCGAATTTTTATCTTGCTATTCAAATAAAAATTATATTTTTATATCGCTTTCCCATATATTAAAATCTTATTTTCATTCTTCACATATAATAAAAATCATATTTTTATTCTTCACATATAATAAAAATCATATTTTGTATATTACATATATGAAAATCTTATTTTTATTTCGCTTTCCGTATTATAAAAATCATATTTTTATAATGCTAATATACATATAAAAATCAAATTTTTATAATGCTTTACATGTGATAAAAATCATATTTTTACATCACTAAAGATCCTATTTTTATACAACTAAGAATTGTATTTTTTATACACTAAAAAAATTATGTTTTATATAATAAAAATGATATCTTTATCTAATAAAAAATCATGTTTTTCTATGAACAAAAATCCTAAATTTTATTATGATAAAAATCATACCTTTATAGATTTAGGTATCATAGATTTATATTGGAGATAAAATCAGAAAGGAAAACGGGAAAAAAACTTACAAAATTTTCTTCGATGGGAGGGGGTGTTCGTTGTTGGCGTCGTAACTGTTAGGGCGAGGTGTTGGGGTGCTCACGTCCGTCGCTGGGGGTGGCGTGCGTCGGGGCTGAGGCTCAGCAGGGAGCGCGGTGGCTGTTGGGTTTCTCGGTGCTCGCGTTTGACTGGGAAGAGGGGAGGAAGGGGTCTTGGGTTGGAGAAGGGGGAGAGGAGGGTGCGTCGGTGGAGGAGGGGGTGGGCATGCCAACTCCGGCGGCGGCGGTTGCCCCCCTGACGGCGTGACGACAAGGCTAAGGCATGACGCCCTTTTTTTCAATTTAAACTGTAATGAACGGGAGGGGTAGAAGGAGAAAAGGGGTGAAGTAATTTATAATTTATTCATTTCTCCAAAATAAGTTGACTATTTATTTTGACCTCTAAACGAGAACCAACGACTGTCGCTCCTAGCTATTTGCCCCTATTCCAAACATAGTGGGATATGTTTCGCAAGCCAATTCGGCTATTACGATCAGTCTCCTTTAAGTTTAAAATATAAATCAATACATTTTAAATTCAAACGCACATTTTAATTTACCGGGGCCACATACAGACTCCAAAAATTCCAGAAAAATAAATCTGGCTATGTTTTGACGATACGGTCCTAACAAAACTAATTTCGTCTAATTTGGATATCGTTTGAAAAACGGTCATTTTTCAGTCGATTAAATTCAAACTGAAATGACCAAACACGTTTAAATTCACCACGCTCACATATTGATTCAAAAAATTATGAAAATTGGACTCTAGCAATAATTTGACATTCCGTATCCAACCAAAGTGGTCTCGTCGAAAACGGAGGTCGTTTGCAAAATCCCTATTTTTAAGGGCTATATTTCCATAGCGACTATTCTAAATTTTCAATTGGACATAACTTTTTATTCCTACTATGAAATTTCAATTTCTTAGATTCTTTTGAAAGATATTTTCAAATAGATTCAAATGTCTCTTGTTTCACTAAAATCCGGTTTATTTTGAATCTTGTACATTCATTTGAAATTTAAAATAGAATTTTCAAACTACCGCACCATTTCTAATTCCTTTTATAATCAAAATAAATATTTATATTCTAATTTCTATTTAAATAAATTAATACATTATAATTCTATTCAAAATAAATTTCTAGTCGTTATTATTTAAAATAATTCATTTTGAATATTTAAAAGTCATTAAAATTGCCAAAATAAAAATTTTAAATTGGTTCTGATCTTCCGGGTTGTTGCAAAATATCTGGGCTTGTAAAATCCATACACCACTTCTAGCTAGAAAGAAACGCACCTTCTTCCTGGTGGCCTTCTCCCATTTCTGGTTCATACCGGGGTGTGAGGCTCACGAAGTATCGCTACACAAAGCTATGCTAAATAAAGCTGTTCTTTGATCATCAACCACAAGGCTCTGCTTTTCAACAAAAGTTTTGATCATTTGCATCTGAGCATGCCACGTTGTCAATCCATACCATACCATTGATTTCTGCCAATATATAACCTCTAAGCTCGTACGTCGCAAAGAAGGGTGTTAAGCAAGAGAATAGATTCTCCGCCACTAAATGGATATATATATTTAGCAGAGATCAACGAATACATCATAAAGGAATACAACGTCAGGCATACCATCCATTTACAAGTCCGTTCTGGGTCTGAACGAAACCGGATGCATCTTATTCCTCGTCCCATATGTCCAATACAGGAGAGAGGTTCTCGCATATCCATCAATCTCCAAGTACATCTGGACGATCACTACTTATTACCTTGTCTTGGGATGCCTCCCAATAAAGACATCAGTAATCATCCAAATGATGTGAAGGTCTCTGGTCTTCAACCACCGTCTTCATCTTCAACTCTTAATCGTCATAGTAATTATTCAGAATAGGTTAAACCCGGTCTTTCTGAATTACTCGCGTATTTTATAATCAATAATTAAGTGCTATAGAAACACATCATACGCCTCATTCCAATTCAGAATATTCTTTTAAATGGATATTCAGATTATTAGGAAAAGGTTCCCATTAATTTTATCAAAGATAAATTCTTTTAAATTTATTCTTTGATCATCTTTTTAAAAATTCATTAAAACTCCAATTTGTTTTTAATGTCAAAAATCATTACTTTATGATTATTCAGTTTTAAGAAATTAATCTTGTCTTTAACTGGGTTAAAGAACCAATGTTATCTAAAACACAGTTCACGCTAAACCCAAAATCATCTTCCATTAAATACGGAATTTTCACAGAAATCAAATCAATATATATAATCGATATAAATTTCCATATCAGACTAATAATATAAATGGAATAACGACAAAGCCTTTTAAATTCGATATATAATGACGGTCTTCTTTTACAGAAGCTCATCTCGAATATTAAATCAAATTCCATTCAATTCCAATTTAATATATAAAATTGGAAAACCTTACTTTGTAAAATTCCCATTTAAATCTTAATAAAAGATTTATAAATTTCAAATCATATCTTCACTATTAATTTGGTTAAAGAACAAATATCATTTAAAACACAGTTCACGATAAACCCAATTCGCATTCCATTTTATTCCAATTACTAAATATAATTGGAAACTCTAATAATCTTAATTAAAAGATTTATTCTTTTCATACAGGGTCTAAGAACAGTGTTATTGAAAACACCATTCACGACGAACCCAAAAATCCAATTTATTTTATTTAATTCCAATTAAATATTAATTCATCGGAAAACTTCACTAAATCTTAATTTAAAAGATTTACTCTAGTTAATAACTAGTTCAATTCAATAAAAATATGTTTTTATCCTTTCAAATATGGAATTTTTCATCCAAAATCTTTTCAAATCATTTATTTTGATTTTACATAATTTTTCCATATTTTTAATAATTTTATTATCGCCCGTACTGTTAGTTTCTAATAACGGCCACCGAACTGCACTTACAACGACCTTTTCTAAATTTGATTTGGACATAATTCCAAATTCAACCATAAGATTTCAAACTTCTTATATTCATTGGAAAGCTCTTTTCGACATGAACCCCACGATTCCGGTTTTAGGAGAATCCGACGGTCAGATCTCTCGTTACATCACTTTGAAGTTATTGGTCGAAATTCGCGAACGGTCGTTGCGCAACGCGTTCTATTCAGGCCATTATATATATAGTATATAACGTCGATTTCCAATTAAAACGCATTTATAAAAATATATATAAATTTACTTAAAATGATTTTAAATTCATTTTCAATTTTAAAATCAAAACTGAATATTATATATCAGAATCATATTAAAATATTAATAATTTCAAAATATTAAATTTTGAAGTCACTACTTTTCGATATTCATTATAAAATGAATAAAATCGATTGATAACCCGTTCGGGTTAAAAATGGCGTTTGCTACTTAATTCGGCTTCATATTTTTATATTTTTGTGTCTATCCGAAGATGGACATAAATATCATAATCTTATTCTTTATTTAATAGTATTTTAAAATATTCATTATTTTAAAATATCCTTCATTTTAAAATATTCTTTATGTAACAACCCGGAAAATCCGAGCCAATTAAAAAAATTTATTTTGGCAATTTTAATGAATATTGAATATTTAAAATGATTTATTTTAAATAATGACGACGAGAAATTTATTTTGAATAGAATTAGAAGTATTTATTTATATAGATCGTCGTTAGAATATAAATATTTTATTTTAAAATATAAAAGGAATTGAAAATGGCGGGGTATTTTGAAAATTCGATTTCAAAATTCAAATGAACGTACATGATTTGAAATAATCCGGATTTTAGTGAAACCAAAAATATTAGAATTTATATGAAAATATATTTTCAACGAATCCAAAAAATTAAAATTTCATAGCGGGGATAAAAAGTTATGCCCAGTTGAAATTTCAAAATAGTCGCTATGGAAATTTTGCAAACGACCTCCGTTTTCGACGAAACTACTTTTGTTGGATCCAGGATGTAAAATTATTGCTAGATTCCAAAATTCGTAATTTTTGGAATCAATATGTAAGCGTGTCAAAGTAAAACGTGTTTTGACAATTTCCGTCAATTTCGATCGACCGGAAAATGGCCATTTTTCAAACGGTCTCAGAATTTGATGAAATTAATTTTGTTAAGACCGCATCGTCAATACGAAGCTAGAAATATTTTTTATAGAATTTTTAGAGTCCGTTTGTGGCCCCGGTAAATTGAAATGCGCGTTCAAATTCAATATATAGGTTTGTATTTTGATTTTGACAAAAACTGATCGAAACGATCGAATTAGCTTATAATACATATCACATTGTGTTCGGAATGGGGGTAATTAGTTATGGACGATAGTCGGTGGGTTCGATTTCGAGTTCGTAATAAAAAGTTGCTTTTTGAAAATAAAATTAATTAATTATATATTTCCATTCCCACTCTCTCCCTCTATTTACAGCCAACCCCCCCCCTCCCCGTTAATTTTCAAATCAAATAAAATATTAAAAAAAAAGAGGAAGGAGGAGCCGTGCTTGTCCCAGCAGCACGCCGCCAGCGCTGGCGTTGCCCCCTCACCGACCCTCTCTCCTCCTCCACCGTTCCCTTTCCCCTCACGTATCGCGAGCCCCCTCTCTCCAAACCGACGCGCAACCCCCTGGCGCCACCCACAACATCCATGGCCCCTAGTTCGGCGGAGAACACCCCCCTCCTCTGAAAATGCAATGTAAGTTTTTAATTTCGAGTTTTATTTATTTTCTTCGATTTAAAAACCGATTTTATAGGTGTGTAGAATTAAAAAACTGATTTTATATGTGTAGAGAATAAATGTATAATTTTTAAATGATAAGAATACGATTTTTAAGTAAGAAAAATATGATGTTTATTATATGAACATCGTTATAAAAATACGATTTTTATATATATGTAGAAGCGATATAAAAATTAGATTTTTCTTTATGCGAATAGTGTATAAAAATTGAATCTTTATGTACATGGTAGGAAAGTAAAAATACGATTTTTATATATATAGCAAAGTTATAAAAATGTGATTTTTAATATAAACTTCGTGAAACAGACTGCGTTGGAAACAAAACGAAGATTTTCTACATATGAAAGGTCGTGGCATTTGGTTTAGCTCTCGGTGAGAACTTCTCACTTTAAATTTTCTTTTCTAGTTAAAAATATATACTAGGATGTAGACGATGCTTAGTACCACCCAACACCCGTCGTCCACAGACCATGATCGATTTGTTTGTTTGTGTAGTTGATTGGATGATTGGTTTGAATTTGGTTGTTTGGGTGAAATGGAATTGATTAGATTAGTATGTGTATGGCGTTGGCTATTATTAGACTGGGGATAAGGCTAGGCCTTGTCCCGTTTCTAGTATTGCGCCGTTATGCCGCCGAAATTTTCTAAAATATAGTAGAAAAATATAATTCTTATTATGCAAAGGAACCGAATAAATATTTTATTGTTAAAAATATAATTTTTAACGAGTATGTGAATAAAATAAATATCCATCTACAAATCAGACGATTTGTGTATGTACACCCATTTGACTGTATTGATTGGGACGATAAATTTTGACACATCGCCTAACTACACAAATAATATTCAGTGTTTGTTGATTGAAATCCCGCACTGGTGTTGGGATGATATTTGACGTACATTGATCCCAATTGTTTAGTTGTATATCAATCGATAGGTTGACAGACAGTTGTGTGGTGCACTCTTGATGATGGTTGATTATTTATCATTATTATTATATACATGTGTTGTATGGAATCCATATAAATAACATCATATGGTAATTGATTGGGTCTCATTACAATTTAGGAAATAAATCATATCCATGTGTTGTAAACAAAATAGTCACGTGTTGACAATACTCATGTATTGAGAATATTCATGTGTTGAAAGAAATATATATTCATGTGTTGAAGAAAATATTCATTTGTTGAATAGAATAACGAAGTTATTGAAATATATAAAGCCGTGTTGATTAGATATGCGCCATTTTGACGCGAACAATATTTATATCGATTTTATTCATTTTTCTATAATGAACAGCGAAAAGGAAGTGATTTCAAAATATAACATTTTGAAAATATTATCATTTATATATTAATGGTATGGAATATTCAATTTGATTTAAAATTGAATATGAAGTTGAAATCGTTTTTAAAACGAATTTAAACGATTTATAAAATACGTTTAGAATTGTAATCAACGAAATATATATAATATATATTAAATGGCCTGAATAGAACGCGCAGCGCCACGGCAGTTCGCGAAATTCGACCATTGACTTCGAATTGATGTTATGGGAGATCCGACCGTCGGATTCTCCTGAAACAAGAATCGTTGGGTTCGTATCGAAAAGAGCTTTCAAATGAATATTAGAAATTTGAAATCTAATGGTTGGATTTGGAATTATGTCCAAATCAAATTTGGAAAAGGTCGTTCTAAGTGCATTTTGACGACCGTTATTGGAAATCGACTGTACAAGCCTTGATAAAATTATTAAAAATATCAATAATTTGTGTAAAATCATAATGAATGATTTAGAAAGAATTGGGGTGAAAAATCCCATATTTAAAAAGGATAAAAATATATTTTTATCGAAATGAACTAGTTAAGAACTAGAATTATAATCCAATATTTTTGAATAAATAAATTGGATTTGAAGTCGTTTTAAAAATAAGCAGAATTTCCAATATACGAATTGGAATGGATTTGAATCAAAATTATCTTTGGAATATTTCGATGTTGGATTTCGTGATTATACAGATATAGTTATGGAAATTTGAAAGATATATTTATATCATTACTTCCAATACGATATTTGCTAGTTTCCGAATTTGATATTGAATATAAGCCGATATATTCTCTATTCAGAGCCTTGTATTTAATATCAAATGGGATTTTGGGTTTATCGTGAACGATGTCTTAAATAACACTACTCTTGGACCCAGTTTAGAAAAGAATAAATCTTTTAATTAAGATTTAGTGAAATTGTCCAGTTAATTTGTATTTAATTGGAATTTAATTCAAATTGTTTTTTGGGTTTATTGTGAGCGGTGTTTTGAATAACACCTGTTCTTTAACCCGATTAACAATGGAAAGGGATTTTGGGTCTGTCGTGATCCGTGTTTTTAAATGACATTGGTTCTTTAACCCAGTTAAGTTAAGATTAAATTCTTAGCTTTGAATAACCATTAATATTGATTTATGGGAAGATTAAAACTAAGTGGAGTTTTAATGAATCTTTATTTATATTGAAACGATCGAGAATGGAGTATCACCTGTTTTGCTCCAAAGCGATAGTTAAATCTTTAATTAGATTTGAATGTGAAATGGTAATTAATATTTACCGATAACACCGTGGTGTTAGATATGGAGTATTACCAGTTTTGCTCCATGGGATGAATAGGTTGGGATTGGGAAATAAAATAAATAGTTACTTCGGTGTGGTTCGCTAATCCCTACTAGTTTGAAAAAACCTTAACATGGTTTGAAATGATATCCAAAGGAAGATTAAAGAATAAATTTAGAAGAATTTATCTTTGATAAAATTAATGGGAACCTTTCCCTAAGAATGTGAATATTTGAATAAAAGAATACACTGAATTGGAATGAGGCGTATGTTGTGTTTGTGTAACACTTGTTTATTATATACGCGGGTTATTTGGAAAGGCCGGGTTTATACCCATTCCGAATAACTGATTGGACGAGAAGTAGAAGATGAAGACGGTGGTTGAAGACCGGAGGTCTTCACATCATTTGGATGATTACTAATGATCTTGAATGGGATGTACACCCAAGAGGAGGGAATCAGTTGGTGATCGTCCGGACGTACTTGGAGATCTGTAACGACCTAGAATTTCGCTCAATCTGAATCAGTCGCTAAATCGACCAAGACCGTTCGAAACGCCTGATTGTTTTGAGAACACGACAAATTAGAACGCAGACAGAAGAACATTTCAATGTATATTACAACAATTCCACCAGAATACAAGAATATACAGACAAAGAATAAATATTACATAGAAAATATCAGAGATTTAAATTACATTTAAATACATCACAGCGGAAAATAATACAAAACACAACTAGAAGTAATACACGGATACAGAGCTTTCCGAGTATCGTTCCAGCTGTAAATCTGGATCCTGTGAATATAAATCTGCAAAACCAAAACTACTAGCTGCCTGTGTCAAAATAACGGCACCCAGAGTTTAGGTGAAAACAATAAACTCCAGGTGAGTCGTGGGATTGGTGTGAGAACTAAAACAGTTATTAGTCTTTATTTTAAAGTTAGGTAAATCAAGGGACCACGTCGTATAAAACGGAACGCGCTTCCTCGTAAGAATACCAGTGCATAAAACAAACAGCTCAATGCTAAATAAAGAAAAATGAAGCTATTATAAGACCCATGTCCCATCACATAATGCAACGCAAGCCGGAGGATAGGGTTTTTACCTTATAATAGCCAAAGAATGCTTGATACGCTAAATTTCATCTTTTGATTCTTAATCAGACTCCAACCGTAAATTAGTAAGAGAACGATTCCCTAATTATTAACCCCGAAGGCCGAAACCAACATCAGACCAAAACCCAGGAAACCACCCATCTTAGCTCGTTTCTAGTTAGCTTCTGATTTTATATACAATCATAAATATCAATCATAGACGGCATGAGCGCCCCATCCCACTATGTCGCCATATATAGGATTACAACTAAAATCGAAATGTCGCGTATTGGAAATTGGATTCCATCTATGAATCGAGGCCAGGGATCGTCCTCTACCGATTCGAGACTCTCTAGCCCGAGCCTCAGGCAAGCGCGCAGACAAGCCATGAATCGTCAGAGCCGGTCCACCGATGTGGATTATTATGCCTGAACACTACGTTTCCCCACCCTTTGGGGGCGTAAATGAGCCAACGAATGACTCCATCGACTTCACATAGTCACTGAAATATCCAAGGCACCTCGCAATAGCAACAACCACATAAGTCAAACTCGTCAAGACGTGTAAAACACTGATGCCACTTAAACTAGAAAGAAATGCATGTCCTCCCGGATGCCCTCTCCCGTTTCTGGTTCACAACCGGGGTGTGAGGCTCGCGAATCAATAATACATAAAGCTATGCCACATAGGAGGTGCTTTGATCATCAACCACGAGACTCTGCTTTTCAACAGAAGCCATGATCATTTGCATCTCAGCATGCCACACAGGCAATTCATGTTATGCAACCGATATCAATCACACAGAATGAAATCCGATGTCAGACACACATCCATTCACAAGTCCGTTCTGGGTCTGAACGAAACCGGAGGAACCTTATTCCTCGCATATCCATCGATCTCCAAGTACGTCTGGACGACCACTAACTGATTCCCTCCTCTTGGGTGTACGACCCAATCAAGATCATCAGTAATTATCCAAATGACGTGAAGACCTCTGGTCTTCAACCACCGTCTTCATCTTCGACTTATCGTCGTATCAGTTATTCAGAATGGGATAAACCGGTCTTTCCGAATAACTCGCGCATATAATAGACAAGTGTTGCACAAACACAACATACGCCTCATTCCAATTCATCAGTCACTAACCGTAAATTAGCAAGAGAACAATTCCCTAAATATTAACCCCAAAGGCCGAAACCAACATCAGATCAATACCCAGAAAACCATTCAACTTAACTAATCTCCAGTTAGTTTCTAAATTTCACATTCTTAGGGAAAGGTTCCCATTAATTTTATCATAGATTAATTCTTCTAAATTTATTCTTTAATCTTCTTTTGAATATCAATTCAAAATAGTCGGGATTAGCGAACCACACCGAAGTAATCATTTATTCTATTTCCCAATCCCTACCTATTCATCCCATGAAATAAAACTGGTGATACTTCATATCTAACACCACGTGTTATTGGTAAATTCAATTACCATTCCACGTTCAAATCTAATTAAAGATTTAACTATTGCCTGGAGAAAAACCGGTGATACTCCATTCTCGATGTTTTCAATCTAATTAAAGATTCATTAAAACTCCATTTAGTTTTAATCTTTAACTGGGTTAAAGAATTAATGTCATTTAAAACACGGTTCACGATAAACCCCAAAATCACATCACATTTCAATCAGTCCATAATGGTAAATTAGCAAGTGAGCAATTCCCTAAGTATTAACCCCGAAGGCCGAAACCCACATCGGATCAATACCCCAGAAACAATTCAACTTAACTAATCTCCAGTTAGTTTCTGATTTTCTTAACTCCTTTGGGTTCTAAGAACAGTATTATTGAAGATACCGTTCACGACAACCCAAAATCACATTCCATTAATTATCGGGTTAAAGAACAAGTGTTATTTAAAACACTGTTCATGATAAACCCAAAAATCAATACTAATTCAATTCCAATTAAATATTACTTAATTGTTACACATCATTAAATCTAAATAAAAAGATTTAATCTTTTTCTCCACTGGGGTTTTGAACAATGTTAATGAAGACACCATTCACGACAAACCCAAATCCCATTTGATATTAAATACAAGGCACTGAATAAAAAAAATTTATCGGCTTATATTCAATATCAAATTTTACAACCAACAAATATCGTATTGGATATAACGATGTAAATATATCTTTCAAATTTCCATAACAATATCTGTATAATCCCGAAATCCAACATCGAAATATTCCAAAGACGATTTCGATTCAAATCCATTCCAATTCAATTATTGGAAATTCTGATTATTATCAAAATCATTTTAAATCCAATTTATTTATTTTAAAAATAAACAGAATTATAATTCTAGTTCGAAATTAGTTCATTTCGATAAAAATCTTTTTTTATCTTTTCAAATATGGAATTTTTCATCCTAATTCTTCACAAATCATTTCTGATGATTTTACACAAATTATTACTATTTTTAATAATTTTATCAAGGCCCGTACAGTCGATTTCCATCAATGGCCATCGAACTGCACTTACATCGACCTTTTCTAAATTTGATTTGGACATAATTCGAAATCCAACCGTTAGATCTAACTTCTCATATTCTTAGAAAGCTCTTTTCTATACGAACCCAATGGTTCTGGTTTTAGGAGAATCCGGCGGTCGGATCTCCAGCAACGTCAATTCGAAGTCAATGGTCAAAATTCGCGAACTGCCGTAGCACGGCGCGTTCTATTCAGGCCATATATATAATATATATATTATATATATTTCATCGATTTCCTTTTAAAACGTACTATATAAATCATTTTAAATTCGTTTTCAAAACGATTTCAACTTCATATTCGATTTCTAATCAAAATTGAATCTTTCCAATATAAATTCGTTTTAAATTCATTTCAACTTGATTTCAATTCAAGTCAATTTCAATTCAATTTCAATTTAATTCGAATTTCAAATCTATTTCAATTTAATTCGAGTTTCAATTCATTTTAATTTAATTCGAATTTCAATTCATTTCAAATTATCAGATTTTGAAATCACTTTCGATATTCAATGGAAAAAAAATCGATATAAATATCGTTCACGTCAAAATGGTGTCAATCTAATCAACACGGCTTTTATTCAACACATGAATATATATTTTCAATTCAACTAATGAATTTTCTTTACTATTCAACAAATGAATTTTCTTTACAATTCAACAAATGAATTTTCTTTATAATTCAACAAAAGAATTTTCTTTATAATTCAAAAAATGATTTTTCTTTATAATTCAACAAATGAATTTTCTTTATAATTCAACAAATGAATTTTCTTTATTATTCAACAAATGAATTCTCTTTATAATTCAACAAATGAATTTTCTTTATATTTTCTAAATTGGAATGAGGCCCAATCAATTACCATATAATGTTAATTATATGGATTTTCTACAACACATGTATATAATAGCAACGATAAATCATCAACCCTCATCTAGAGTGCATTCTACACTGTATAAGTATCAAATATAAATATTCAAAGCTTATAACAGCCTGTCAATCAATCGATCGACATACAGCTAATTATTGGGATTAGTGTATGTCCAATTTCATCCTAACACCCATGTAGGGTTTCAAACAATCAAACACAGATTTTATTTGTGCAGTTGGGTGATGTGTAAAATTTATCGTCCTAATGAATATCAGTCAAATCAGTGTATATAAACAAATCTCCGATTTGTTTATAAATATTTATTTTAGATACACGTTAAAAATCATATTTTTAACTATAAAATATTTTCCACTATAAAATATTTTATTTCACTCCACATCACACAATCAAATTTCACAACACAACAACCAAACAAACAAGTCATCCATGGTCTGTGGATGACGGGTGTCGGTTGCTAAAGCACCGTCTGCATCCTAGTAAATATTTCAACTAGAAAATAAATTAAAAGTGAGAAGTTCTCACCGAGGGTTCCACTCCGCGCTGCTTTACTTCAGAACTTTTGAACCGTTTGGATTTGTTTGAAATTCAAATGCAATCCTTTTCACGCTGTTCATATATAAAAATTATATCTTTATCACTTCAATTATATAAATAAAAATCATATTTTTACTTCTTTATATATTTTTACAACACTTCTTTCTATATAAAAATTATATATATTTTTTATTTCTATTTCATATATAAAGATCGAATTTTTATTTCAATGCTATAAAAAACACAGTTTAAACTGTTTTATATATTTTTAAAAATTATATCATATTTTTAAATTCAAACATCAAAATATAAAAACCCATTTTTAACACTATGTAATTTACATTTAAAAACAAGTGATATATTTTCAAAACATTACGATATTTTGCCTTGCTATTTCATTATCTCCCTTTTTAAAACAATGCTAACTTCTCTTTCAAAAATAATGCTATCTTCTCTTTCACAAATAATGCTAATCTGATTTACAAAAACAATGCAAAATTTGATTTACAAAACTAATGCAAATTTCCTAATTAAAGTAATTAATAAATTAAATTCAGTAACCTTGTCTTCTTCGTTGCTTGGAGCTAACAGAACTCGACAAACCCATCATCATTAGCTAGGGTTCCACATTGCAATCAATACGTGAGGCCGTTCGATGATCGGATGGGCCCATGAGGAAGGTCGGAGACCCCTTCACCCATGCCGGCGGTGGTAGGTAGCTCGCTGCCGCACAGACGCCTCGAATGGCGTGCGAAGTGGGCCTGTTTTAGGACAAAAATCGAACTCCTCCAGCGACGAGGAATCATCACCACCGTTCAGTTTAAGGGGCTCGAGATGCTCGACATTGTGAAGGTGAAATTATCTCGAGATGTTGAACGGATTGAAGGATTTTAGGGGAAGAAGGATCGAACTATTTCCGTCGTGAAAATGAATTAGGCGGCGGCTTCAGAAGAAAAGTGGAGTGAGGGTTTTGAGATGTTTTTATATTTATATTTTTTATTACTTTAATTCCGAAGATACCCACTAACCCATACGAATTCCAATTCAAACTCAACGACTATCGCTCATAGCTAATTACCCCCATTCCGAACACAATGGGATATGTATCGCAAGCTGATTTGATCGTTTCGATCAGTTTTCATCAAAATCAAAATATAACTCTATATTATTGAATTTGAATGCATATTTCAATTTACCAGGGCCACATACTAACTAGAAAAATTCCCGAAAAATATTTTATAGCTTCGTATTGACATACGGTCCTAACAAAACTAGTTTCGTCAAATTCTAAGACCGTTTGAAAAATGGTCATTTTCCAGTCGATTAAAATCAACTAAAACTGGTCAAATGCGTTTTCCTTTTCCAAGCTCACATATTGATTCGAAAAATTACGAATTTTGAAACTAGCAATAAATTGACATCACAGATCCAACAAAAGTCGTTTCGTCGAAAACCGAGGTCGTTTGCAAAATGGCTATTTTCAAGGCCTTTATATATATTAAAAAATATATAAATTCCACAGTGACTTTTCTGAATTTTAAAATGGACTTATCTTTCACTCTATAAAGTGAAATATCAGTTTCTTACATTCGTTAGAAAGATATCGTCAAACAGATTCAAATATTTCTTGTTTCGTCCAATTCCGACTTAAAACGAATTCTGTATATTCATTTTAAATTCGAAATCGAATTTTCGAACTACCACGCCATTTCAGGCTTGAATTATAATTAAAATAAAATTATTCGTTTTCACTTCGTCGAATATAAATTTTCCATCGTTATTATTTAAAATAATCCATTTTAAATAATAAAAAATTCACTAAATTCGCCAAAATAAAAATTTTAAATTGGCTCGGATTTCCGGGTTATTACAATCTCCCACACTTTAAACTTTTCGTCCTTGAAAAGGAACGAAGCCGAAAGTTGTTTCATAAATCAACTCGACTTTCACTATTTTTATTACGGCTTAAGTTCTTCAACCTTTCAGTTTCTAAGAACTTTTCAAATTTTTCAAAAAATTGGCTAACACCCTAAATTTTTGAAAAATTTCGCCATAACCTCCTCTGCACCGGGGACTTCGGGATATTTCATATACCCTCCCATGGCCTTCTTCAATCCAAAAGAAAAAGAAAAAGCCAAGCTGCTAGCCAATCGGCTCAAAAATCATCATTACCCGAACAAAATAGTAAATTATGGTAAACTCGTACCTATTTGTCGGGCAAACAATTTTATTCATCTACTCTAGCCTCCTTGCTATGACCTGTTCAATGTAAGTACATGTATATGCATGCAAATGCGACAAATTTCAATACAATCCACTATTTGATCAATTTGGCTAAAGGTTTAACATTTTAATTAATCGAACAATATCAAACAACACAATCAGCAATCAATTAGTTGATTATCTTTTAAATCACATAATTTTGATATATAGTCAAAAATCACATTTTTGACGCCAAATCACAACAATATTTTCTAACTATATTTTGGTACTCACACCAGTCTAATAGAAATATATAGAAATCTCACCTTCGTAACTCGAAAATAAATATTGATAACGCTGCAACATTATCAGAATCATCCCCAGGCGACTAGAGTGTGATTCTATATCTATCCAGTATATTAAAACTTCGAATATACTTTTGCAAGGCGCATATGCAAAATCTTTATATATTGGATTGTCCAAATTAATTTAAAATAAATATTCAAATACGTATAAAACAATTTAAATTTCAAAACAAAATTGGGTTTCATTTTGAAAAAAAACATACTCTTCACACTCGTTCTAGGATACCACTGATCCCATCTCTAACGAGTCATTCTCATTGGGTATTACTAATCCAATCTCTGATGAATTCTTTCGTATGGTTCTAATGTGTCTTGTTCTCTAGGCTTTGTAAACCAAAGCTCTGATACCAAATGTAACGACCTGGAATTTCGCTCGATCCGAATCAGTCGCTACACCGATCAAGACTGTTCGAAACGCCTGATTGTTTTGAGAACACGACAAATTAGAACGCAGACAGAAGAACATTTCATTGTATATTGCAACAATTCCATCAGAATACAAGAATAATATACAGAGTAAGAATAAATATTACACAGAAAATATCAGAGTTATAAATTACATTTAAATACATCGCAGTGGAAAATAATACAAAACGCAACTAGAAGTAATACACAGATACAGAGCTTTCCGAGTATCGTTCCAGCTGTAAATCAGGATCCAGTGAATATAAATCTGCAAAACCAAAACTACTAGCCGCCCATGTCAAAATAAGGGCACCCAGAGTTTAGGTGAAAACAATAAACTCCAGGTCAGTCATGGGACTGGTGTAAGAACTAAAACAGTTATTAATCTTTATTTTAAAGTTAGGTAAATCAAGGGACCACGCCATATAACATGGAACGGGTTTCCTCCCAAGAATACCAGTGCATAAAACAAACAGTGCAATGCTAAATAAAGAAAAATGAAGCTATTATAAGACCCAAGTCCCATCACACAATGCAACGCAAGCTGGAGGATAGGGTTTTTACCTTATAATAGCCAAAGAATGCTTGATATGCTAAATTTCATCTTTTGATTCTTAATCAGACTCCAACCATAAATTAGTAAGAGAATGATTCCCTAAGTATTAACCCCGAAGGCCAAAACCAACATCAGACCAATACCAAGGAAACCACCCATCTTAGCTCGTTTCCAGTTAATTTCTGATTTTATATACAATCATAAATATTAACCATAGTCGGCATGAGCGCCCCATCCCACTATGTCGCCATATATAGGATTACAACTAAAATCGAAATGTCACGTATTGGAAATTGGATTTCCATCTATGAACCGAGGCCAGGGATCGTCCTCTACCGATTCGAGACTCTCTAGCCCGAGCCTCAAGCAAGCGCGCAGACAAGCCTTGGATCGTCAGGGCCGGTCCACCGATGTGGATTATTATGCCTGAACACAACGTTTCCCCACCCTTTGGGGGCATAAATGAGCCAACGAATGACTCAATCGGCTTCACATAGTCACTGATATATCCGAGGTGCCTCGCAACAACAATAACCACATAAGTCAAACTCGTCAGGGCGTGTAAAACCACTGATGCCACTTCTAACTAGAAAGAAATGCATGTGCCCGCTGATGTCCTCTCCCGTTTCTGGTTCACAACCGGGGTGTGAGGCTCGCGAATCAATGCTACACAAAGCTATGCCACACAGGCGGTGCTTTGATCATCAACCACGAGACTCTGCTTTTCAACAGAAGCCTTGATCATTTGCATCTCAGCATGCCACACAGGAAATTCACGCTATGCAACCGATATCAATCACACAGAATGAAATCCGATGTCAGACACACATCCATTTACAAGACCGTTCTGGGTCTGAACGAAACCGGAGGAACCTTATTCCACGCATATCCATCGATCTCCAAGTACGTCTGGACGACCACTAATTGATTCCCTCCTCTTGGGTGTACGGCCCAATCAAGATCATCAGTGATTATCCAAACGACGTAAAGACCTTCGGTCTTCAATCACCATCTTCATCTTCGACTTATCGTCGTATCAATTTGTAACGACCCAGAAAATCTGAACCAATTTAAAATTTTTAAATTGGCTAAAATAATGGATTTTAAATATTTAAAATAAATATTTTAAATAATGGCGATGAAAACTGAGTTTGAATCGACATTTGAAAACGAATATAATTAATTATAATTATATATATAATTGAAAATAGCGCGGTAGTTCGATAATTCGATTTCAAACTTCAATTGAATATACCGGGTGCAAAACAATCCGCATTTTAGTGAAACCAAAAACATTAGGATCTTATTGGTAATATCTTTCTAACGAATCTAACCAATCGAAATTTGATAGCGGGAATCAAAAGATATGTCCAGTTGAAAATTCTGAATAGTCGCTATGGAATTCAGGCCCTTAAAAATGGACATTTTGCAGATGACCTCGGATTTCGACGAAACCACTTTTGTTGGGTCCGCAGTGTCAAGTTATTGCTAGGTTTCAAATTTCATAATTTTTCGAATCAATATGTGAGCGTGGCAAAAGAAAACGCGTTTGACCAGTTTCCGTTGATTTTAATCGACTGGAAATTGGCCATTTTTCAAACGGCCTCAGAATTCGACGAAACTAGTTTTGTTAGGACCGTATCGTCAATACGAAGCTAGAAAATATTTTTCTGGAATTTTTCTAGTTAGTATGTGACCCCGGTAATTTGAAATGTGCGTTTAAAATTCAATATAGTGATTTAAATGAAAATTCAAAAGGAAACCGATTGTAACGATCAAACCAGCTTGCGATACATATCCCATTGTGTTCGGAATGGGGGTTAAACGCTATGGACGACAGGCGGTGGGCCTCGTTTCGAGGTCGTGGATGAAAGTCAACCTTTTTGCGAAATTTAATAATTAAATAATAATAATAATAAAAAATGCTCTTCCCTCCTTTATCTCCTTCTGGCCCCCCCGATTCAGTTAAACAAAAAAAAAAAAAAAAACCTAGACATCGACGCCACTGCCCCCTGACAACCCACGACCGCCGAACCCCCACCGCCCTCCGATCTTCTTTCCCCCCCTCTTCCTTGCTCTCGCCCCCCCCCCCCCATTCGATCGAAGCCATCGCGTTCGAACCCAGAAGCCATCGCCTCTCCGTTCGAGGCTTGAAGCGCCTCCTCCGTTCGAGGCTTGAAGCGCCTCCCCCGTTCGAAGCCACAACGCCACCCTCGAGAACCCCGCCTCCGACGAACTGCAGAAAACACCCCCCTCTGTAAGTTTTCGTTTTGCTGTTTTGTTTTTAAAGTAAAAACCTAATTTTTTAAAGGATTTTTAAACTGATTTGTTTTTAAAGAAATAAAACTGATTTATTTTATAAAGTATAAAACTGGAATTTTTAAAAAAAAAAATAAAAACTGAATTTTTAAAAGTATTTTAAAACTGAATTTTAAAAAGTATAAAACTGATTTCAAAAGAATTTAAAAACTGATTTTTAAAGTTATAAAAACTGAATTTTTAAAAGTATTCAAAACTGAATTTTAAAAAGTATAAAAACTGATTTTGTTTTTAAAGAAAAAAATAAGAAAAACTGATTTTAAAAGCAAGATAAAAACTGATTTTAAAAGCAAGGAAAAACTGATTTTAAAAGCAAGGAAAAACTGATTTTAAAAGCAAAGAAAATCAGATTTTTTATATATTGAGAGTCGAAGTAAAAACCATATTTTTATATATCGAAGGTCGAAGTAGAAATCAGATTTTTATATATTGAATAACATAGTAAAAATTCGATTTTTACATGTGTAGAGAATACGGGCGAAAGCGACAAAAGGCGAAGATTTCTATAAAGGAAGTGTCGTGCAGTTGGATAGCTATTGGTGAGATTTCTGATTTAAATATATATATATATATATGTGTGTGAAATGAAAGTGAATTGCTATATATAAATATATATCTATATATATACGCCCCTCGTCCACAAACCATGGACGATATTTATTGATTGAAATTGTTGTGATAATTGGTTGATAGCGAATGATTGTTTGGGATTGTTTGTGATTGATATTGGTTGATTGTGGTTGAAAAATACCCATTGGTGGTTGTGAAATATTTGGTTGAAACCACATAGGATTAGTTTGTGGAAATGAAATAAATATATACATGCCGCCTGCGTGCGAACTAGATGCATGATCCCCATTGTCAAAAACCGCGAGGTTTTAAGGTAGAGCGAGGAGCCGTACTAGGGACGGTGCCGGTGTAACTACCCTGCCGTTATGCTGCCGAAATTTTGAATAATATTTGTGTGTTTGAATTATTTTCATATGCTTAAACTATATTTATTCATTGTATAGAAAACATTCATGTGTTGAATTGATATTCATTCGTTGTTTAGAAATTCATGTGTTGAATGGTATTCATATTTTGAAATAAATTGTTCGATAATAAAAATCACATTTTTATCTATATATAAAAACTATTGAAAACATTCATGTGTTGAATTGATATTCATTCGTTGTTTAGAAATTCATGTGTTGAATGGTATTCATATTTTGAAATAAACTGTTCGATAATAAAAATCACATTTTTATCTATATATAGAAACCATAGAAAACATTCATGTGTTGAATTGATATTCATTCGTTGTTTAGAAATTCATGTGTTGAATGGTATTCATATTTTGAAATAAATTGTTTTATGATAAAAATCCCATTTTTATCACCAACTTGAACTATATAGAAGAATAGTGTTTTGAAATGAATTGTTTTACAATAAAAATCACATTTTTATTGTATGCATAAATCGTTGAAATGTGAAGTATTAAAAATAGCCACTTGTTCAAAATAAACATATATGAGTTGAAATATTCATTAATTAGCTAATGAAATGATTTGCACCTATTTATGTAACATTAGAATGAATGGAGTTTTTAAACCAAATAGAAATCGAATATGAAGTCGAATAGAAATTGATAAATGATAAGAACTGTATATATATGTACATGCAATATTCATTGAACAGGTTATAGCAAAGGGGCTAGAGAAGAGGAATAAAATTTTGTGCCCGACAAATAGGTACACATTTACTGATTTGTTTGGGTGATGATTTTGAGCCTGTTGGCTAGCCGCTTGGCTTTTTCTTTTTCTTTTTGAGATTAGAAGGACCGGGAACGCTATTTGCAATTTCCCGATGCTCCCGGTGCAGGGGAGGTTATGGCGAAATTTTTCCAAAATTTAAGGTGTTAGAAAAATAATTGAAGTGAAAACGATATTGAAATCATTGAATGAACTATATTTATATAAATATATAAATATAAATAAAATTAAAACGAAACGAGGCCGTGCAGTTCGTATTTTGAAACCGTGATTTCAAACGACTAGTGCGGGAAATCCGACCATTGGATTTTCCCGAAACCTCAACCGTCGGGTTCGCCTTGGAATAATCTTTCCAACGGCACCAACCTTGTAAAAATCCAACGGTTGGATTGTCTGGAATGTTTAATTCAAATCTGAAGAAAAACAGCGCCAGAAACGATTATATTTATTTTTATATATAAATATAATTATATTTAATCGAATAACGACGCTGCAGTTCGTATTTTGAAATCGAAATTTCAAACGATTGTACAGGGAGATCCGACCGTCGGATTTTCCCGAAACTGGAAACGTTGGGTTCGTTTTGAAAAGACCTTTCTAATGATGTAAATTTTGTGAAGATCCAACGGTTAGATTTTCAGATATGTGTAAATCAAATCTGAAGGAAAACAGCGCCACGGCCGTCTTATGGCTTGAAGCGTCGTTTTGAATAAAATGGCTATTTTAAAATAAATAAAAATAGCGATAAATAGTTATAAAATATCATAAGCGATATGGAATGGAAATAAACTGAATTTGCTCGATTTATGTTGTATTTGATGGTTGAATGTGTTTGGTGTGAAAACTATATTAAAGAACACAATTGGTGTTGTCGAATAATTTAACCATTGAAATAAATCGATTTGAAATTCTAAATATACGTGAATTATTTGAAAAGGCCGAGTTAATTCTCATTTCGAATAATCGACCGACGATTGAAATTCGAAGATGAAGACGATGGTCGAAGACCGGAGATCTTCACCACGTTTGGATGGTAACCGAGGTCCTGATTGGGAGGCATCCCGAAATATGGATAATGAGTGGTGATCGTCCAGACGTACGTGGTGATCGAAGGGTTTGCGAGGTATTTAGTGCCTCCGGTTTCGTTCAGACCCAGAACGGACTTGTAAATGGACTGTGTGTCCGACATTGGAATTTGTTCTGTGTGATTGATAGCCATCAGTTGCACGGTGCGAATTGCCTGTGTGGCATGCTAAGATGCAGTGATCAGGACTTCTGTTGAAAAGCAAAGTCTTGTGGTGATGATCAAAGCACCGCCTGTGTGGCGTAGCTTTGTGTATAACATGAATTCGCGAGCCTCACACCCCGGTATGAACCTAAAACGGGAGAAGGACCTCAGGGAGGGCATGCGTTTCTTTCTAGCTAGGGTGGTGTCAGTGACCTACCAGCCCTGACATTTATATACTTTTCACCTATGTGGTTGTTGCTGTTGCGAGGCGCCTCGGTTTGATCGGACGATCCGGGTCCGATGGAGTCATTCGTTGGCTCGTCTACACCCCAAAGGGTGGGGAAACGCAGGTTCAGGAATTTTAATCCACATCGGTGGACCGGCCCTGACGATCCAAGGGCCCACCTGAGTCTGGGTCCTGAGGGGCGGGCTAGAGCGTCTCGAATTCGGTAAGGACTATCTTTTGCCTTGGTTCATGACGGAAATCCAATTTCCAAGTACGTGATCGTGCGGTTTTGATTGTATACCTATATATGGCGACATAGTGGTATGGGGCATTAATGCCGTCTATGATTGATAGTTATGATTTGAAATTGTTTTCAAAACATATAAACACTAGCAATAATATCAAATGCCTTTGTTTTATTCGTATCAAGCATATCTTGGCCGTTATCAGGTAAAAACTCTATCCTCCGGTTTGCGTTGCATTGTGTGATGGGAACTGAGTCTTATAACGGCTTCATTTTTATAAAAAGCATAGCGATGGTTTAAAAGAAAGATTTGTTTTAAAGCACTGGCAATCCAATGGAGTAAACCCGTTCCACGAAAGTGGCGTGGTCCTGTGATTAGCCAAATTATATATATGTGCTGAGTGGATTTCTCATACCAGTCCCATGACTGACTCGTAGTTTGTTTCACTCTCAAACTCGGGTGCCCCTTTTTCTACACGGGCAGCCTTGTATTCAGGTATAGCTGGTTCTTTCTGGATAGCTGGAGCTGAAGATGGATTCTATCATTTATTTCTTTTTATGCTGTTCAGCTCCTATTGTACATACTTTGTTTATTTCCGCTGTAGACATTTATGTATAGCTGAACTGTATTTGTACTAAGTAAGATCCTGTATACTCTGTAACTCTGATGATTACTTTTATCCAGTATATTTTGTTGTTCATTCTGGTGTATTTATTTAATTCTGTTCTGCTATTATCTGTTTCTGTGTTATATTCCAAAGATAACCTTGTTTCCGTGAGAACGGGAAATCGGGTCGTCTCATCGTGGTATCAGAGCATTGGTTAAGCTTAGTTCTGAAATATAACATTTGAACGAACTCGTCAGAAATAGAACCAGTAGTGTTCTAGGACGGGTAACTCAATACAGATAGGATCAGCAATATCCTAGTATGAGTAAAGCAGAATGAAATTTCACCTCGATAGACACATTTGCATTGAAGTATGTGTTTCTATATTTTAAATTTTCTTTTCTGTGACCTGACACTTGATCTGCTAATTGCAGAAGTACTAGAAAAATGAGTGCCAGAAACAGAAGGAATACAGAACCCGATCTAGAGGCTCTATTAAAGAAATATCGAAATCTGAACGGAGCGCAATTCTCGGGCAATGAATCTATTATTCAAACTCAAGCTTGGTTGAGTTCTGTCGAAAGAATCTTTGAGCATATCCAGCTGAGAGATGACCAGAAACGGTTAGTAGCATCTTGGGCGCTTAAAGAAGAAGCTTTAATCTGGTGGGAATCAATCATCAAAGATAATCCAGAAGGTGATATCACCTGGGACAGATTCAAAGTGATTTTCTTAGAAAGATTTACTCCTCCCGAAGCAACCGAGAGATTATGTGATGAATTTTCTTATCTAATACAAGGTGATATGACCATTCCCGAATATCATAAGAAATTCAATGAACTTGCTCACTTTGCTCCTCATCTAATTCAAAATCAGAAGAGGAAAAATATGAGATTTATTCACGGGCTTCAAAGGAAATACCAGAATAAAGTATTGGGGCACGTGAAGCTTCCTTTTTCTGAAATGATTTATATGGCTTATCAGTATGAAGATCTCCATAAGAAAGGAATGTTACGCGACGAAGATGAAGTCTGTTGTAGTGACAAAGCAGAGTCTGAAGCTGATATTCCTGAAGCCAGTACAAGGTCTGAGGTCAATAAGAAGCTCAGTGCCAAGAGAAAAAGGGCTGAATCTGGGAACGAACAAATAACAACCGCCACGTGCTCAAGCTGCAATAGAAAAGGACATTTGGCGATAAGTTGCAAATCTTGGAACAAATGAAGAAAGAGAGGATTAGAACCCAGTAAGAAGGTTCCTGAAGGCAGAGGATGCCATAAGTGCCATCAGGCTGGGCATATCGCGAAAAACTGCCCGCTATCTCAGAAATCTGGAGCAGTTCAAATAAATGAAGTAGCAGAAGCGTCTGGGCCCTCAGCTAGCCAAGAAAGACCAGATGTTTTAGAAGGCACGCTAACTATCAAAGACATCCCAGCTAAAGTACTGTTTGACACAGGCGCGTCAAGAAGCTTCATTGCCAAAGATGCAGCTAAGAAACTGGATTTGAATTTGAAAAAGCTCAAGGAACCCATGACTGTCCAGAATCCGGTTGGGGGTTCCATTGATCTCAGTTGGGTTTGTGGAGTGCCGGTTTCTTTCTCTCGTTATCGGTTTCCTACCATCGCCGTCGTCATGAATTTTAAAGAGTTTGATCTTATCTTGGGGTTAGACTGGTTGACCAAATATGAAGCTGAAGTTAAATGCGCCGACAGAGTCGTAAAGGCGAGGATTAAATCAGGCGATTATATAACCATTCCTTGTGAAGGTCAGAATGCTAATAGAAAAGACTTCTGGGCAGCTTTTAATGTTTCTCCATCCCAAATAGAAAATGTCCCTGAAGTCACAGAGAATATTCCTGACCTCATCAAAGACATTCCTGTCGTCAAGAACTATGCGGATGTGTTCGAAGAAGTTGTTCGCTTACCTCCGCAAAGAGAAATAGATTTCAAGATTGCTTTGATTCCCAATGCAAGGCCGGTAGTTCACGCTATTCGAAGAATGTCCTTGAAAGAGAAGGAGGAATTAGACAATCAAACACGACAGCTAGTATGGAAGGGTCTAATCAGACCTAGTTTCTCTGATTGGGGTGCAGCGGTAGTATTTGTCCCAAAATCTGACGGTACTCTACGGTTATGTGTGGATTATCGTGATCTGAACAAACAGACGATAAAGAACAAATATCCATTGCCGCGAATAGATGATTTGTTGGATCGATTAAATGGAGCACAAGTATTCTCACGAATGGACCTAGCTACAGGTTTCCATCAACTTCGAATTGCCGAAGAATGTGTTCCAATGACAGCGTTCAGAGGCCCCGACTTATTCTACGAGTGGTTAGTAATGCCGTTCGGCTTATGTAACGCTCCAGCCTATTTCGTCGATCTAATGAACAGAGTATTCAGAGGAGTATTGAATAAATTTGTTCTGGTTTTTATTGATGATATTCTAATCTTCTCTAAATCAAAGGCCGAACATGAAAAGCATCTGGAACAAGTGTTAGAAATTCTCAGACGGAATATATTAAAAGCCAAATTTTCCAAGTGTATCTTCTGGCAAGATGAAGTAAAATTTCTGGGCCAAGTCGTATCGAAAGATGGAATCGCTGTGGATCTAGGCAAAATCACAGCTATTCAGAACTGGAAACAGCCTAGTACTCCCACTGAAGTCCGCAGTTTTCTCGGATTGGCTAGCTATTACCGAAAGTTCGTTAAAGACTTTTCGAAGATATCTGGCCACTTAACGAAGCTTACAAAGAAGCATTCTAAATTCAAATGGACTCAAGAGAGTGAGGAGGCGTTTGAGGAGCTAAAGTTAAGATTAACGACAGCTCCAGTGTTAACCATCATCTATGGCAACCAAGATTTAAAAGTCTGGACTGATGCTTCTAGAGAAGGCCTTGGTGCAGTGTTGATGCAAAGAGGCCAAGTAATTGCTTATGCTAGCCGTCAACTGAAGCCGCACGAGAAAAACTATGTAACTCATGATCTTGAGTTATTGGCTATCATATTCTCTTTGAAGATCTGGAGACACTATCTTCTGGGCGAGAGATTTGAACTGTTTACAGATCACCAGTCGTTAAAGTATCTGTTCACTCAGAAAGACCTGAATTTGAGGCAGCAACGTTGGCTGGAGTTTCTTGCAGCATATGACTTTGAAATTATATATACTCCCGGGAAAGCCAACGTCGTGGCCGATGCTCTGAGCCGAAAGAATGTAATGATCGCCAGCTTTATTATCACGACCTCCTTGATTGACAAAATATCTATTCTTCAGAAGGAGGATAACTTTATAAAAGATATGATCAAAAGGATTCAGAAAGGCGAACCCTCGTGTTTTCAAATAGATAACGACGAGACCCTGAGATTGAAAGGAAGGATTTGTGTTCCTGACGTTCCTGAGCTAAAAAGGGAAGTGTTAGACGAGTGTCACAAGTCCAAGCTGAGTATCCATCCTAGTGTGGCCAAAATGTATAACGATCTCAAAAGAACTTTCTGGTGGAAGGCTATGAAAAGAGACGTTTCGATATATGTTAGTCGATGCCCTACTTGCCAGCTAGTCAAAAGCGACCAACAGAAATTGGCTGGATTATTACAACCACTGGAAGTTCCTGGCTGGAAGTGGGAACATATTTCTATGGATTTCATTGATGGTTTGCCCAGAACCAGAAAAGGAAATGACAGTATTTGGGTGATCGTAGATCGTTTCATGAAGACCGCCCATTTCATACCTGTCAGATCAAACAGAACTGCTCAGAGTCTGGCGCAGATTTACTTCAGGGAAATAGTTAGACTACATGGAGTGCCGCTCAGTATAGTCAGTGATAGAGATACAATATTCACTAGTAAATTCTGGGAAGCATTTCAAGTCGAGCTAGGAACGAAGTTGAACTTGAGCACCGCTTATCATCCTCAGACAGACGGTCAGACTGAGAGGGTGAATCGCATTTTAGAAGATCTATTGCGGGCTTGTGTTATAGATTTCGGTGGATCATGGGAAGACCATCTACATTTGGCTGAATTCTCTTATAACAACAGCTACCAGGCGAGTCTGACAATGTCGCCATTCGAAGCATTGTATGGTAGACCGTGCCGATCTCCTGCTTGTTGGGTCGAGCCTGGAAATAGACTTGTGTTGGGTCCGGATATGATTCGAGAAGCTGCCGACAAAGTCGATTTTATTAAGAAGCGATTACTCGCCGCTCAAAGCCGACAAAAGTGCTATGCCGATAGAAGAAGAAGAGATATATCCTTTGAAGTTGGCGACTATGTATATTTGAAAGTATCGCCGATGAGAGGAGTAATCCGGTTCGGTAAAACTGGAAAGTTAGCACCCAAATTTATTGGTTCGTTTCCTATTCTGGAACGGATTGGAACTCTCGCTTATAGGGTCAAACTGCCTGACTGGTTGCCTGGAGTTCATGATGTATTTCATATATCTCAACTTCGAAAGCACGTTCATGATCCAGACTTGATCGTGGAAGAAGCAGCTAAGCAGGATATTGAAATTACTCCAGAATTAGCTGTGAGGCGAGAGCCGCTAAAGATCATCGGCAAAGAAACCAAAGAGCTGAGAAACAAGAAGGTTCACCTAGTCAAAGTGCAATGGAGCGGAGATCCGCGAGATTGTACTTGGGAAACCGAGGGGAGCATTCAGAAAGCTTATCCCAGATGCCGAGTAGATATCTCTGATTGACTCCGGTGCAAGGTATATTTACCATACTTTGCATTACCATTTAATTCACTATTCTGTTGCTATTTTCTTCCCATGGATGTGCATTGTTTATTCTATACTCTGAATATTAGAAACAAATTGGTTGTTGTATTGTGAGATCGTAGATTTATCAAACCACTTTCGACTTTATTCCTTTTCGGGGACGAAAAGTTTTAAGTGGGGGAGATTGTAACGACCCAGAAAATCTGAACCAATTTAAAATTTTTAAATTGGCTAAAATAATGGATTTTAAATATTTAAAATAAATATTTTAAATAATGGCGATGAAAACTGAGTTTGAATCGACATTTGAAAACGAATATAATTAATTATAATTATATATAGAATTGAAAATAGCGCGGTAGTTCGATAATTCGATTTCAAACTTCAATTGAATATACCGGGTGCAAAACAATCCGCATTTTAGTGAAACCAAAAACATTAGGATCTTATTGGTAATATCTTTCTAACGAATCTAACCAATCGAAATTTGATAGCGGGAATCAAAAGATATGTCCAGTTGAAAATTCTGAATAGTCGCTATGGAATTCAGGCCCTTAAAAATGGACATTTTGCAGATGACCTCGGATTTCGACGAAACCACTTTTGTTGGGTCCGCAGTGTCAAGTTATTACTAGGTTTCAAATTTCATAATTTTTCGAATCAATATGTGAGCGTGGCAAAAGAAAACGCGTTTGACCAGTTTCCGTTGATTTTAATCGACTGGAAATTGGCCATTTTTCAAACGGCCTCAGAATTCGACGAAACTAGTTTTGTTAGGACCGTATCGTCAATACGAAGCTAGAAAATATTTTTCTGGAATTTTTCTAGTTAGTATGTGACCCCGGTAATTTGAAATGTGCGTTTAAAATTCAATATAGTGATTTAAATGAAAATTCAAAAGGAAACCGATTGTAACGATCAAACCAGCTTGCGATACATATCCCATTGTGTTCGGAATGGGGGTTAAACGCTATGGACGACAGGCGGTGGGCCTCGTTTCGAGGTCGTGGATGAAAGTCAACTTTTTGCGAAATTTAATAATTAAATAATAATAATAAAAAAAATGCTCTTCCCTCCTTTATCTCCTTCTGCCCCCCCCCCCGATTCAGTTAAACAAAAAAAAAAAAAAAACCTAGACATCGACGCCACCGCCCCCTGACAAACCACGACCGCCGAACCTCCACCGCCCTCCGATCTTCTTTCCCCCCCTCTTCCTTGCTCTCGCCCCCCCATTCGATCGAAGCCATCGCGTTCGAACCCAGAAGCCATCGCCTCTCCGTTCGAGGCTTGAAGCGCCTCCTCCGTTCGAGGCTTGAAGCGCCTCCCCCGTTCGAAGCCACAACGCCACCCTCGAGAACCCCGCCTCCGACGAACTGCAGAAAACACCCCCCTCTGTAAGTTTTCGTTTTGCTGTTTTGTTTTTAAAGTAAAAACCTAATTTTTTAAAGGATTTTTAAACTGATTTGTTTTTAAAGAAATAAAACTGATTTATTTTATAAAGTATAAAACTGGAATTTTTTTAAAAAAAAATAAAAACTGAATTTTTAAAAGTATTTTAAAACTGAATTTTAAAAAGTATAAAACTGATTTCAAAAGAATTTAAAAACTGATTTTTAAAGTTATAAAAACTGAATTTTTAAAAGTATTCAAAACTGAATTTTAAAAAGTATAAAAACCGATTTTGTTTTTAAAGAAAAAAATAAGAAAAACTGATTTTAAAAGCAAGATAAAAACTGATTTTAAAAGCAAGGAAAAACTGATTTTAAAAGCAAGGAAAAACTGATTTTAAAAGCAAAGAAAATCAGATTTTTTATATATTGAGAGTCGAAGTAAAAACCATATTTTTATATATCGAAAGTCGAAGTAGAAATCAGATTTTTATATATTGAATAACATAGTAAAAATTCGATTTTTACATGTGTAGAGAATACGGGCGAAAGTGACAAAAGGCGAAGATTTCTATAAAGGAAGTGTCGTGCAGTTGGATAGCTATTGGTGAGATTTCTGATTTAAATATATATATATATATATATATATATATGTGTGTGTGAAATGAAAGTGAATTGCTATATATAAATATATATCTATATATATATATACGCCCCTCGTCCACAAACCATGGACGATATTTATTGATTGAAATTGTTGTGATAATTGGTTGATAGCGAATGATTGTTTGGGATTGTTTGTGATTGATATTGGTTGATTGTGGTTGAAAAATACCCATTGGTGGTTGTGAAATATTTGGTTGAAACCACATAGGATTAGTTTGTGGAAATGAAATAAATATATACATGCCGCCTGCGTGCGAACTAGATGCATGATCCCCATTGTCAAAAACCGCGAGGTTTTAAGGTAGAGCGAGGAGCCGTACTAGGGACGGTGCCGGTGTAACTACCCTGCCGTTATGCTGCCGAAATTTTGAATAATATTTGTGTGTTTGAATTATTTTCATATGCTTAAACTATATTTATTCATTGTATAGAAAACATTCATGTGTTGAATTGATATTCATTCGTTGTTTAGAAATTCATGTGTTGAATGGTATTCATATTTTGAAATAAATTGTTCGATAATAAAAATCACATTTTTATCTATATATAAAAACTATTGAAAACATTCATGTGTTGAATTGATATTCATTCGTTGTTTAGAAATTCATGTGTTGAATGGTATTCATATTTTGAAATAAATTGTTCGATAATAAAAATCACATTTTTATCTATATATAGAAACCATAGAAAACATTCATGTGTTGAATTGATATTCATTCGTTGTTTAGAAATTCATGTGTTGAATGGTATTCATATTTTGAAATAAATTGTTTTATGATAAAAATCCCATTTTTATCACCAACTTGAACTATATAGAAGAATAGTGTTTTGAAATGAATTGTTTTACAATAAAAATCACATTTTTATTGTATGCATAAATCGTTGAAATGTGAAGTATTAAAAATAGCCACTTGTTCAAAATAAACATATATGAGTTGAAATATTCATTAATTAGCTAATGAAATGATTTGCACCTATTTATGTAACATTAGAATGAATGGAGTTTTTAAACCAAATAGAAATCGAATATGAAGTCGAATAGAAATTGATAAATGATAAGAACTGTATATATATGTACATGCAATATTCATTGAACAGGTTATAGCAAAGGGGCTAGAGAAGAGGAATAAAATTTTGTGCCCGACAAATAGGTACACATTTACTGATTTGTTTGGGTGATGATTTTGAGCCTGTTGGCTAGCCGCTTGGCTTTTTCTTTTTCTTTTTGAGATTAGAAGGACCGGGAACGCTATTTGCAATTTCCCGATGCTCCCGGTGCAGGGGAGGTTATGGCGAAATTTTTCCAAAATTTAAGGTGTTAGAAAAATAATTGAAGTGAAAACGATATTGAAATCATTGAATGAACTATATTTATATAAATATATAAATATAAATAAAATTAAAACGAAACGAGGCCGTGCAGTTCATATTTTGAAACCGTGATTTCAAACGACTAGTGCGGGAAATCCGACCATTGGATTTTCCCGAAACCTCAACCGTCGGGTTCGCCTTGGAATAATCTTTCCAACGGCACCAACCTTGTAAAAATCCAACGGTTGGATTGTCTGGAATGTTTAATTCAAATCTGAAGAAAAACAGCGCCAGAAACGATTATATTTATTTTTATATATAAATATAATTATATTTAATCGAATAACGACGCTGCAGTTCGTATTTTGAAATCGAAATTTCAAACGATTGTACAGGGAGATCCGACCGTCGGATTTTCCCGAAACTGGAAACGTTGGGTTCGTTTTGAAAAGACCTTTCTAATGATGTAAATTTTGTGAAGATCCAACGGTTAGATTTTCAGATATGTGTAAATCAAATCTGAAGGAAAACAGCGCCACGGCCGTCTTATGGCTTGAAGCGTCGTTTTGAATAAAATGGCTATTTTAAAATAAATAAAAATAGCGATAAATAGTTATAAAATATCATAAGCGATATGGAATGGAAATAAACTGAATTTGCTCGATTTATGTTGTATTTGATGGTTGAATGTGTTTGGTGTGAAAACTATATTAAAGAACACAATTGGTGTTGTCGAATAATTTAACCATTGAAATAAATCGATTTGAAATTCTAAATATACGTGAATTATTTGAAAAGGCCGAGTTAATTCTCATTTCGAATAATCGACCGACGATTGAAATTCGAAGATGAAGACGATGGTCGAAGATCGGAGATCTTCACCTCGTTTGGATGGTAACCGAGGTCCTGATTGGGAGGCATCCCGAAATATGGATAATGAGTGGTGATCGTCCAGACGTACGTGGTGATCGAAGGGTTTGCGAGGTATTTAGTGCCTCCGGTTTCGTTCAGACCCAGAACGGACTTGTAAATGGACTGTGTGTCCGACATTGGAATTTGTTCTGTGTGATTGATAGCCATCAGTTGCACGGTGCGAATTGCCTGTGTGGCATGCTAAGATGCAGTGATCAGGACTTCTGTTGAAAAGCAAAGTCTTGTGGTGATGATCAAAGCACCGCCTGTGTGGCGTAGCTTTGTGTATAACGTGAATTCGCGAGCCTCACACCCCGGTATGAACCTAAAACGGGAGAAGGACCTCAGGGAGGGCATGCGTTTCTTTCTAGCTAGGGTGGTGTCAGTGACCTACCAGCCCTGACATTTATATACTTTTCACCTATGTGGTTGTTGCTGTTGCGAGGCGCCTCGGTTTGATCGGACGATCCGGGTCCGATGGAGTCATTCGTTGGCTCGTCTACACCCCAAAGGGTGGGGAAACGCAGGTTCAGGAATTTTAATCCACATCGGTGGACCGGCCCTGACGATCCAAGGGCCCACCTGAGTCTGGGTCCTGAGGGGCGGGCTAGAGCGTCTCGAATTCGGTAAGGACTATCTTTTGCCTTGGTTCATGACGGAAATCCAATTTCCAAGTACGTGATCGTGCGGTTTTGATTGTATACCTATATATGGCGACATAGTGGTATGGGGCATTAATGCCGTCTATGATTGATAGTTATGATTTGAAATTGTTTTCAAAACATATAAACACTAGCAATAATATCAAATGCCTTTGTTTTATTCGTATCAAGCATATCTTGGCCGTTATCAGGTAAAAACTCTATCCTCCGGTTTGCGTTGCATTGTGTGATGGGAACTGAGTCTTATAACGGCTTCATTTTTATAAAAAGCATAGCGATGGTTTAAAAGAAAGATTTGTTTTAAAGCACTGGCAATCCAATGGAGTAAACCCGTTCCACGAAAGTGGCGTGGTCCTGTGATTAGCCAAATTATATATATGTTGAGTGGATTTCTCATACCAGTCCCATGACTGACTCGTAGTTTGTTTCACTCTCAAACTCGGGTGCCCCTTTTTCTACACGGGCAGCCTTGTATTCAGGTTTAGCTGGTTCTTTCTGGATAGCTGGAGCTGAAGATGGATTCTATCATTTATTTCTTTTTATGCTGTTCAGCTCCTATTGTACATACTTTGTTTATTTCCGCTGTAGACATTTATGTATAGCTGAACTGTATTTGTACTAAGTAAGATCCTGTATACTCTGTAACTCTGATGATTACTTTTATCCAGTATATTTTGTTGTTCATTCTGGTGTATTTATTTAATTCTGTTCTGCTATTATCTGTTTCTGTGTTATATTCCAAAGATAACCTTGTTTCCGTTAGAACGGGAAATCGGGTCGTCTCACAATTATTCAGAATGGGATAAACACGGTCTTTCCGAATAACTCACGTATATAATAAACAAGTGTTACACAAACACAACATACGCCTCATTCCAATTCATCAGTCACTAACCGTAAATTAGCAAGAGAACAATTCCCCAAATAATAACCCCGAAGGCCGAAACCAACATCAGATCAATACCCAGGAAACCATTCAACTTAACTAATCTCCAGTTAGTTTCTAAATTTCACATTCTTAGGGAAAGGTTCCCATTAATTTTATCAAAGATAAATTCTTCTAAATTTTTCTTTAATCTTCTTTTGAATATCAATTCAAACTAGTCGGGATTAGCGAAACACACCGAAGTAATCATTTATTCTATTTCCCAATCCCCACCTATTCATCCCATGAAGTAAAACTGGTAATACTTCATATCTAACACCACGGTGTTATCAGTAAATTCAATTACATTTCACATTCAAATCTAATTAAAGATTTAACTATCGCCTGGAGCAAAACTGGTGATTCTCCATTCTAGATCTTTTCAATCTAATTTAAGATTCATTAAAATTCCACTTAGTTTTAATACTTAACTGGGTTAAAGAATCAATGTCATTTAAAACACGGTTCACGATAAACCCCAAAATCACATCACATTTCAATCAATCCCTAGCCGTAAATTTGCAAGTGAGCAATTCCCTAAGTATTAACACCGAAGGCTGAAACCAACATCAGATCAATACCCCAGAAACCATTCAACTTAACTAATCTCCAGTTAATTTCTGATTTTCTTAACTCCTTTGGGTCTAAGAACATTATTATCGAAGATACCGTTCACGACAACCCAAAATCACATTCCATTAATTATCGGGTTAAATAACAAGTGTTATTTAAAACACTGTTCACGATAAACATAAAAATCAATACTAATTCAATTCTAATTAAATATTATTTAATTGATACACTTCATTAAATCTAAATAAAAAGATTTAATCTTTTTCTCCACTGGGGTTAAGAACAGTGTTAATGAAGACACCATTCACGACAAACCCAAATCCCATTTGATATTAAATACAAGGCTCTGAATAGAAAATATATCGTCTTATATTCAATATCAAATTCTACGACCAACAAATATCGTATTGGAAATAACGATATAAATTTATCTTTCAAATTTCCATAACAATATCTGTATAATCCCGAAATCCAACGTCGAAATATTCCAAAGACGATTTCGATTCAAATCCATTCCAATTCAATTATTGGAAATTCAAGTTATTATCAAAACCATTTCAAATCCAATTTATTTATTTTAAAAATAAACAGAATTATAATTCTAGTTCGAAATTAGTTCATTTCGATAAAAATCCTTTTTTATCTTTTCAAATATGTAATTTTTCATCCTAATTCCTCACAAATCATTTCTGATGATTTTACACAAATTATTACTATTTTTAATAATTTTATCAAGGCCCTTACAGTCGATTTCCATCAATGGCCATCGAACTGCACTTACAACGACCTTTTCTAAATTTGATTTGGACATAATTCCAAATCCAACTGTTAGATTTCTAATTTCTCATATTTGTTAGAATGCTCTTTTCGATACGAACCCAAGGTTTCGGTTTTAGGAGAATCCGACGGACGGATCTCCCGCAACGTCAATTCGAAGTCAATGGTCGAAATTCGCGAACTGCCACAGCGCGGCGCGTTCTATTCAGGCCATATATATATAATATATATTATATATATTTCGTCAATTTCCTTTTAAAATGTATTATATAAATCGTTTTAAATTCGTTTTCAAAACGATTTCAACTTCATATTCAATTTCTAATCAAAATTGAATCTTTCCAATATAAATTCGTTTTAAATTCATTTCAACTCGATTTCAGTTCAAATCAATTTCAATTCAATTTCAATTTAATTCAAATTTCAAATCTATTTCAATTTAATTCGAATTTCAATTCATTTTAATTTAATTCGAATTTCAATTCATTTCAAAGTATCAGATTTTGAAATCACTTTCGATATTCATTGAAAAATGAATAAAATCGATATAAATATCGTTCACGTCAAAATGGCGTCAATCTAATCAACACAGCTTTTATTCAACACATGAATATATATTTTCAATTCAACAGATGAATTTTCTTTACTATTCAAGAAATGAATTTTCTTTACTATTCAACAAATGAATTTTCTTTACAATTCAACAAATGAATTTTGTTTATAATTCAACAAATGAATTTTCTTTATAATTCAACAAAGGAATTTCCTTTTGTGACGACAAGGAATTCCGCTCGATCCGAATCAGTCGCCAAACCGATCCTGACCGTTCGAAACGCCTGATTGTTTTGAGAACACGACAAAATAGAACGCAGACAGGAGAACATTTCATTACTTATTACAACAATTCCATCAGAATACAAGAATATACATAGTATAAATGAATAAGTATTACACAGAAATATCAGAGATTACAATAAATTACATAGCAGCGGAAAATAAAACAATACACAACTGAAGGAGATATACGGATACAAAGCTTTCCGGATATCATTCCAGCTTTAAACCAGGATCCTGTGAATATAAATCTGCAAAACCAAAACTACTAGCTGCCCGTGTCAAAATAAGGGCACCCAGAGTTTAGGTTAAAATAATAAACTCCAGGTCAGTCATGGGACTGGTGTGAGAACTAAAACCGTTATTAATCTTTATTTTTATAGTTAGGTATATCAAGGGACCATGCCGTATAACACGGAACGGGTTTCCTCCCAAGAATACCGGTGCATAAAACAAACAGCGCAATGCTAAATAAGGAAAAATGAAGCTATTATAAGACCCAGGTCCCATCACACAATGCAACGCAAACCGGAGGATAGGGTTTTTACCTTATAATAGACAAGAATGCTTGATACGTTTAAAAACAAATCACTTATTATTACTATAAGTGTATAGTGTATAAAACAACTTCAAATCATTAGTATCAATCATAGACGACATAAGCGCCCCATCCCACTATGTCTCCATATATAGGATTGCAACTAAAACCGAAACGTCACGTATTGGAAGTTGGATTTCCCTCTATGAACCGAGGCAAAAGATAGTCCTCTACCGATTCGAGACGCTCTAGTCCGCCCCTCAGGTCAGAGCTCGAGTGACCTTGGGATCGTTAGGGCCGGTCCACCGATGTGGATTAAAATGCCTGAACACTGCGTTTCCCCGCCCTTTGGGGCGTAGGTGAGCCAACTAAATGACTCCATCGGTTCGAGAACGACCGATATATCCGAGGCGCCTCGCAACAGCAACAACCACATAAGTCAAACTCGTCAGGGCGTGTAAAACCACTGACGCCACTTCTAACGAGAAAGAAACGCATGCCCTCCCTGATGTCCTCTCCCGTTTTGGTTCACACCGGGGTGTGAGGCTCGCGAATCAACATTACACAAAGCTACACCACACAGGCTGTGCTTTGATCATCAACCACAAGACTTTGCTTTTCAACAGAAGCCTTGCTCATTTGCATCTTAGCATGCCACACAGGCAAACCACTCCATGCAACCGATATCAATCACATAGAATGAAATCCAATGTCAGACACACAATCCATTTACAAGTCCATTCTGGGTCTGAACGAAACTGGAGGCACGTAGTATCCCGCATATCCATCGATCTCCAAGTACGTCTGGACGATCACCAACTGTTTCCATCTTCTTGGGTGTACATCCCAATCAAGATCATCAGTAATCACCCAAACGACGTGAAGACCTCCGGTCGTCGACCACCGTCTTAATCTTCGACTTATCGTCGTATCAGTTATTCAGAATGGGATAAATCCGGTCTTTCCGATTAACTCGCGTATATTATAAACAAGTGTTACACAAACACAACATACGCCCCATTCCAATTCATCAGTCACTAACCGTAAATTAACAAGAGAATAATTCCACAAATATTAATCCCGGAAGGCCGAAACCAACATCAGATCAATATCCAGAAAACCATTTTGCTTAGCTAACCGACAGTTAGTTTCTAAATTTCACATTCATAGGGAAAGGTTCCCATTAATTTTATCAAAGATAAATCCTTTAAATTTATTCTTTAATATACTTTTGAATATCAATTCAAACTAGTCGGGTTAACGAACCTTACCGAAGTAATCATTTGTTTTAATTTCCCAACCCCATCCTATTCATCCCATGAAGTAAAACTGGTTATACTTCATATCTAACACCACGGTGTTATCGGTAAATTCAATTACCATTTCACGTTTAAATCTAATTAAAGATTTAACTATTGCCTGGAGCAAAACAGGTGATACTCCATTCTCGATCTTATCAATCTAATTAAAGATTCATTAAAACTCAACTTAGTTTTAATCTTTGACTAGGTTAAAGAATTAGTGTCATTTAAAACACGGTTCACGATAAACCCCAAAATCACATCACATTTCAATCAGTCCTTAACCGTAAATTAGCAAGTGAGCAATTCCCTAAGTTTTAACCCAGAAGGCAGAAACCAACATCAGATCAATACCCCAGAAATCATTCAACTTAACTAATCTCCGGTTAGTTTCTGATTTTCTTAACTCCTTTGGGTCTAAGAACAGTATTATTGAAGATACCGTTCACGACAACCCAAAATCACATTCCATTAATTATCGGGTTAAAGAACAAGTGTTATTTAAAACCTTGTTTACGATAAACCCAAAAATCACATCCCATTAATTATCGGGTTAAAGAACAAGTGTTATTTAAAACACTGTTCATGATAAACCCAAAAATCAATACCAATTCAATTCCAATTAAATATTATTTAATTGGCACACTTCATTAAATCTAAATAAAAAGATTTAATCTTTTCTCAACTGGGCTTAAGAATAGTGTTAATGAAGACACCATTCACGACAAACCCAAATCACATTTGATATTAAATACAAGGCTCGGAATAGAAAATATATCGGCTTATATTCAATATCAAATTCTACGACCAACAAATATCGTATTGGAAATAACGATATAAATATATTTTTCAAATTTCCATAATAATATCAGTATAATCACGAAATCCAACATCGAAATAATCCAAAGACAATTTCGATTCAAATCCATTCCAATATAATTATTGGAAATTCTGGTTATTTTCAAAACCATTTTTCAAATTCAATTTATTTATTTAAAAATAAATAGACTTATAATTCTAGTTCAAAACTAGTTCATATCGATAAAAATCTATTTTTATCTTTTCAAATATGGAGTTTTTCATCCCGATTCTTCCCAAATCATTTCTTATGATTCTACACAAATTATTACTATTTTTAATAGTTTTATCAAGGCCCGTATAGTCGATTTCCATCAACGGCCATCGAACTGCACTTACAGCGACCTTTTCCAAATTTGATTTGGACATAATTCCAAATCCAACCGTTGGATTTCTAATTTCTAATATCCGTTAGAAAGCTCTTTTCGATACGAACCCAACGGTTCCGGATTTAGGAGAATCCGACGGTCGGATCCCCGCAATATCCATTCGAAGTCAATGGTCGAAATTTGCGAACTGCCGCGGCTATTCTAGCCATTATATTATATATATAATATATATAATATATACTTCGTCGATTTCCTTTTTAAAACGTATTTTATAAATCGTTTTGAATTCGTTTTCAAAATGATTTCAACTTCCTTTTCAAATTCAAATCAAAATTGAATTTTCCAATACAAATTCGTTTAAAATTCATTTCAATTCAAATCCATTTTAATTCAAATTGGTGTAAATTCAAATCAATTTCAATTCAATTTCAATACGTTTTAAATTCAATTCAAAACGATTTCAATTCTATTTCAATCTAATTCGAATTTCAATTCTATTCAGTTTAATTCGAATTTCATTTCAATTCAATTTAATTCGAATTTCAATTCCTTTCAAAATATCAGATCTTGAAATCACTTTTGATATTTATTGTAAAATGAATAAAATCGATATAAATATCGTTCACGTCAAAATGGCATCAATCTAATCAACACGGCTTCACATATTTCTATTTCCAAATATTCTATTTCAAATATTTCTATTTCAAATATTTCTATTCAAATATTTCTATTCAAATATTCTATTTCAAAACTGGAATGAGGCCCAATCAATTACCATATAATGTTAATCATATGGATTTTCTACCACACGTATATAACAGCAACGATAAATCATCAACCATCATCCAAAGTGCGTTCTACACTGTATAAGCATCAAATATAAATATTCATTGCTTATAACAGTCTGTCACTCAATCCATCGACATACAACTAATTATTGGGATTAGTGTATGTCATATATCACCCCAATACCCATGTGGGGTTTTCAAACAATCAAATACAGATTTTATTTATGCAGTTGGGCGATGTGTAAAATTTATCGTCCCAATCAATATCAGTCAAATGTGTGTATATAAACAAATCTTCCGACTTGTTTATATTTATTTATTTCATTTCATATACTCGTTAAAAATTCTATTTTTAACTATAAAATATTTTCCACTATAAAATATTTTATTTCAACTATATATATATTTTATTTCATTTCACATCACACAATCAACTACACATCAAAATCAAACAAACAAGCATACAAGCCTTCCATGGTCTGTGGACGACGGGTGTCGGTTGCTACTAAACACCATCTGCATCCTAGTATATATTTCAACTAGAAATAAAATTAAAAGTGAGAAGTTCTCACAGAGGGTTCCACTCCGCCGTGCTTTGCTTTTGAACTGTTGATCCTTTTCGATCCACTTGCAATTCCAAGGTAGTTCTTTTCACGCTATTCATAATAAAAAATAATATTTTTATCACTTCATTCAATAAATAAAAATCATATTTTTATTTTTACTTCATATGTATTTTTACAATGCTTCTTTCTATATAAAAATTATATTTTATATTTCTACTTCATATGAAAAGATCGAATTTTTATATCCTCGCTATAAAAATCACATTTTCACTTCACATTATATATAATAAAAATCAGATTTTTATTTCGCTACATATATAAAGATAATATTTTTATATTCTCGATTATATAGAAATCATATTTTTATTACTTCTACTTTATAAAAATCATATTTTTATTATTTCTCTATATTATATATAAAGATTATATTTTTATAACACTTTCTCCTATATAAAAATATTGTCTTTTTACTATATAAAAATATCGTCTTTTTATTTTTCAAAATCACATCTTTTTAACTTAAAAATCCTAGCTTTTCCTCATTAAAAATACGATCTTTATCACATTAAAAATACGATCTTAATCACATTAAAAATACGATCTTTATCATATTAAAAATATAAACTTTGCCTAATTAAAAATATAAACTTTTTATAAATAAAAATTAAAACTTTATGTGAATAAAACAATAACTCAAAGAAATACAAAGAAAAAGAAAGGAAAAAGAAAATGCACCTTTCTCCTACAGCAAATCGAAGGAGGAAAGGGGGGGTTCACCGCGGCACTGACATGGCGTTCGGCTATAGGAGTTGCTCGTAGGTGGTGCTGCGGGTGGCGGTTGACATCTGAGGCGGCGCGGTGGTTGCTGAAAATGGGGGGGGGGTGCGGTGTTGTGGCTCGCGATGGAGGGGAGAGGTGTGCGGAGCGAGAGAGGACAGAAGAGAGGGAGCAGCCGAGGGGGCGACAACCGATCATCGGAGGGGGCTCCGGTGGGTAGCGCGATGGGGCAGCGGGGGTTAGGGCAGAGCGTTCATCGATTTTTTCTCTCTTTTTTGTTTCGATTTGTACTGAAATGGGAAAGGGAGAGAATATAGGGATTTTATAATATTTTAATTTTTTATTAGTTTTAATTTCAAAAAGCAACTTTTTTATTCGACCTCAAAACGAGGCCCACCGCCTGTCGTCGATAGCTAATTACCCCCATTCCGAACACAATGGGATATGTATCGTAAGCTGATTCGATTGCTTTGATCAGTTTTCGTCAAAATCAACATATAACTCTATATATTGAATTTGAACGCGCATTTCAATTTACCGGGGCCACATACTAACCAAAAAAAAATTCCAGAAAAATATTTTCTAGCTTCGTATCAACGATACGGTCCTAACAAAACTAGTTTCGTCAAATTCCGAGATCGTTTGAAAAATGGCCAATTTCCAGTCGATTAAAATCAATTAAAACTGGTCAAACGCGTTTTCCTTTGCCACGCTCACATATTGATTCGAAAAATTATGAAAATTGGAATCTAGCAATAACTAGACATCACGGATCCAACAAGAGTGGTTTCGTCGAAATCCGAGGTCGTTTGCAAAATGGTTATTTTTAAGGGCCAGAATTCCATAGCGCCTATTCTGAAATTTCAACTGGACATATCTTTTGATCCCTGCTCTGAAATTTTGCTTTTTCAGATTCGTTGGAAAGATATTATCAAATAGATTCGAATATTTTTGGTTTCACTAAAATCCGGTTTATTTTGCACCCGGTACATTCATTTGAATTTTGAAATCGAATTATCGAACTACCGCGCCGTTTTCAATTCCTTTTATATATATAAATAAATATTTATATTCTAATGACAATTGGAATAAATATATACGTTCGAATTCAATTCAAAATAAATTTCTCGTCGTTTTTATTTAAAATATTCATTTTAAATAATCAAAACTCGCTAAAATTGTAAAAATAAAATTTTTAAATTGGCTTGGATTTCCGGGTTATTACAATCTCCACCACTTAAAACTTTTCTTCCCCGAAAAGAACGAAGCCGAAAGTTGTTTAACAATTCAACTCAACTTCTAGTTTTTGACTACGGCTTAAGTTCTTCAACTTTTCAGTTTCTAAGAACGTTTCAAATTCTTCAAAAATTTGGCTAACACCCTAAATTTTCGAAAAATTTCGCCATAACCTCCCCTACACCGGGAGCACTGGGAAAATCCCGAAATTGCCATACAGATCCTCTGATCTCAAAAAGAAAAAGAAAAAGCCAAGCGGCTAGCCAATCGGCTCATAAAATCATCTTCAACCAAACTAAACAGTAATTTATGGTAAACATGTACCTATTTGTTGGGCAAACAGTTTTATTCTCTGCTCTAGCCTCCTTGCTATGACCTGTTCAATGTAAGTACATGTATATGTAAGCAAATGCGACCAAATTTCAATACAATTCACTATTTGGTTCAATTGGCTAAATGGTTAAAAAAATTAATTAATCAAACAACACATTCAGCAATCAATTAGTTGATTAACGTTTCAAATTCATAACTTTGATATACAGTCAAAAAATCAGATTTTTGATGCCAAATCACAACAATAAGCCCTATCTAGTTTCAGTTCTCACACCAGTCAATTGGAAATATATAGAAATCTCACTTTTGAAACTCGAAAATAAATACTGGCGATGGTGCCCCGTCACCAGAATTATCCCCGGGCACAAGAGTGTGATTCTATAACTATCCAATACATTAAAACTTCGAATACACGTTTGCAAGACATATATGCAAAATCTCTATATATTGGACTGTCCAAATTCAATATAAAGTAAATAATCAAATACGAATAATTGATTTAAATTTTCAAAACAAAACTTGTTTTCATTTTAAAAATATACTCTTCACACTCGTTCTAGGATACTACTGATCCCATCTCTAACAAGTCATTCCCATTGGATAATACTAATCCAATTATCTGATGAATTCTTTCGTTTGGTTCTAATGTGTCTTGTTTTCTGAGCTTTGTAAACCAAAGCTCCGATACCAAATGTGACGACAAGGAATTCCGCTCGATCCGAATCAGTCGCTAAACCGATCCTGACCATTCGAAACGCCTGATTGTTTTGAGAACACGACAAAATAGAACGCAGACAGGAGAACATTTCATTACTTATTACAACAATTCCATCAGAATACAAGATTATACAGAGTATAAATGAATAAGTATTACACAGAAATATCAGAGATTACAATAAATTACATAGCAGCGGAAAATAATACAATACACAACTGAAGGAGATATACAGATACAAAGCTTTCCGGATATCATTCTAGCTGTAAACCAGGATCCTGTGAATATAAATCTGCAAAACCAAAACTACTAGCTGCCCGTGTCAAAATAAGGGCACCCAGAGTTTAGGTTAAAACAATAAACTCCAGGTCAGTCATGGGACTGGTGTGAGAACTAAAACAGTTATTAATCTTTATTTTTAAAGTTAGGTAAATCAAGGGACCACGCCGTATAACACGGAACGGGTTTCCTCCCAAGAATACCAGTGCATAAAACAAACAGCACAATGCTAAATAAGGAAAAATGAAGCTATAATAAGACCCAGGTCCCATCACATAATGCAACGCAAGCCGTAGGAAAGGGTTTTTACCTTATAATAGCCAATAATGCTTGAAACGTTTAAAAACAAATCACTTATTATTACTATAAGTGTATAGTGCATAAAACAACTTCAAATCATATGTATTAATCATAGACAGCATAAGCGCCCTATCCCACTATGTTGCCATATATAGGATTGCAACTAAAACCGAAACGCCACGTATTGGAAGTTGGGTTTCCATCTGTGAACCGAGGCAAAAGATAGTCCTCTACCGATTCGAGACGCTCTAGTCCGCCCCTCGGTCAGAGCTCGAGTGACCTTTGGATCGTCAGGGCCGGTCCACCGATGTGGATTAAAATGCCTGAACACTGCGTTTCCCCGCCCTTTGGGGTGTAGGTGAGCCAACTAAATGACTCCATCATTCGAGAACGACCGATATATCCGAGGCGCCTCGCAACAGCAACAACCATATAAGTCAAACTCGTCAGGGCGTGTAAAACCACTGATGCCACTTCCAACTAGAAAGAAACGCATGCCCTCCCTGATGTCCTCTCCCGTTTTGGTTCACACCGGGGTGTGAGGCTCGCGAATCAACGTTACACAAAGCTACGCCACACAGGCCGTGCTTTGATCATCAACCACAAGACTTTGCTTTTCAACAGAAGCCTTGCTCATTTGCATCTTAGCATGCCACACAGGCAAACCACTCCATGCAACCGATATCAATCACATAGAATGAAATCCAATGTCAGACACACAGTCCATTTACAAGTCCGTTCTGGGTCTGAACGAAACCGGAGGCACCTAGTACCCCGCATATCCATAGATCTCTAAGTACGTCTAGACGATAACCAACTGTTTCCATCTTCTTGGGTGTACATTCCAATCAAGATCATCAGTAATAACCCAAATGACGTGAAGACCTCCGGTCTTCGACCACCGTCTTCATCTTCGACTTATCGTCGTATCAGTTATTCAGAATGGGATAAACCCGGTCTTTCCGAATAACTCGCGTATATTATAAACAAGTGTTACACAAACACAACATACGCCCCATTCCAATTCATCAGTCACTAACCGTAAATTAACAAGAGAATAATTCCCCAAATATTAACCCCGAAGGCCGAAACTAACATCAGATCAATATCCAGAAAACCATTCTGCTTAGCTAACCGACAGTTAGTTTCTAAATTTCACATTCATAGGGAAAGGTTCCCATTAATTTTATCTAAGATAAATCCTTTAAATTTATTCTTTAATCTACTTTTGAATATCAATTCAAACTAGTCGGGATTAACGAACCTTACCGAAGTAATCATTTGTTTTAATTTCCCAACCCCAACCTATTCATCCCATGAAGTAAAATTGGTTATACTTCATATCTAACACCACGGTGTTATCGGTAAATTCAATTACCATTTCACGTTTAAATCTAATTAAAGATTTAACTATCGCCTGGAGCAAAACTGGTGATACTCCATTCTCGATCTTATCAATCTATTTAAAGATTCATTAAAATTCCACTTAGTTTTAATCTTTGACTAGGTTAAAGAATCAGTGTCATTTAAAACACGGTACACGATAAACCCCAAAATCACAACACATTTCAATCAGTCCCTAACCATAAATTAGCAAGTGAGCAATTCCCTAAGTATTAACCCTGAAGGCCGAAACCAACATTAGATCAATAACCCAGAAATTATTCAACTTAACTAATCTTCGGTTAGTTTCTGATTTTCTTAACTCCATTGGGTCTAAGAACAGTATTATTGAAGATACCGTTCACGACAACCCAAAATCACATTCCATTAATTATCGGGTTAAAGAACAAGTGTTATTTAAAACACTATTCACGATAAACCCAAAAATCACATCCCATTAATTATCGGGTTAAAGAACAAGTGTTATTTAAAACACTGTTCATGATAAACCCAAAAATCAATACCAATTCAATTCCAATTAAATATTATTTAATTGGCACACTTCATTAAATCTAAATAAAAAGATTTAATCTTTTCTCAACTGGGCTTAAGAACAGTGTTAATGAAGACACCATTCACGACAAACCCAAATCACATTTGATATTAAATACAAGGCTCTGAATAGAAAATACATCGGCTTATATTCAATACCAAATTCTACGACCAACAAATATCGTATTGGAAATAACGATATAAATATATCTTTCAAATTTCCATAACAATATCTGTATAATCACGAAATCCAACATCGAAATAATCCAAAGACAATTTCGATTCAAATCCATTCCAATATAATTATTGGAAATTCTGGTTATTTTCAAAACCATTTTTCAAATTCAATTTATTTATTAAAAAATAAATAGACTTATAATTCTAGTTCAAAACTAGTTCATTTCGATAAAAATCTATTTTTATCTTTTCAAATATGGAGTTTTTCGTCCCGCTTCTTCCCAAATCATTTCTTATGACTTCACACAAATTATTACTATTTTTAATAATTTTATCAAGGCCCGCATAGTCGATTTCCATCAACGGCCATCGAACTTCACTTACAACGATGTAAGAACCCGTTACTTCCCCGTGAAGGAAAGAGCGGATACTTTGAGAACAACACACAAACGAACGCAGACGGAAGAACATTTCATTGTTATTACAACAATTCCATCAGAATACAAGAATATGCAGAGTATAAATGAATAAATTACATTCGATAAATATCAGAGATTACAATAAATTACATAGCAGCGGAAAATAATACAAAGCACAACTGAAGGTGATATATGGATACAGAGCTTTCCGGATATCATTCCAGCTGTAAACCAGGATCTTGTGAATATAAATCTGCAAAACCAAAACTACTAGCTACCCGTGTCGAAAATAAGGGCACCCAGAGTTTAGGTTAAAACAATAAACTCCATATCAGTCATGTGACTGGTGTGAGAACTAAAACAATTATTTAAAACTTTACTTTAAAAGAGAGTAATTCAAGGGACCACGCCGTATAACACGGAACGGGTTTCCTCCCAAGAATACCAGTGCTTAGAATAAACGGCGCAATGCTTTTTCGAAAAATGAAGTTATTATAAGACCCAGGTCCCATCACACAATGCAACGCAAGCCGGAGGATAGGGTTTTCCCTTATAATAGCCAAACATGCTTGGTACGTTTAAAACAAATCATTTGATACTATAATAAGTGTATAGTGTCAAAACAATTACAATCATAAATATCAATCATAGACGGCATGGGTACCATCTATCATGTAGCCATACTAGTTCTACAGATAAAACCGCAATACACGTATTGGAAATTGGATTTCCGTCATGAGTCGAGGCAAGGGGCAAGATCCTCTCCGCTTCGAGACACTCTAGCAAATGCTCAAGACTACACACTCTGGGCAGCCACTTGGATCGGTTGGGCCGGTCCTCCCTTACGTTTGAGGATTAATTATTCCTGAACACACGTTTCCCGGTCCTTACAGACCTATAATCGAGGCGACTCATTCCAACAACCACAAAGGTGAAAAGTATATAAATGTCAGGGCTGGTAAGTCACTAACACCACCAAAGCTAGAAAGAAACATCGTGCTCTCCCAATGGTCCTTATCCCGTTTTTGACTCATACCGAGGTGTGAGGCTCACGAATTCACGTTATACACAAAGCTGCCACTTAGGCCATGCTTTGATCATCAACCACAAGACTTTTCTTTTCAAAAGAAGCCTTGATCCATGCAACTCAGCATGCCACACAGGCAATTCATGCCATGCGACTGATGTCCATCGATATACAACCTCTGAGCTCGTACGTCTCAGAGAAGGGCGTTAAGCAAGAGAATAAATTCTCCACCGCCAAACAGATGTATATTTAATAGAGATCAATCAACACAGAATAAAATCCAATGTCAGACACACAATCCATTTACAAGTTCGTTCTGGGTCTTAACGAAACCGGAGGCACTTTCCTCGCATATCCATCGATATCCAAGTACGTCTGGACGACCACAAACTATTTCCATCTTCTTGGGTGTATAGCCCAATCAAGATCATCAGTAATCACCCAAACGATGTGAAGACTTCCGGTCTTCAACCACCGTCTTCATCTTCGACATATCGTCGAATCGGTTATTCAGAATGGGTATAAACCCGGCCTTTCCGAACAACCGGCGTATATTAAAAACAAATGTTACACAAACACAACATACGCCTCATTCCAATTCATTGGTCACTAATCGTAAACCAGTAAGAGAGCAATCCCCCAAATATTAACCCCGAAGGCCGAAACCAACATCAGATCAATAACCAGGAAACTATTCTTCTTAACTAACCTTCAGCTAGTTTCTAAATTTCAATTCTTAGGGAAAGGTTCCCGCTAATTTTATCCAAGATAAATTCTTTAAAATTTATCCTCTAATCTTCCTTTGGATGTCATTTCAAACCAAATTATGGTTTTCCAAATTAGTCGGGATTAGCGAACCACACCGAAGTAATTATTTATTTTATTTCCAAATCCCAACCTATTCATCCCATGAAGAAAAACTGGTAATACTCCATATCTAACACCACGGTGTTATCGGTAAAATTAATTACCATTTCACGTTCAAATCTAATTAAAGATTTAACTATCGCTTTGGAGCAAAACTGGTGATACTCCATTCTCGCTCATTTTCCAAATTTGATAATTTAAATTATCAATTCACATTTCAATCTAATTGCAGATTCATTAAAACTCCTTTTACTGGGTTAAAGAACTATTGTCATTTAAAACACAGTTCACGATAAACCCAAATCACATTCTATTTATTATCGAGTTAAAGAACAAGTGTTGTTTAATACACTGTTCACGATAAACCCACAAATCAATTCTATTTAAAACCCATTTCAAATCCAATTTATTTAAAATAAATGGGTTTTTATTTTAGTTCTAAACTAGTTCATTTCGATAAAAATCTATTTCTATCTTTTCCAATATGGAGTGTTTCATCCCAATTTTCCCCAAATCATTTCTTATGATTTTACACAAATTATTACTATTTTTTAATAATTTTATCAAGGCCCGTACAGTCGATTTCCATCAACGGCCATCGAACTGCACTTACAGCGACCTTTTCCAAATTTGATTTGGACGTATCTCCTAATCCAACCGTTAGATTTCAAATTTCTAATATTCGTTAGAAAGCTCTTTTCAATATGAACCCAAGGTTCCTGTTTTAGGAGAATCCGACGGTCGGATCTCCCATAATGTCCGTTCAAAATAAATGGTCGAAATTCATGAACTGTCTCGGCGCGGCGCGTTCTATTCAGGCCATTATATTATATATATAATATATATAATATATATCACATCGATTTCTATTTAAAACGAATTTTATAAATCGTTTTAAATGCGTTTTCAAAACAATTTCAACTTCATTTCAGATTCAAATCAAAATTGAATTTTTCCCAATATGAATTCGTTTTAAATTCATTTCATTTCGAATTCGTTTTATATTCAATCCAATTCGAATTCGTTATATATTCGATTCATTTCAATTCAATTTGAATTCCTTTCAAATCGATTTTTATTCTATTTCAATTCGAAATATAAATATCGTTCGCATCAAAATAGCGCATCTCTAATCAACACGGCTTTATATATTTCAATAATTCCATTATTCTATTCAACAAATGAATGTTTATTTTATTCAATAAGTGAATCTATATTTTTGTCAACACATGACTAATCTCAACGAATGAGTACTCTCCACGTGTGACTATTTTTGTTATTTAATATATTTTATAAAATTATGATATCTATCGTTTGATTTCAAATCAGACTCCAACCGTAAATTAGTAAGAGAATGATTCCCTAAATATTAACCCCGAAGGCCGAAACCAACATCAGATCAATATCCAGGAGACCACTCATCTTATCTATTTTCCAATTAGTTTCTAGTTTTATATATGATAAAGATGTAAATTTTATTATTTAAAATATTTCGTTCAACACATGACTAATCTCAACGGATGAGTACTGTCAACACATGAACCTTTATTTTATAATGATAAAGATGTAAATTTTATTAATTAAAATATTTCGTTCAACACATGACTAATCTCAATGGATGAGTACTGTCAACACATGAACCTTTATTTTATAATGATAAAGATGTAAATTTTATTATTTAAAGTATTTCGTTCAACACATGACTAATCTCAACGGATGAGTACTGTCAACACATGAACCTTTATTTTATAATATTCTTTATCTTCTAAATTGGAATGAGGCCCAATCAATTACCATATAAAGTTAATTATATGGATTCCATACAACACATGTATATAAAAGCAACGATAAATAATCAACCATCATCCAAAGTGCACTACACTGTATAAGCATCAAATATAGATATCTAACGCTTATAACAGCCTGTCAATCAATCGATCGACATACAGCTAATTATTGGGATTAGTGTATGCCGTATTTTATCCCAATACTTGTGTGGGGTTTCAAACAATCAAACACAGATTTTTATTTGTGCAGTTGGGCGATGTGTAAAATTTATCGTCCCAATCAATGTCAGTCAAATCAGTGTACATAAACAAACCGTCCGGTTTGTAAATGAATATTTATTTATTCACATTCACTATATTCATATTCACGTTAAAAATTATATTTTTAACGATAAAATATTCTATTCGGTTCATTTATTAAATAAAATGATATCTTTATTTTTCTAACTTATTTTAGAAAATTTCGGCGGCATAACGGCACGATACTAGAAACGGGACAAGGCCTAGCCTTATCCCCGGTCTAGTGATGGCCCACGCCATACACATATCAATCAAATCAATTTCAGTTCACCAAACAACCAACTCCAATCAAATAATTTAACTAATCTGTGCAACCAAACAAACAAGTCCATGGTCTGTGGACAGTGGTGTCGGGTGCTACTAAACACCGTCTGCATCCTAATATATATTATAATTAGAAAATGAAATTTAAAGTGAGAAGTTCTCACCAAAGCTATCCCAACTCCATGAAACTTCTATTGTAGGAAATCATCACTGTTCTCGATTTTTGTCACTTTCGCTGCCCGTAGCCACTATATATAAAAAAATCACATTTTTATTTTGCTATTCAATGTATAAAAATCAAAATTTTTCTTTGCTATTCAATATATAAAAATCGAAATTTTACTTCGCTATTCAATATATAAAAATCAAATTTTTACTTCGCTATTCAATATAAAAAAATCAAATTTTTACTTCGCTATTCAATATATAAAAATCAAAATTTTACTTTGCTATTCAATATATAAAAATCAAATTTTTACTTCGCTATTCAATATATAAAAATCAAATTTTTACTTCGCTATTCAATATATAAAAATCAAATTTTTACTTCGCTATTCAATATATAAAAATCGAATTTTTACATAGTTGTCATGTGTATAAAAATCACATTTTTAAAACGCTACTATATAGATAAAAATTCTATTTTTATACCGCTACTATATAGATAAAAATTCTATTTTTATACCGCTACTTCTAAAATAAAAGGGACAACTTTATTATCATAAAAATATACTTTTTTTATCAACATAAAAATCTAATCCTTTCATATTTAAAAATCTATGCTTTCTCTATATAAAAGTCTATGCTTTCTCTATAAAAAAAATCTTATTTTTATTCAAACAAAAATTATTCTCAACACATGAATAGAATAAAAATCAAAAAAGCTTACATTTATCGGGGTTTTGAAATGGGGTTGGCGACGGCCTTCTCGAATGATGCAGGAGCCTCTAATTCCAGTGAAGAAGAAGAGAAAAGGGGGTTTCGAACAAAAAGGGCCCCATTGGTGGTTGTGGAGGCTGGGGATAGTCGGGGAGGTCGCTGGCGATCCGGGGGTGGCGATGCTCGTTGGCGGTGGGCCTAGGGTGCCGGGGCGGCGCGGTTTCATATGGGGGTCGGGCATCGGGGTCAGCGGATGGAGAAGGGAATGAGGAGGAGAGAGGGAAGAGGGGCGGTGCGGAAGAAGGAGGAGGGGGAGGTCGGCGGTCGATCGGTAGAGGGGGCGGCGATGGGCTGAGTTGAGGGTTTCGCGAGGCAGAGGGGTACGGACGGAGGTAGAAGAGGAAGAGGAGGGAAGCAGCGATGGTAGGAGATAAGGGTGGGGGTTCGACTGGGGTTGGCGGCGCTGCCTCCTGAGGTGCAGCGGCGAGCTCATCGGAAGGGGGGGCGGTGGTCGCGATCCCCCCTTCTCTCCTCTTTTTTTTTTTCGTCTGAGTGAAACGATGAAAAACGGGGGGCCGGCGGTTTTGAAGGGGAGGAGAGGAAGTTTTTAATTTTTAATTATTTTAATTATTTAACTTATAAAAAGTTGACTTTTTCATACGACCTCTAAACGAGGCCTACCACCTGTCGTCCATAGCGTTTCACCCCCATTTCGAACACAATGGGATATGTGTCGTAAGCTGATTCGATCGTTTCGATCAGTTTTCGTCAAAATCAACATATAACTCTATATATTGAATTTGAACGAGCGTTTCAATTTACTAGGGCCACATACTAACCCTAAAAATTCCCAAAAAATATTTTCTAGCTTCGTATTGACAATACGGTCCTAACAAAACTAATTTCGTCGAATTCTGAGACCGTTGGAATAATGGCCATTTTCCAGTCGATTAAAATCAACTAAAACTGGTCAAACACGTTTTCCTTTGCCACGCTCACATATTGATTCGAAAAATTATGAAATTTGGAATCTAGCAATAATTTGACATCACGGATCCAACAAAAGTGGTTTCGTCGAAATCCGAGGTCGTTTGCAAAATTTCCATTTTTAAGGGCCTGAATTCCATAGCGACTATTCAGAATTTTCAACTGGACATATCTTTTGATTCCCGCTATGAAATCTTGATTTTTGGGATTCGTTGGAAAGATATTATCAAATAGATCCTATTATTTTTGGTTTCACTAAAATTCGGATTGTTTTGCACCCGGTACATTCAATTGAAGTTTGAAATCGAATTATCGAACTACTGCGCCATTTTCAATTCTATTTATAATTAAAATAAATATATATATTCTAACGATAACGTATATACTATATACGTTCGAATTCTATTCAAAATAAATTTCTCGTCGATATTATTTAAAATAATTCATTTTAAATGTTCAAAATTCGCTAAAATTGCCAAAATAAAATTTTTAAATTGGCCCAGATTTTTGGGTTGTTACGCTCTCCCCCACTTAAAACTTTTCGTCCCCGAAAAGGAACAAAGTCGAAAGTGGTTTGATTATTCAACTCTACGTTCGATCTGGCTTCCATTCTCCAACTTTTCAGTTTCTGAGAATTTTCAAATTCTTCAAAAATTTGGCTAACACCCTAAATTTTCAAAAAAATTCGCCATAACCTCCCCTGCACCGGGAGCCACGGGAAAATCCAAAAATTGCCATACAGGCCTTTTGATCTCAAAAAGAAAAAGAAAAAGCCAAGCGGCTAGCCAATAGGCTCATAAAATCATCATCACCCAAACAAAACAGTAAATTGTAGTAAACATGTACCTATTTGTCGAGCAAACAAATTTTATTCTCTGCTCTAGCCTCCTTGCTATGACCTGTTCAATGTAAGTGCATGTATATGCAAGCAAATGCGACTAATTTTCAATACAATTCACTATTTGATTCTATTAGGCATAATGGTTCAAAATTCAATTAGACAAACAATAATCAAACAACACAAACATCAATCAATTAGTGGATTAATGTTTCAAATTCATAATTTTTGATATATATATAAAAATTACATTTTTGATGCCAAATCACAACAATAAACCTATCTAGTTTTGGTTCTCACACCAGTCTAATGGAAGTATATAGAAGTCACACCTTCGAAACATTAACATAAATTCTGATGATGTAGATACAATCATCAGAATCATCTCCGGGCGACTATAGCATGATTCAATATCTATCCAGTATATTAAAACTTCGAATATACGTTCATGACGCGTATATGCAAAATCTTTATATATTGGATTGTCCAAATTCAAAATAAATAAATATTCAAATACGTATAAAACGATTTAAATTTCAAAACAAAATTGTTTTCATTTGAAAAAATATACTCTTCACACTCGTTCTAGGATACTACTGATCCTATCTCTAACGAGTCATTCTAATTGGATATTACTAATCCAATATCTGATGAATTCTTTCGTATGGTTCTAATGTGTCTTGTTCTCGAGCTCTGTAAACCAAAGCTCTGGTACCACTGTAAGAACCCGTTACTTCCCCGTGAAGGAAAGAGCGGATACTTTGAGAACAATACACAAACGAACGCAGATGGAAGAACATTTCATTGTTATTACAAGAATTCCATCAGAATACAAGAATATGCAGAGTATAAATGAATAAATTACATTCGATAAATATCAGAGATTACAATAAATTACATAGCAGCAGAAAATAATACAAAGCACAACTGAAGGTGATATACGGATACAGAGCTTTCCGGATATCATTCCAGCTGTAAACCTGGATCCTGTGAATATAAATCTGCAAAACCAAAACTACTAGCTGCCTGTGTCGAAAATAAGGGCACCCAGAGTTTAGGTTAAAACAATAAACCCCAGGTCAGTCATGTGACTGGTGTGAGAACTAAAACAGTTATTTAAAACTTTACTTTAAAAGAGAGTAATTCAAGGGACCACGCCGTATAACACGGAACGGGTTTCCTCCTAAGAATACCAGTGCTTAGAATAAACAGCGCAATGCTTTTTCGAAAAATGAAGCTATTATAAGACCCAGGTCCCATCACACAATGCAACGCAAGCCGGAGGATAGGGGTTTCCCTTATAATAGCCAAACATGCTTGGTACGTTTAAAACAAATCATTTGATACTATAATAAGTGTATAGTGTCAAAACAATTTCAATCATAAATATCAATCATAGACGGCATGGGTACCATCTATCATGTCGCCATACTAGTTCTACAAATAAAACCGCAATACACGTATTGGAAATTGGATTTCCGTCATGAGTAAAGGCAGGGGGCAAGCTCCTCTCCGCTTCGAGACACTCTAGCAAATGCTCAGGACTACACACTTTGGGCAGCCACTTGGATCGGTTGGGCCGGTCCTCTCTTACGTTTGAGGATTAATTATTCCTGAACACACGTTTCCCAGTCCTTATAGACCTATAATCGAGGCGCCTCATTCCAACAACCACAAAGGTGAAAAGTATATAAATGTCCGGGCTAGTAAGTCACTGACACCACCAAAGCTAGAAAGAAACACCGTGCTCTCCCAACGGTCCTTATCCTGTTTTTGACTCATACCGAGGTGTGAGGCTCGCGAATTCACGTTATACACAAAGCTGCCACGTAGGTCGTGCTTTGATCATCAACCACAAGACTTTGCTTTTCAACAGAAGCCTTGATCCATGCAACTCAGCACGCCACACAGGCAATTCATGCCATGCGACTGATGTCCATCGATATACAACCTCTGAACTCGTACGTCTCAGAGAAGGGCGTTAAGCAAGAGAATAAATTCTCCGCCGCCAAACAGATGTATATTTAATAGAGATCAATCAACACAGAATAAAGTCCAATGTCAGACACACAATCCATTTACAAGTTCGTTCTGGGTCTGAACGAAACCGGAGGAACTTTCCTCGCATATCCATCGATCTCCAAGTACGTCTGGACGACCACCAACTATTTCCATCCTCTTGGGTGTACAGCCCAATCAAGATCATCAGTAACCACCCAAACGATGTGAAGACTTCTGGTCATCAACCACCGTCTTCATCTTCGACATATCGTCAAATCGGTTATTCAGAATGGGTATAAACCCGGCCTTTCCGAACAACCCGCGTATATTAAAAACAAATGTTACACAAACACAACATACGCCTCATTCCAATTCATTGGTCACTAACCGTAAACCAGTAAGAGAGCAATCCCCCAAATATGAACCCCGAAGGCCGAAACCAACATCAGATCAATACCCAGGAAACCATTCTTCTTAACTATCCTTCAGCTAGTTTCTAAATTTCAATTCTTAGGGAAAGGTTCCCGCTAATTTTATCCAAGATAAATTCTTTAAAATTTATCCTTTAATCTTCCTTTGGATGTCATTTAAAACCAAATTATGGTTTTCCAAATTAGTCGGGATTAGCGAACCACACCGAAGTAATTATTTATTTTATTTCCCAATCCCAACCTATTCATCCCATGAAGAAAAACTGGTAATACTCCATATCTAACACCACGGTGTTATCGGTAAAATTAATTACCTTTTCACGTTCAAATTTAATTAAAGATTTAACTATCGCTTTGGAGCAAAACTGGTGATACTCCATTCTCGCTCATTTTCCAAATTTGATAATTTAAATTATCAATTCACATTTCAATCTAATTGCAGATTCATTAAAACTCCTTTTACTGGGTTAAAGAACTATTGTCATTTAAAACACAGTTCACGATAAACCCAAATCACATTCTATTTATTATCGGGTTAAAGAACAAGTGTTTTTTAATACACTGTTCACGATAAACCCACAAATCAATTCTATTTAAAACCCATTTCAAATCCAATTTATTTAAAATAAATGTGTTTTTATTTTAGTTCTAAACTAGTTCATTTCGATAAAAATCCATTTCTATCTTTTCCAATATGGAGCGTTTCATCCCAATTTTCCCCAAATCATTTCTTATGATTTTACACAAATTATTACTAATTTTATCAAGGCCCGTACAGTCGATTTCCATCAACGGCCATCGAACTGCACTTACATCGACCTTTTCAAAATTTGATTTAGACGTATCTCCTAATCCAACCGTTAGATTTCAAATTTCTAATATTCGTTAGAAATCTCTTTTCGATACGAACCCAACGGTTTCAGTTTTAGGAGAATCCGACGGTCGGATCTCCCGTAATGTCCGTTCGAAATAAATGGTCGAAATTCACGAACTGCCGCGGCGCGGCGCGTTCTTTTCAGGCCATTTTATTATATATATAATATATATAATATATATTTCGTCGATTTCTATTTAAAACGAATTTTATAAATCGTTTTAAATTCGTTTTCAAAATGATTTCAACTTCATTTCAGATTCAAATCAAAATTGAATTTTTCCCAATATAAATTCGTTTTAAATTCATTTCATTTCGAATTTATTTTATATTCAATCCAATTCGAATTCGTTATATATTCAATTCATTTCAATTCAATTTGAATTCATTTCAAATCGATTTTATTCTATTTCAATTCGAATTCTAAAAAGGGATATAATCGATATAAATATCGTTCGCGTCAAAATAGCGCATCTCTAATCAACACGGCTTTATATATTTCAATAATACCGTTATTCTATTCAACAAATGAATATTTATTTTATTCAATAAGTGAATCTATATTTTTGTCAACACATGACTAATCTCAACGAATGAGTACTGTCCACGTGTGATTATTTTTGTTATTTAATATATTTTATAAAATTGTGATATCTATCGTTTGATTTCAAATCAGACTCCAACCGTAAATTAGTAAGAGAATGATTCCCTAAATATTAACCCCGAAGGCCGAAACCAACATCAGATCAATATCCAGGAGACCACTCATCTTATCTATTTTCCAATTAGTTTCTAGTTTTATATATTATAAAGATGTAAATTTTATTATTTAAAATATTTCGTTCAACACATGACTAATCTCAACGGATGAGTACTGTCAACACATGAACCTTTATTTTATAATGATAAAGATGTAAATTTTATTATTTAAAATATTTCATTCAACACATGACTAATCTCAACGGATGAGTACTGTCAACACATGAACCTTTATTTTATAATGATAAAGATGTAAATTTTATTTTTTAAAATATTTCGTTCAACACATGACTAATCTCAACGGATGAGTACTGTCAACACATGAACCTTTATTTTATAATGATAAAGATGTAAATTTTATTATTTTAAATATTTCGTTCAACACATGACTAATCTCAATGGATGAGTACTGTCAACACATGAACCTTTATTTTATAATATTCTTTATCTTCTAAATTGGAATGAGGCGCAATCAATTACCATATAAAGTTAATTATATGGATCTCATACAATACATGTATATAATAGCAACGATAAATAATCAACTATCATCCAAAGTGCACTACACTGTATAAGCATCAAATATAGATATCTAACGCTTATAACAGTCTGTCAATCAATCGATCGACATACAACTAATTATTGGTATTAGTGTATGCCGTATTTTATCCCAATACCCGTGTGGGGTTTCAAACAATCAAACACAGATTTTTATTTGTGCAGTTGGGAAATGTGTAAAATTTATCGTCCCAATCAATGTCAGTCAAATCAGTGTACATAAACAAACCGTCCGGTTTGTAAATGAATATTTATTTATTCACATTCAATATATTCATATTCACGTTAAAAATTATATTTTTAACGATAAAATATTCTATTCGGTTCATTTATTAAATAGAATGATATCTTTATTTTTCTAACTTATTTTAGAAAATTTCGGCGGCATAACGGCACGATACAAGAAACGGGACAAGGTCTAGCCTTATCCCTGGTCTAGTGATGGCCCACGCCATACACATATCAATCAAATCAATTCAGTTCACCAAACAACCAACTCCAATCAAATAATTTAACTAATCTATGCAACCAAACAAACGAGTCCATGGTCTGTGGACAGTGGTGTCGGGTGCTACTAAACACCATCTGCATCCTAGTATATATTATAATTAGAAAAAGAAATTTAAAGTGAGAAGTTCTCACCAAAGCTATCCCAACTCCACGACACTTCTATTGTAGGAAATCATCACTGTTCTCGCTTTTTGTCACTTTCGTTGCCCGTAGCCACTACATATATAAAAATCACATTTTTATTTCGCTATTCTATGTATAAAAATCGAATTTTTTCTTCGCTATTCAATATATAAAAATCGAATTTTACTTCGCTATTCAATATATAAAAATCAAATTTTTACTTCGCTATTCAATATATAAAAATCGAATTTTTACTTCGCTATTCAATATATAAAAATAAAATTTTTACTTAGCTATTTAATATATAAAAATCAAATTTTTACTTCGCTATTCAATATATAAAAATCAAATTTTTACTTCGCTATTCAATATATAAAAATCAAATTTTTACTTCGTTATTCAATATATAAAAATCAAATTTTTACTTCGCTATTCAATATATAAAAATCGAATTTTTTCATAGTTGTCATGTGTATAAAAATCACATTTTTAAAACGCTACTATATAGATAAAAATTCTATTTTTACACCGCTACTATATAGATAAAAATTCTATTTTTATACTGCTACTATATAGATAAAAATTCTATTTTTATACCGCTACTATGTAGATAAAAATTCTATTTTTATACCGCTACTTCTAAAATAAAAGGGACAACTTTATTATCATAAAAATATAATTTTTTTATCAACATAAAAATCTAATCCTTTCGTATTTAAAAATCTATGCTTTCTCTATATAAAAATATATGCTTTCTCTATAAAAAAAAATCTTATTTTTATTCAATTAAAAATTATTCTCAACACATAAATAGAATAAAAATAAAAAAATCTTACATTTATCGGGGTTTTGAAATGGGGTTGGCGACGGCCTTCTCGAATGATGCGGGAGCCTCTCATTCCAGCGAAGAAGAAGAAAAAAGGGGGGTTTCGAACAAAAAGGGGCCCACTGGTGGTTGTGGAGGCTGAGGATAGTCGGGGAGGTCGCTGGCGATCCGGGGGTGGCGATGCTCGCTGGCGGTGGGCCTAGGGTGTCGGGGCGGCGCGGTTTCATATGGGGGTCGGGCAACGGGGTCAGCGGATGGAGAAGGGAATGAGGAGGAGAGCGGGAAGAGGGGCGGTCAGGAAGAAGGAGGAGGGGGAGGTCGGCGGTCGATCGGTAGAGGGGGCAGCGATGGGCTGAGTGGAGGGTTTCGCGAGGCAGAGGGGTACGGATGGAGGTAGAAGAGGAAGAGGAGGGAAGCAGCGATGGGAGGAGATGAGGGTGGGGGTTCGACAGGGGTTGGCGGCGCTGCCTCCTGAGGCGCGGCGGCGAGCTCATCGGGAGGAGAGGGGGCAGTGGTCGCAATCCCCCCCTTCTTTCCTCTTTTTTTTTCGTCTGAATGAAACGATGAAAAAAGGGGGGCCAGCGGTTTTGAAGGGGAGGAGAGGAAGTTTTTAATTTTTAGTTATTTTAATTATTTAACTTATAAAAAGTTGACTTTTTCATACGACCTCTAAACGAGGCCTACCGCCTGTCGTCCATAGCGTTTCACCCCCATTCCGAACACAATGGGATATGTGTCGTAAGCTGATTCGACCATTTCGATCAGTTTTTATCAAAATCAACATATAACTCTATATATTGAATTTGAACGCGTGTTTCAATTTACTGGGGCCACAAACTAACCCTAAAAATTCCAGAAAAATATTTTCCAACTTCGTATTGACGATACGGTCCTAACAAAACTAATTTCGTCGAATTCTGAGACCGTTGGAAAAATGGCCATTTTCCAGTCGATTAAAATCAACTAAAACTGGTCAAACACGTTTTCCTTTGCCACGCTCACATATTGATTCAAAAAATTATGAAATTTGGAATCTAGCAATAATTTGACATCATGGATCCAACAAAAGTGGTTTCATCGAAATCCGAGGTCGTTTGCAAAATTTCCATTTTTAAGGGCCTGAATTCCATAACGACTATTCAGAATTTTCAACTGGACATTTCTTTTGATTCCCGCTATGCAATCTTGATTTTTCAGATTCGTTGGAAAGATATTATCAAATAGATCCTATTATTTTTGGTTTCACTAAAATCCGGATTGTTTTGCACCCGGTACATTCAATTGAAGTTTGAAATCGAACTACCGCGCCATTTTCAATTCTATTTATAATTAAAATAAATATATATATTCTAACGACGACGTATATAATATATACGTTCGAATTCTATTCAAAATAAATTTCTCGTCGATATTATTTAAAATAATTCATTTTAAATGTTCAAAATTCGCTAAAATTGCCAAAATAAAAATTTTAAACTGGCCCAGATTGTCGGGTTGTTACAAACGACCTTTTCCAAATTACATTTGGATATAATTCCAAATCCAACCGTTGGATTTCTTATTTCTAATATCTGTTAGAAAGCTCTTTTCGATACGAACCCAACGGTTCCGGTTTTAGGAGAATCCGACGGTCGGATCTCCGGCAATATCCATTCGAAGTCAATGGTCGAAATTCGCGAACTGCCGCGGCGCGGTGCGTTCTTTTCAGGCCATTATATTATATATATAATATATATAATATATACTTTGTCGATTTCCTTTTTAAAACGTATTTTATAAATCGTTTTAAATTCGTTTTCAAAACAATTTCAACTTCCTTTTCAAATTCAAATCAAAATTGAATTTTCCAATATAAATTCGTTTAAAATTCATTTCAATTCTATTTCAATTCAAATCCATTTTAATTCAAATCGGTTTCAATTCAAATCAATTTCAATTCAATTTCAATACGTTTTAAATTCAATTCAAAACGATTTCAATTCTATTTCAATCTAATTCGAATTTCAATTCTATTCAGTTTAATTCGAATTTCATTTCAATTTAATTCGAATTTCAATTCCTTTCAAAATATCAGATCTTGAAATCACTTTCGATATTTATTGTAAAATGAATAAAATCGATATAAATATCGTTCACGTCAAAAAGGCGTCAATCTAATCAACACGGCTTCACATATTTCTATTTCCAAATATTCTATTTCAAATATTTCTATTTCAAATATTTCTATTCAAATATTTCTATGCAAATATTCTATTTCAAAACTTGAATAAGGCCCAATCAATTACCATATAATGTTAATCATATGGATTTTCTACCACACGTATATAACAGCAACGATAAATCATCAACCATCATCCAAAGTGTGTTCTACACTGTATAAGCATCAAATATAAATATTCAACGCTTATAATAGTCTGTCACTCAATCCATCGACATACAACTAATTATTGGGATTAGTGTATGTCATATATCACCCCAATACCCGTGTGGGGTTTTCAAACAATCAAATATAGATTTTATTTGTGTAGTGGGCGATGTGTAAAATTTATCGTCCCAATCAATATCAGTCAAATGTGTGTATATAAACAAATCTTCCGACTTGTTTATATTTATTTATTTCATTTCATATACTCGTTAAAGATTCTATTTTTAACTATAAAATATTTTCCACTATAAAATATTTTATTTCAACTATATAAATATTTTATTTCATTTCACATTACATCACACAATCAACTACACATCAAAATCAAACAAACTAGCATACAAGCCGTCCATGGTCTGTGGATGACGGAGTCAGGTGCTACTAAACACCGTCTGCATCCTAGTACATATTTCAACTAGAAATAAAATTAAAAGTGAGAAGTTCTAATAGAGGGTTCCAGTCCGTCATGCTTTGCTTTTGAACTATTGATCCTTTTCGATCCACTTCCAATTCCAAGGCAGTTCTTTTCGCGCTGTTTATAATAAAAAATATATTTTTATCACTTCATTCAATAAATAAAAATCATATTTTTATTTTTACTTCATATGTATTTTTACAATGCTTCTTTCTATATAAAAATTATATTTTATCTTTCTACTTCACATAAAAAGATCGAATTTTTATATCCTCGCTATAAAAATCACATTTTCACTTCACTATATATATAATAAAAATCAGAATTTTATTTCGCTACATATATAAAGATAATATTTTTATATTCTCTATTATATAGAAATCATATTTTTATTACTTCTACTTTATAAAAATCATATTTTTATTATTTCTCTATATTATATATAAAGATTATATTTTTATAACACTTTCTCCTATATAAAAATATTGTCTTTTAACTATATAAAAATATCGTCTTTTTATTTTTCAAAATCATATCTTTTTAACATAAAAATCCTAGCTTTTCCTCATTAAAAATACGATCTTTATCACATTAAAAATACGATCTTTATCACATTAAAAATACGTTCTTTATCATATTAAAAATATAAACTTTGCCTAATTAAAAATATAAAATTTTTATAAATAAAAATTAGAACTTTATGTGAATAAAATATAACTCAAAGAAATATAAAGAAAAAGAAGGGAAAAAGAAAATGCACCTTTCTCCTACAGCAAATCGAAGGAGGAAAGCGGGGGTTTTCACCGCGGCACTGACATGGCGTTCGGCTGTAGGGGTTGCTCGCAGGTGGTGCTGCGGGTAGCAACTGACATCTGAGGCGGCGCGGTGGTTGCTGAAAATGAGGGGGGGTGCGGTGTTGTGGCTCGCGATGGGGGGGGGGGAGGTGTGCGGAGCGAGAGAGGACAGAAGAGAGGGAGGGAGCAACCAAGGGGGCGACGGCCGATCATCGGAGGGGGCTCCGGTGGGTTGCGCGATGGGGCGGTGGGGGTTAGGGCAGAGCGTTCATCGATTTTTTTTTCTTTTTGTTTCGATTTGTACTGAAAAGGGAAAGGGAAAGAATATAGGGATTTTATAATATTTTAATTATTTTATTAGTTTTAATTTCAAAAAGAAACTTTTTTATTCGACCTCAAAACGAGGCCCACCGCCTGTTGTCCATAGCTAATTACCCCCATTCCGAACACAATGGGATATGTATCGTAAGCTGATTCGATCACTTCGATTAGTTTTCGTCAAAATCAACATATAACTCTATATATTGAATTTGAACGCGCATATCAATTTACCGGGGCCACATACCAACCAGAAAAATACTTTCTAGCTTCATATCGACGATACGGTCCTAACTCAAATTCCGAGACCGTTTGAAAAATGGCCAATTTCCAGTCAATTAAAATCAACTAAAACTGGTCAAACGCATTTTCCTTTGCCACGCTCACATATTGATTCGAAAAATTATGATTGGAATCTAGCAATAACTAGACATCACGGATCCATTCGTCGAAATCCGAGGTCGTTTGCAAAATGGCTATTTTTAAGGGTCAGAATTCCGTAGCGACTATTCTGAAATTTCAACTGGACATATCTTTTGATCTCCGCTATGAAATTTTGCTTTTTCAGATTCGTTGGAAAGATATTATCAAATAGATTCAAATATTTTTGGTTTCACTTAAATCCGGTTTATTTTGCACCTGGTACATTCATTTGAATTTTGAAATCGAATTATCGAATTACCGCGCCGTTTTCAATTCCCTATATATATAAATAAATATTTACATTCTAACGATGATTCGAATAAATATATACGTTCGAATTCAATTAAAAATAAATTTCTCATCGTTTTTATTTAAAATATTCATTTTAAATAATCAAAACTCGCTAAAATTGCCAAAATAAAAAATTTAAATTGGCTCGGATTTCCGGGTTATTACCCCTTTACTATTCAACAAATGAATTTTCTTTATAATTCAACAAATGAATTTTCTTTATAATTCAACAAATGAATTTTCTTTATTATTCAACAAATGAATTTTCTTTATAATTCAACAAATGAATTTTCTTTATATTTTCCTAATTGGAATGAGACCCATTCAATTACCAAATAATGTTAATTATATGGATTTTCTACAACACATTTATATAATAGCAACGATAAATCATCAACCATCATCCAGAGTGCATTTTATACTGTATAAGCATCAAATATAAATATTCAATGCTTATAACAGCCTGTCAATCAATCGATCGACATACAACTAATTATTGGGATTAGTGTATGTCCAATTTCATCCCAACACCCGTGTGGGGTTTCAAACAATCAAACACAGATTTTGTAATTAGATTTAAAGTAAGTGAAATTTACATTAAAAAAACACATTTTTAGTACGTTAAAAAGAAAATATTTTTAGTGTGTTAAAAAGAAGATATTTTAGTGTCAAATTGAATACGCTAAAAAAATGTATTTTTAATGTGAAATTGTTACATTAAAAAGAATGGATTAAAAGTTTATATTTTATTTGATGTAATAGATAGAAGGAGAAAAGTTTACATCTTCTATTCAATGTAATAGAAAAAGGCAAAAATTACATTTGTATGTAATGCAATCAAAAAGAAGAAAATTACATTTTTATAATGTAGTGAAAGAAGTTAAAAAGAGTTACATTCTTTATAATGTAATAAAAGAGAATAAAGAAAAGAATACATTTCTTTTTATATGAGGAAAGAATACATTTTTATGCAAGTCATGAAACGAGGGAAATGATAATATTTTTCAAATAAAAATATGCCAACATTAAAGGTCTCATTTTTAATGTAAGGTTAGAATATAGAAAAATGATCTTAATGTTAAAGTTTAAGTGTGATTTCAATGAAAATTCTCATCTTCAATGTAAAGTAAAATTTAGAAAAAGGGATCATAATTTTAAAATGAGAACTTGATTACATTAAAAATCTCATTTTTAATGTAAAGTAGAAAAGTAGAAAATGATCATATTTTGAAGAGAAGGATAGGTTGTCATTGGAAATCCCATTTTCAACGTAAATGTAAAATATATAAAAATTTGATATGTGAATAAAAATACCGTTTTGTTAGAAAGCATGTCATGTGGATTAAAATACCATTTTATTAGAAAAGTCATGTTAATAAAAAAATTATCACATATATTAGAAATGTTATGTTAAGGTTAAAATTATCATTTTGTTAGGAAATGATAAGTTAGATTAAAATTATCATTTTTGGTTTGGAAATGACAAGTTGGGTTAAAAATATCATTTAGTTATAAAATGAGAAATTACATTAAAAACACATTTTTAATGTAATATTAGAAACATAGAACAAAAAGTAACATTTATTTTCATTAAAATAGATTGAGCAATAATACAAATTCTTGTTCATTAGACAGAAATTAATATTTTGTTCATTAAGATGGATTGGACGAAAATATATGTTTGTTCATTAGAAACAAAAATAAACATTTTTGTCAAAAGAATAGAATTGGGATAAAATTCACATTTTTGTCTAAATAAAAGAGTTGAAACAAAAATGTACATTTTGTCAAATGTGGTAGTTGAAAACAAAAATTACATTTTCGTTAGAAGAGATTTGAATTAAAAAGAAAAAAATTCCATATTGTCGAACTAGAATTGTCAACAAAAATGAATGCATCACTTTTAGGCATTCTGTTGTGATGAAATTTGTATGTTAATTAAAGAATTATGTTTACCGTTATAATGCACATTAGAATTTGGGTGTAGATAAAATGACATTTTTATTGTCAATACATATTAGAATTTGTTTATGAAATGTAAACACATTAGAATCATGTGGCGAATTCATGCAAATAAAAACATGAGTTAAAAAATATGAATTGAAAAAGTGTATTTTTATTTACATTTTAGATGTAAATAAAAGTATAGAAATAAAAGTGACATTTTAAAGAATTTACATTTTTCAATGTAAACAAAGGAAATAAAGGAATGATTAGGAATTTACATTTCCCAATGTAAATAGAATATAGAATAAAAGTTACATTTTTGATATAATAATATATTGAAATATAAGTTTACATTTCTCAATGTAAATAAAATAGGAATAGAAATTTACATTTTTCAATGTAAATAATAAGATTATAAATTTACATTTCTAAGGAACAGATTTTCATTAGAAAGAATAATGAACCAAATTTACATTTTGTGTAAATTGAAGGATGGAAGAAGAAAATATACATTGTTATGTTTAGGATGTGTATGTAAAGTAAAATAAAAATAGCGATAGATCGTTATAAATTATTAACAACGATATGAAATAGTTTTCAAATTTATATATGCGAGAGTTATTTGGAAAGTCCGAGTTTACTCTCATCTAAATAATGATACGACGTACGAAGAATTGAAGACGGTGATTGAAGACCGACGATCTTCACATCGAATGGGTAACTAGTGTTGAGGCCCTTGATTGATTTGCTCCCGGGATGGGGCTAAGATGGTAGTTGTCCGGACTTAGTTTTGATTTATACGGGTTTGGCTTTCGCTCAGACCCAGAGCATAAGCTTATAAATGGAATGTGTGTCCGACATTGTACTCCTTTATATTGTATTCATTGATTTTCTGTCGAATATATGAATGTTTGGTGGCGGAGAATTTATTCTCTTGCTTAACAGACTTTCATATATTTCAGCTAAGGATTGGTAGTGTGATATGGAGTGACAGTGTGGCATACTAAGATGCAATGATCAAGGTTTCTTGTTGAAAAGCAGAACCTTGTGGTGACGATCAAAGCACATCTTGAATAAGCATAGCTTTGTGTATTGCGTAGCTTCACGAGCCTCACAACCCGGTTGAGTCTAAAACGGGACAAGGGAACACAGGGAGAGCAGCATGTTTCTTTCTAGCTGGGGGTAGTGTCAGTGCTTAAACTGGCTGATATTTTACTTATGTGGATGATGGAATGAGGCGCGCCTCGGATGATAGGTCCTATAGGATCGGGAAACGTGCATTCAGGAATAACTAATCCACGAAGCTGTATGTGTGGACTAGCCCTGCAGGATCCAATGGTTAACTGCGAGGAATCCTGAGACATTAGCGAGAGTGTCTCGAATCGGTAAGGAGCTCCTCCATAGCCTTGACTCATGATGGAAAACCCAATTCCCAATACGACCCTACGGATTTGATTGTATTATTAGTATGGAGGCATAGTATATGGTATCTATGCTTCCTAGGATTGATACATTTACTTTGAAATGTTTTTGAAACGTGTGTACACTAATGATAATATCAAATTCGTTTTTATCATACCAAGTGTGTTTAATCATCATAAGGTAAAACTCTATCCTCCAGTTTGCGTTGCATTGTGTGATGGGACTTGAGTCTTATGATGGTTTCATTTTTCTAAAAAGCATTGCGTTGTTTAACGATTTACTCTAATTTATGGACCGGCAATCCATTGGAGTAAACCCGTTCCGCGTTAGTGGCATGGTCCTTGGATTTGCCTTATTACTATTAGTTAAATTAGTTTAGAATTCTCACACCAGTCCCATGACTGGCCCGTTGTTTGTTTCCACCTTTACAAACTTGGGTGCCCTCTTCTCCACACGGGAAGTCTAGTAGTTGGTCTACAGGTTCTTATCTCAAGCAGGATTCTAGATTGAAGCCTAAAGCTGTGTCCAGAGCATCGAAGTCTTCCGCTGTGTATTGTATTTAATTTATTGTAATTTATCTTCCGCTATAATTTTATTCAATATACTCTGATATGTTATGTACTCTGATGTAACATTATTGTTATGTTTATAAAAGTCTGTTGTTATTGTTCTGAGTTGTTGTATTCCCAAAGTTAACGTGTTCGGGTTTTGAACGGTCTTGGTCGATTTAACGATGGATCGGGTCGGGCGAAAACCCGGAGTCGTTACATATAAATATTAGTTGATTTTGAAAATTTAACTCAAATGGTTGAATAAATGATTGAAACAATACTAGCTTGAAATATACTGAATCAAAGTAGCATAGCAGAAGCATGATGTTATGATTTTCTCGACTAGTTGAGTAAAGGAATTTTTGCCAAATGAGCCTCCATATTGGAAGAAAGAAGAAAATCATATATTTTAGATGTCGAGAAAATTAGAAAGAACAGGTTTACTCGATTATGTGAATATGACAACTAAAATATGAGATTTAATCATTGAAGATATGAAGTTTTATAGGAGGTCTTTGAACAATTTAGAATTTGAGCTAAAGGAAGTAAAAGGGACTTACGTAGTGAACGTTCATAAAAAGTGGAAAGGCTTATTTGAAATGTTGCTTAAGAAATCATATTGGGAAAAGGTGATTGAAGAGAAAATTATATGGTTACATGAACACTAATTTAAGTAAATATTTAGATGTTTAGAAATAAATAGAAACTTATGAATACGATCCTTAATTTTGAAATTTTGTAACACAACCTTGTATGTTTGAAGTTGAAATTATATCCTCAATTGAACGAATTTTTCAACTATTTTGGACATGAGGATGAACTTCTCGTACTAATTATATATGGATTTCATTATAGTATATTTGAAATGTTGAAAGCAAATTTGGTTTTGGATATGATATTCTATATGAAAGGAATATGTAAAATGGGACTCTAAGTCTGAGAAATCATCTTGAGATTTCGAAATTTGAAATTTATAGGTAATATTTATTTTTCTTATGTATAATTTTATGAACTCTCCTTTTCGAGGACGAAAAGTTTTAAGGGGGGAGATTGTAACGATCCATAATTTTCGATGTTTTAATATATACTTAATTTGGATTTAATGAAGTTAAAATATAAATTTTGAGTCCTTAATATATAAATTTGATTTTTGTATTGGTAAAATTTTCCATTTTGGAAGATATATTTAGTTTATAAAGATTTTTGAATATTTTTTTTCATATATAAATGATGTTATTATCTAATAATATTTACATTGATATAAGAATATTACATCAGTGAAGAATGGTTTATTTTAAAAATGTTATTCAAATTTTTGTAAATTAAAGATTTGGCTTTAAAATAAATTATAATCAAATATCGGTTTAAAGTAATTGTTCAGTTTCTGTACGTGCAGTCTGGAAATATTTTATAAAATTTTACGAAAAAAGTTAATTTGGAAAACAAGCATATATTTTTCTAGCGTATTTTTGGGCAACTATGGTCCTTTTGACACTTTACAGAATTTGTCAACTGGCTTATTTTATTACTGTTTTGAGATCTTTACACCTTTTTGTACGTGATTATATCGTCTGTTTGTTGTTGTTGCTAATAGATAATTAGAAATAAAAGAAATCGAAATAAAATTTTGTGTGTACAAACTTTGAATAAAATGAATGGGTTTCTCGCATCACGATACGCATGCAGTATACAAATAAAGAAATGTTTCTTTAAGAAAGCATACGTGTACGCCAAAGGATTAAGGTGTGACATTTGTCCTTTTGCTCACCACGTATCATACCTTATCTCCAATTTCATCTTTCTTTGTACTAAATTTTCTCGTCACCTTCCAGGAAGAACACTCTTCCACCGTAGTTCTCCCCACCTTTATTTTTCCCTTTTTCCCATTTTTTTTTGTTCTAGTGAAGCAGCTCAGGTCCTTTCCCCATGCATCACTTCACCTGCCGCTTCACCGTGACCGTCATCACCCATCATCCGTCCTCCCTTGGCCTCTGTTTCCTCCATTAGATCTAAAACCCGTACTCTGAATTGTATAGCAAATAGTGAAGAGAGACACCCCCCTAAACCCATGAGCACACTCCAGGCTCCGGCATAGCAGCTCTCTCTATCCGTATTGACCTTCATCGCCACCCAACCCCACACCTAAGTTCGCTTCAGCCCAATTCCTGGTCCGCCGTCAGTCCACCTCCAGTTCCGAGTACTCCTCTCAGTCAACAGCCCCTCTCTATACCGACCCTCTTCCCCTTAAAATAGCCACTCTTCCCCACTCAACAACCCATTTTGCTTCAATCCGCCACTTCGGATACCACTTAGCTCCACTGGTCCCGTGTACTTCAACTCCACCATCACCTTACCATGCACTTGACGCCCCACCTAACTCCAGCTACACCCATCCCCATCTTTCCCTTCTTCCCCCTCTAAACAATTCAGCAGCCACTAATAACCCCATGCAAGCTTTTCTAACTACCCTCCTTTCCTCCTATGTGTTGCATAAGCAAGGTCTGAGCTTGCGTAAGTACCCGGTAACTCCACTGTCCCTCTACCTCAGTCCAGTAGTGATATTGGAAGCCTTTCTATGTGGTGGTGTTTACCTTGTATGTTGAAGCATATTATATATATACACATCTTAGTTGGCTGTTTCTTTTTTTCATATCTGAGATTGTAACTGGTGCATGCGTCTTGAGTAAATGTTATCACGTTTAGATGAGGAAGTGAAAACATGTACATGGAAATGGGAAAAACGTTTGGTGACTAGCTGAACTTGTTTACCATTGATAAAAGGATCGAAATCAAATGTCGGTTGTCGAGTTGAACTTGGAAGAGTTGTAACTACCTGTCGAGGTTGGATTGGACGTCTAGGAGCACCTTAGAAGTTGTGCTAAAATCGAACGTTTGTTCGGTTTTAGTTTAACACGGCGCTTGCCAATAACCAAATTTAAGGTGAGAACACTAAATTTTATCATTTATTTTAATTAGTAGTGATTAAATGATGAATTGTGATGGATGAATAAATTGTTTGGATATGAATGTTGTTGTGTGAATGGTTGTGCATGTAATTAGACAACATTGAACACTGATAAGCGTTATTGACTGTAACACTTGTGCACAGCTGAATTGTTTGTTCATTGACGATGATTATAATCCATGATCATCCGACTTATATGGTTGATTGTTTTGTTTTGCATGATGCACACACTATACTCTGGTTTTGAAATTATACAGATGATCGATTCAATGTTCCTTCCATATAAGTGTAACTTGGTTTTTCTAAATATTAAAAAAATTATTTTAAGTCCAATTTAATTTGAAAAGAGATTTGGAATTTAAATATAATAATTTATAATATTATACTAGACCGCTCTAGGATGACAGAGAGGATAGTGTCTAGGCTTCGGTTTGGAAATCCAGTTTCTTGCTCTCCTTGGCTATCCCTAAATGGTCCGATGGACGGAACGATTAATTCAAATATAATTTGAAATTTGAGTTGAAGTTGTTTTAAACTTAAAAACCAATTGGAATTTAAAATAAAAATGGCGCATAAGGACCATTTATGATGTTTAAATTTAAATTTAAATTAAAAGGATTTTTGAATTCCTATGGCTATAACTTATTTAAAGTTAAATTAAGATTTGGAATTAAGGAATAATTTTTGGAATAAACTTCATAATCCACTTTAAAATTAAGTTGTTATGAATTTAGACTCAATTCAATAGGATTTAAAGGAAATATATTTAAACCAATTTATAACGCGCTGCGGCGCGATAGTTAGTAAATGTCGAATTCAATTTTCAAATGATTATAACTTGATGATTTGGAATCGGTTCAACTTGAAATAAGAAACGTTGATTTTCAAATAGTAACAAATTTTGAAGAGAAATAGAATTTCCAAATTTCAACATACAATTTTCAACTTATGTCCAAAAATAATTCTGAAAAGGTCGCTGTACATGTAGTTCAGCGATCATAGCGAAAATTCAACTAAAAAATTTTCTAAAGAACTGAGAAAATTCATGATAACTCTTACTTTATTAATTTAAAGTGATTAGAAGTAAATTATTTGAATTTTTGAATTGATTTGGAATCTAATTGAATTTAAATGGCTATTGCAGCGCTTTTATAACGTTCAAACATTATTTTCTCATTTTCGAAGATAAATAGGTTTTGAAATTTATATTCGTAAACCATTATTTTAAATGGTTAAAAAGGGATTCTAAATGGTTTAAAAAGATTTTTAAGTTATTTAATATGGAATTATTTACTAATTCTAAAAAGTTAGAATTTAAAAGAGAAATGAGTTGAATAGAGTTGTGTCGGATATTCGATATGTAATTCCAAGGTTGGACAAATACTATAAGAAGCATTAAAAATATTTACCTCGAGATTCTGATAGTGTTTGATTAAGTTGTGAGTTTATATCGAGCATAAGTCGATTTACTTTATCAAACTTATGTCTTAATATAAATTGCTTGGATTATCGTACATGAAATAGTAATCCAAAAGGAGATTCGGTAAATTGAATGAATTGAGGAATAAATAAAGAAGTATGAGAACTGGAAAATATATTTTGAAATATAAGGTTGGTAAATCGAATCTTTGATTTCAAATAAAGAGTTAAGATAATAACTGATTTATGACAAATTTCGACCTTTACATTTGTAATGAATTGAAATGATTGGAAGGAAATTGAATTGAAAAGCCATATGATCCAAAACCGTTGTTTTATGAATACGTTTATTACTTGGGAAATTTGGGATCAGATTTAAGTCTGAAAACCATTCCAAGTAATAATACGACGCATGAAGCAAATTCAAGACTTGGAATTGATGAATCTGCCGATTGGATTCTTTACTTAATAGCTATAGTAGCGAGATTTCCCTATTACCGGAGTGGCAGGTAGTTCGAACTGTATTGGGAGAACTTTCGGATTTTTGTTCCGTTCAGACCCAGAATGGACTTGTATGGATTGTGTGTCTGACAATGTAATTAATGGCATAACACTGATATCCGTCGATATGTATCTGGTTTGTGACGTATGAGCTCGAAGTGGTCATGTATGATGGAAATCAGTTGTCATGTTGTGAATGGACAATGTGACATACTTAAGATATGAAATGAGCTTGTATGATCAGGGCACTTCTTATCTGGGCATGCTTTGTATGATGTGACATTGACAAACCTCATACACCGGATTGATGAGAAACTGGCGGTTAGGTTGTATACTTATATATGAATTGATGATGAAGGTGCAGCAGTGGGAAACCACTTATGAACTTGGGGAAATTAGGTATGTTTGGGGGGCTGTGTCTGGTCAAAAACCGTTGATCTGCCCTGCGATTTGTAGTTGGTGTCCGTGATGGACGAAAAAGCCGTGAGGCACTTCTCTTTGTATCCCTGATTGATCTTTCATGCCAGGAATCATCAAGTTAGAAACACAATCTCCAATACAACCCATACGGTTTTGGTTTATATATAAATACATATATATATATATATGGCGACATAATATTATGGGTGTTATGCCGTCTAGGATTTATACATTTATTTGCAAAATGGTTTTCCACACTACATAATAATAATATGAAAAGTGGATTTTACATATGAAGGCATTTTTGGTTATCATAAGATAAAACTCGTCCATTTGGTGTGCGCTTGCATTGTGTGATGTGGGACGAGCTTATGATAGCTTCATTTTCAAAAAGGTCATTGCATATTTATATGCACGGGTGTTCACATGGAGTAAACCCGTTCGCATTAGCGACGTGGTCCGGTGAATTTCCCAACATTAAAATAAACCTTAAAGCAACTGTTTTATGTTCTCACACCAGTCCCATGACTGACTTGGAGTTTATTGTTCCTTCCTAAACTCTAGGAGCCCATTAATTTTCACAAGGGCAGCTAATAGTTTAGATTTTGCAGTTATGATTCGTTGGAGCGAGGTTAAAAGCGCTTTCTGAGTTGGAGTCCATGCTAAAGTTTGAAGCTTCCACTGTATCATATTGATCTTCCGCTAAGAAGTATATTTTCTTTCTTCCGCTATATATGTTATGTTGTAACTCTGATATTCATGTAACTCTGATGTAATATTGAATTATTCAATGAAAGGTTCTGTTATTATGTTCAATGTATGTTTGTACCCATAATAATTTGTCTTTTTGAATGGTTTAAGTTGGTTTAATTACCGGCGAGAACCGAGCAAAAAGTCGGGTCGTTACACTAATATTTTACAATGGTTTATTTATATTATAAAAGGATTTTTAATATAAATCGAATATCGATGAAACTTATATTTTTGAATATCGATTTATAAATCCAGATAGTTATATTTTGGAGCCGTATGATATTATATGTGAATATGTACAATAATATTAATTTATTAATATTTCATTTGATTTTTTTAAATATATTAATATTTAATTGGTCTGTTTAGGGCCTTAGAAAATACCCATTTTTCAAACGACCTCCAAATTCGATGAAACAAATTTTTTTGGATCCAAAATGTTAAATTATCGTTAGATTTCAATTTGCGTGATTTTTGGAGTCAGTATGTGGCCGTGCGCAATTTTAATACGGAAAACATTCGATATTTTAACCTTTAAAAATATGTTGTACGAGCAAACGGAGTCGGAATTCAATGAAACAAGTTTCGTTGAGTCCGTAATGTCAAACTATAGTTGTATGTAAGTTTCCATGATTTTTGGATACCGTGTGTGATCATGCGAATTTTACAAGATGTATACAGGCAACGATATGATAAAAACAAATATAAAAATGGAAAAAATATATATTAAAAGCTATCCTATAAATACCCTACACCTTTCTAACCCTAAACCCTTCTATTCTCTGGTCAAAACTCAACCTTATACTGTCAACACAGTCAACATTCAAGTTTGAAAATCTAATATAAAATCAGACTTAACTTTATAAATCAAGTTATACATACATACATATGGATTCAACATCGAAAAAGCTTCGATTCTATGCGGTTTTTGTTGGGTTCGGTGATGTTTCATTTCGCTGGAAAATAACACAGCACGGGTTCGTTTGTTTAGGGTTGGGAGTAACAACAAATACAAGCATCGATTAGTGGATTGGTGATTGTTTTTGGGATCGTAGCAATGTTTAGTAGCTTGTGTGTGTTTTTGGGAAGAATCCGCGTGTATAAGTGTCAATCGACACTCCATGGGCAGCATGAAGTAGCTGGCATCGCGGCCAGCAGGAGGAGACCAAGCTAGGGGAAATTAGGATGGTAGTGTTGAGAATTCGAAAAGTGGAACAATGTTGGTGGTCTCGTGTGAATCGGTTGAGAGATGAAGGAGTTAGGGAGCTAGGAGGAATCAGCTTCGTATGGGTGTACTGGATTTTTTACTATTGGGAACGACGGGGAAACTGTAGCCGCGGGCTGGGGTGTTCAAACGGGTATGGACTCACATTGGTTAAAAAGGGTTAAGGCCCATTTGAATTTCAAAATCCATGTTTTGATAAATTTAAAGTATATTAACTTCTAAGCATCATAACTTTATCATACTTGAATGAAATTCAGCAAAACTGGTCACGTTTGGATCGTAGGGACGAGGGGTATAAAACAGAATTAGTTTGGAATGATTTGGAGCTCGTCTAAATTTATGGCAAAATAAAACGTCAGAACGGAACCGTTGAATGGCTATCGTTATTTAACGATTATCGACCAATGTGAGTAAAGCTCACTAACTCTATTCAATTTATATTTTTTAATCTAGTAATGATAAACGATGATTGATTGTTGTGTGTTGATTGCTTGACTAACTGCTAGTCGATTGGTTGAAATTGCAGATAAAGATATATACGCATATCGTTAAACAAACATTGATTCTGTTCATCAGAATATGTCATATTGAAATGAAATTGATATGAATTATATTGTGTAACATCTATGGATGCAGGGAAACAGGTTGGAGGGATCCAACTGGATTCCTCAACATTTAATTTACCGTTTTTCATATATTGAAATATATGATGTGATATATAATCTGTTGTTGATTATGATTGTTTGGATGATATTGATCATTGTTATATGGTTTGTTAAATACCATAAGGTATATTCATATATACTATAAATCGAGCTTGAAAATGGCGTGCAGTTCGTAATTTGGAGTTTTGAACTTCAAATGGATATACAAGATCCGATATAAGTCGTATTTCTGTGAAATGAGAAACGTTGGAACCGTAGTGATGATAGTTTTCATATAAAAGAGAAAAATCTAGATTCCGTGTTGTAGATTGTTAGTTATGGCCAAATCAAATTTTGAAATAATCGTTGTGAAAATCGTTATTAAAATATACAAGTTAAAATAGTCGTTTTGCAAACGGACTCAGATTTCGACGAAATCAGTTTCGTTGGGACCGTAATGTTAAATTATTGTACAGTGTTAAATGGCGTGGCAAACCGATGTCGTATGTGGCCACGGCAGCCGTAAACGCCTGTTCAATTTCTATAGCGCGTAATAAAATTATTAAAAGGGTTATTTGGGTATAACTTGAACAGACGATCGAATTAGGCCGCGAAACTAATTCCATTGAGTTCGTATCGTCGATTTGAGTCAGGATAAGTATATAGTTTGTTATTTTTGGAGATCGGTTAATTTGGTGTTCAAAAGGGCATTGCGGTGCGCGTAAAAATAGCCTGCAGGGGAAACGGTCTCAGAATGCGACGAAACTGGTGCCGTTGGGTTCGTATTGAAGAATTATTATAGGATTGCATGGTTTCAAGTTGATTTGATTTAACTGGTGATCGTGGAAAAATTAAATGTGTGTTTATTTCTGGTTTTATAAAGGATTTTTTTTCTTTTCAAATGACTCGGATTTCGACGAAACTTGTCCCATTGGATCTGGAATATTTTTCTATGCTAAGATTAGCCTTTTTATCAGAAAACGAAGATCATATGTGAGTTTTATCGCGTTACTTCATGGTGAAGTTTCAATATATAATAAAATAATATTATGTTGTCCCAAATCCTATATTTATGTAATCTATTAAAATCTTCCCACCTGTCTGCTGTAACCTTTCTTGCGCCCCAAATAACTGGTTACTTGTAACCCAAATTTTCATTTACTTGCGCTCCAATTATTCTTCAAACCGTGACAGTCAAGTAATGCATCGAGAGTCCCACTACACGCAACAGTTATCTATATTTTTACTGCAACCCTATATAGTCTATAGCTTGGCTCCCACGGAATTTTTTCCTATATAAGGATATGTTGCTCCATCCCTTTCCTTTCGCTTCCAGGAACGCTAAAACCAAGTTTTCTTCGATAAATCAAATACAAACAAATTCGAAATCAACCTCTAAAATCCGGGAAGTTTTCTTCCTTTGGCTACCTCTTGCTGCAAACCTCAAATGGACATAAGTTCCGAGACATTCTGAAATAGAGGCTGCCGAGTTGAACTTGGTTTTGGGTGAAGACAACGCTCACGAAGGCGGTGGAGGGGCGCACTCCGATGTACGTCAGGAGTAGTGTGGTTGTGACGAACTAAGAGCTCAAGTTGGGTCTGTTGCTGGTGCCAAACATAGAGCGTGAATGCTTAAGGAGGTGGAAGTCGCCGGAGTATAGCGGAGAGGTGGTGCTCAGACTGGAGGGTGGAAGGTGGGGCGTAGGCTAGTGGTGCGGGAGTCCGTTATAGTGGAAGAATTGTTGGGTTTTTTCAAACAAAAAAAAATAGCGGAAGTTCAAAACGAGAAAAGGTAGTAGCGGATGGTCCAGGAATTTAAGTATTGGGAGTGGAAGGGTTTAAATGCTGAAATGGGTACGTGGGAACAAAGTAAGGGGAATGGGGACAACAAGGTATGTATGGAAAGGAAAGTGGGGAGGTGGCATTCGCATGGAGCAGTTTGTGGTGAAAGGAGGCGTGTACTTCGTAGCAGCGTGGTATGAACTATGACCCATGAAGAAATGTGAACGAAGTCAAATGGTTGTGGCAGTTCAACGTTTTGGGATTGGAAGGTTGCGGATTCGAAACAGCAGGGGAGGACGGAGACAATGTACGGTTAGTTTAAATATGCCCATTTTTATTTTTAAATAATATTATACACGTGTAGGATTTAACAGTGACTCAGCCGTTCATAAAGATTTGCCTAATTTTAATTTAAGTGCCTAAGTATAGCTTATTAAGTCTAATCCATGTTTATAATTTGCTAATATGGTTGGAAGTGTGCCTAAGTAAAATGGAATATGTACTATGCGTGCATGTTGGGTATGATTTATAGCGGGCCTAATTATATTATACTTGTACCTAATTTTGGTTATATGGGTCTAAGCCAGTGTTAGGTATAAAGTTTTAATTTAGGGAAAAAGTAAAACTAACATTAGGAGTATTTAGAGTATAGGGTTAAATTGCGCATTTAATAGTCCATATTTCAGGCGACCTATAAAGAAACGATGTGGCCAAATAATGTAGAAGTGAATGAGAAAATTCAAACTTCCTAATGCTTGATTTATATAATGCAACATTGTCGATTCTTATATAGCATCACCAATTCAGTTTTCAAAAATGTACCTAAGTATATGGTAATATGCCTAGTGAAGTTTTAATAATAAAATATTTACTTAAATTTTAATAATATTAATTTAATAGTAAACACCGTATTAAATTTATAACTCTATCATACAGAAATTGTATTGGACAAAGCAAGTGGCATCGGATTCGCATCGGCGAACATGACAGATGAAACTGGTTTGACAAGGTTGACAACTACTGAAGTTTTTAATTAAATTAAACAGTAGTTTAATTTAATTAGAACGAACTGTTTCAGCGACGGACGAATCAAGGTGAGTTAAACTCACTCAGTTCTTTTTCCCATTTATATTTTATATAAATTGGGTTTTTATTTTGTATGCTCTGCTTGCCAATGATTGACTGTTCGCTTGCTGATTTAACTAATGAAATTAAACCGTCATTTAATTTCAGTGAAATACCAAATTGTTATTCTAACGATTGGTTCCAATAAACGTAATTTACCTTGTTCGTCACGTTTATAAAATAAATGTGTTTAATTAGTTAAATTGTTTGAATTGCTTGTGGTTGGATTAAATGGTCGTTACTATCAGTTAAATGATTAAATGGCATGATTTGAGATAACCATTTGCATACAGGGAAGAACAGGTTGGAGGGATCCAACCGGATTCCTCAAAGATATTAGTTATTATATATGAACTATCATGATTGGGTGATTGATTTTGGTCGTGACCATTGATCGAAAAATCAACTTGTGTCGTGTTTTAACCAATGGGCAGTATTGGTTGAGTAATCGGTAGTAAATGGCCTAAAAGTAAATTATTTTATTTATATCGATTTACCGTCAGGTAAATCGATCGTACTGGAGTTATAAAATTTATTTTTATAACTGGAGATAGATTCTAAAATATATTATTTTGAATAAAAGTTGATAAAAGGGAAATAAATAAATAAATATTTTATTTAAGACTTTGATTATTATTAATTGACATAATAAAATAATTTATTATGTTAATCAGATTTGTAAACTTGTGAATAGAAATTAATCTAACCGGAGAGTTGAGTTATTATGTTATTAAGAGAAATTTAATGGGATTATTTGGATAAATTATATTATTAATATTTATTTTAGTAAATAAAGAAATTAACTACGGAAGTAGTTAATGATTGAAATAAATTATTAAAAATAAATGAGAAAATTACTTTTCAAAGTAATCAAGGTGAATGTAACAACCCGTAAAATGTGAGCCAGTTTGAAATTTTTTTTTTTTTTTTTTTTTTTTTTTTTTTTTTTTTTTTTTTTTTTTTAAAAAGAAAATAAAACTGATTTTTAAGAAAGGTTTTAAAAGATTGAATTTTGAAAATGAAAAAGATTGAATTTTTAAAATGGGAAAAGATTGAATTTTTAAAATGAAAATATGATTTTTAAATGTAGAACTTCGAGATAAAAATATGTTTTTATAAATCATAGCGAATGAAAGAATCCATTTTCTTTGATTCGAAGAATCCATCTTCCTTGATTCGAGAAATACGTTTTCCGTGATAAGAAAAATATGTTTTCTTTGATTTGAAATGTATGATTTCATCTTATGAAAAAAATATGATGCTTATCATAGAAAGATATTATTTTGGGTGAAATAAAAATTCGATTTTTATATATTGAACTTTGAAATAAAAATTCGATTTTTATATATTGAACTTTGAAATAAAAATTCGATTTTTATATATATTGAACTTTGAAGTAAAAATTCGATTTTTATATATAGTGGCCTTGGGCAACGAAGGTGACAAAAAGGCGAAACGACGAAGACTTCTGCAAAAGAAGAGCCGTGGAGCTAGGATAGCTATAAGTGAGAATTTCTCACCTTTCAATTTATTTTTCTAGTTATATATATATATACTAGGATGCAGACGGTGCTTAGAAGCACCCGACACCCGTCCACATACCATGGACTTGTTTGTTTGGATGTTTGGTGATTGATTGAGATATTGGTTTGAATGTGGTTTGTGGTGTGAAAAATCGAATCGATAAATTGGTTAGGATTAGACGTGCGCCGTTATAAGGCGAAGGAGTAAGGCTAGGTTAGACCCTTACTCCAAATTTTGTGGCTTGCATAACGAAAGTGAATTTGATTGATATGTGAATGGCGTGGGCCTTCACTAGACCGGGGACAAGGCTAGGCCTTATCCCGTTTTTAGTATCGTGCCGTTATGCCGCCGAAATTTTCTAAAATATGTTAGAAAAATAAAAATATCATTTTATTTAAAGAATGAATTGAATAGAAGTTCATATGTTGAAATAAAATGTGTTATCGTTAAAAATATAATTTTTAACGTGAATGTGAATAAATAAATATTCATTTACAAACCGGATGGTTTGTTTATGTACACTTATTTGAATGACATTGATTGGGTCGATAAATTTTACACATCGCCTAACTGCACAAATAAAATATGTGTTTGATTGTTTGAAACCCCACACGGGTGTTAGGATGAAATTTGAAGTTCACTCATCCTGATTGATTAAATATGTCGATCGATTGATTGACAGACTGTTATAAGCGTTGAATATCTATATTTGATGCTTATACAGTGTAGTGCACTTTGGTTGATGGTTGATTATTTTCAATGCTATTATATACATGTGTTGTATGAAAATCCATATAATTAATTTTATATGGTAATTGATTGGGCCTCATTCCAGTTTTGAAAAAGAAATATTTGAAAAAGAAATATTTGAAATAGAATATTTGAAAATAAAGGAATATATGAAGCCGTGTTGATTAGATTGACGCCATTTTGACGTGAACGAGATTTATATCGATTTTGAAAACGATTTCGAAATGAAATGAATTGAAAACGATTTCGAAATGAATTGAATTGAAAACGATTTCGAAATGAATTGAATTGAAAACGATTTCGAAATGAATTGAATTGAAAACGAATTCGAATTGAATTGAAAACGATTTCGAAATGAATTGAATTGAAAACGAATTCGAATTTGAATTGAAAGCGAATTGAAATGAATTCAAATTGAATTGAAATTCGAATTGAATAGAAATGAATTTTGAAACGAATTTATAAAGAAGAATTCAATTTTGATTTGAATTGAAAAGGAAGTTGAAATTGCTTTTGAAACGAATTTTAAAACTATTTATATAATTCGTTTTAAATAGAAATCGACGAAGTATATATTATATATATTATATATATAATATAATGGCCTGAATAGAACGCGCCGCGCCGCGGCAGTTCGTGAATTTCGACCATTTATTTCAAACGGACATTGCGGGAGATCCGACCGTCGGATTCTCCTAAAACCGGAACCGTTGGGTTCGTATCGAAAAGAGCTTTCTAACGAAGGCTAGAAATTTGAAATCTAACGGTTGGATTTGGAGATACGTCCAAATCAAATTCGAAAAAGGTCGCTGTAAGTGCAGTTCGATGGCCGTTGATGGAAATCGACTGTACGGGCCTTGATAAAATTATTAAAAATAGTAATAATTTGTGTAAAATCATAAGAAATGATTTAGAAAGAATTGGGATGAAAAACTCCCTATTTGAAAAGATAAAAATAGATTTTTATCGAAATGAACTAGTTTTGAACTAGAATTATAATTCTATTTATTTTTAAATAAATAAATTGAATTTGAAAAGGGTTTTGAAAATAACCAAAATTTCCAATGATTGCATTGGAGTGGATTTGAATCGAAATTGTCTTCGGAATATTTCGATGTTGGAATTTGTGATTATACGGATGTTGTTACGGAAATTTGAAAGATATATATTTATATCGTTATTTCCAATACGACATTTGTTAATCGTAGAATTTGATATTGAATATAAGCCGATATATTTTCTATTCAGAGCCTTATATTGAATATCAAATGTGATTTGGGTTTGTCGTGAATGGTGTCTTCACTAACACTGTTCTTGAACCCAGTTGAGAAAAGATTAAATCTTTTTATTTAGATTTAATGAAGTGTGCCAATTAAATAATATTTAGTTGGAATTGAATTGATATTGATTTTTGGGTTTATCGTGAACAGTGTTTTAAATAACACTTGTTCTTTAACCCGATAATTAATGAATGTGATTTGGGTTTGTCGTGAATGGTGTCTTCACTAACACTGTTCTTGAACCCAGTTGAGAAAAGATTAAATCTTTTTATTTAGATTTAATGAAGTGTGCCAATTAAATAATATTTAATTGGAATTGAATTGATATTGATTTTTGGGTTTATCGTGAACAGTGTTTTAAATAACACTTGTTCTTTAACCCGATAATTAATGAATGTGATTTGGGTTTGTCGTGAATGGTGTCTTCACTAACACTGTTCTTGAACCCAGTTGAGAAAAGATTAAATCTTTTATTTAGATTTAATGAAGTGTGCCAATTAAATAATATTTAATTGGAATTGAATTGATATTGATTTTTGGGTTTATCGTGAACAGTGTTTTAAATAACACTTGTTCTTTAACCCGATAATTAATGGGATGTGACTTTGGGTTTATCGTGAACCGTGTTTTTAAATGACACTGATTCTTTAACCCAGTCACAGATTAAAACTAAGTGGAGTTTTAATGAATCTTTAATTAGATTGAAAAGATCGAGAATGGAGTATCACCAGTTTTGCTCCAGGCGATAGTTAAATCTTTAATTAGATTTGAACGTGAAATTTAGAAACTAACTGTCGGTTAGCTAAGTAGAATGGTTTTCTGGATATTGATCTGATGTTGGTTTCGGCCTTCGGGGTTAATATTTGGGGAATTATTCTCTTGATTAATTTACGGTTAATGACTAATGAGTTGGAATGAGGCGTATGTTGTGTTTGTGTAACACTTTTATAATATATACGCGAGTTATTCGGAAAAACCGGGTTTATCCCATTCTGAATAACTGATACGACGATAAGTCGAAGATGAAGACGATGGTCGAAGACCGGAGGTCTTCACGTCGTTTGGGTGATAACTGATGATCTTGATTGGGCTGTACACCCAAGAAGATGGAAACAGTTAGTGATCGTCCAGACGTGCTTGGAGATCGATGGGTATGCGGGGTACTAGGTGCCTCCGGTTTCGTTCAGACCCAGAACGGACTTGTAAATGGACTGTGTGTCTGACATCGGATTTCATTCTGTGTGACTGATGTCGGTTGCATAGGATGGTTTGCCTGTGTGGCATGCTAAGATGCAAATGATCAAGGCTTCTGTTGAAAAGCAAAGTCTTGTGGTGATGATCAAAGCACGGCCTTTGTGGCGTAGCTTTGTGTAACGTTTACCTCGCGTGTTTCACACCAGGTATGAACCAAAAACGGGAGACGGACCTCAGGGAGGACTTGCGTTTCTTTCTAGCTAGAAGTGGCGTCAGTGGTTTTACACGCCCTGACGAGTTTGACTTATGTGGTTGTTGCTGTTGCGAGGCGCCTCGGTTATATCGGTTTCGGCCGAATGCATTCTGGTCGGCTGACGGACCAGACTTACACCCCATAGGGTGGGGAGACGTATTGTTCAGGCATAATAATCCACTCCGTGTGGACCGGCCCTGACGATCTAAAGGCTTGCCTGCGCGCTTGCCTGTGGCTCGGGCTAGAGAGTCACGAATCGGTTGAGGACTATCTTTTGCCTCGGTTCATAGATGGAAATCCAATTTCCAAATACGAGACTCTGCGGTTTTGATTGTATATCCTATATATGGCGACATAGTGGGATGGGGCGCTTATGCTGCCTATGATTGATACTTATGATTTGAAGTTGTTTTATACACTATGCACTTATTATAGTATCAAATGATTTGTTTTAAACGTATCAAGCATTCTTTGGCTGTTATAAGGGAAAACCCTATCCCCCGGTTTGCGTTGCATTGTGTGATAGGACCTGGGTCTTATAACAGCTTCATTTTTCTTTATTTAGCATTGCGCTGTTTGTTTTATGCACTGGTATTCTTGGGAGGAAACCCGTTCCGTGTTATACGGCGTGGTCCCTTGATTTACCTAGCTTTGAAAATAAAGATTAATAACTGTTTTAGTTCTCACACCAGTCACATGACTGACCTGGAGTTTATTGTTTTAACCTAAACTCTGGGTGCCCTTATTTTGACACGGGCAGCTAGTAGTTTTGGTTTTGCAGATTTATATTCACAGGATCCTGGTTTACAGCTGGAACGATATCCGGAAAGCTTTGTATCCGTATATCTTCTTCTAGTTGTGTATTGTATTATTTTCCGCTGCTATGTATTTAAATGTAATTTAAATCTCTGATATTTCTGTGTAATATTTATTTGTTTATACTCTGTATATTCTTGTAATCTGATGCATTGTTGTAATATACAATGAAATGTTCTTCTGTATGCGTTCTGTTTTGTCCTGTTCTCAAACGATAGGGCGTTTCGAACGGTCTGGGTCGGTTTAGCGACTGGTTCGGACCGAGCGAAATTCCTTGCCGTCACAGTTGGTATCAGAGCTTTGGTTTACAAAGCAGAGAACAAGGCACATTAGAAACATACGAAAGAGTTCATCAGATATTGGATTAGCAATATCCAATGAGAATGACTCGTTAGAGATAGGATCAGTAGTATCCTAGAACGGGTGTGAAGAGTATATTTTTCTAATGAAAACAAACTTTTGTTTTGAAAATTTAAATCAATTATTCGTATTTGATTATCCATTTATATTGATGTGGACAATCCAGTATATATAGATTTTGCGTATACGTCTGATCCGCGTGTATTCGAAATTTTAATATATTGGATAGATATAGCATCACACTCTAGTCGCCCGAAGATGGTACTGATGATTGTCATGACATCATCAGCATTTATGTTCGTGTCTCGAAGGTGTGATTCTCTATATATTTCCATTAGGCTGGTGTGAGAACCCAAAACTTATATATAGCTAGAATACATCGTTGTGATTTGGCATCAAAAACATGATTTTTGTATATATATCAAATTATGAATTTGAAACGTTAAATTCACTAATTGATTGATGTTTGTGTTGTTTGTTTAGTTGTTTGCTAATTTTTAACCATTTATGCCTAATTTAACCAAATATTGATTGTATTGAAAATTGGTCGCGTTTGCTTGCATATACATATACTTATATTGAACAGGTCATAGCAAGGAGGCTAGAGCAGAGAATAAAATTTGTTTGCCCGACAAATAGGTACATGTTTACTACATAATTTCCTGTTTTGTTTGGGTGATGATGATTTTGTGAGCCTATTGGCTAGCCGCTTGGCTTTTTCTTTTTCTTTTTGAGATCTGAAGGACCGGGAACGCTATTTGCAATTTCCCGATGCTCCCATTGCAGGGGAGGTTATGGCGAAATTTTTCAAAAATTTAGGGAGTTAGCCAAATTTTTGAAATTTTGAAAATTCTCAGAAACTAAAGAGTTGGAGAATGGAAGCCTGATCGATCGTAGAGCTGAATAATCAAACCACTTTCGACTTTGTTCCTTTTCGGGGACGAAAAGTTTTAAGTGGGGGAGATTGTAACAACCCGTAAAATGTGAGCCAGTTTGAAATTTTTTTTTTTTTTTTTTTTTTTTTTTTTTTTTTTTTTTTTTTTTTTTTAAAAAGAAAATAAAACTGATTTTTAAGAAAGGTTTTAAAAGATTGAATTTTGAAAATGAAAAAGATTGAATTTTTAAAATGGGAAAAGATTGAATTTTTAAAATGAAAATATGATTTTTAAATGTAGAACTTCGAGATAAAAATATGTTTTTATAAATCATAGCGAATGAAAGAATCCATTTTCTTTGATTCGAAGAATCCATCTTCCTTGATTCGAGAAATACGTTTTCCGTGATAAGAAAAATATGTTTTCTTTGATTTGAAATGTATGATTTCATCTTATGAAAAAAATATGATGCTTATCATAGAAAGATATTATTTTGGGTGAAATAAAAATTCGATTTTTATATATTGAACTTTGAAATAAAAATTCGATTTTTATATATTGAACTTTGAAATAAAAATTCGATTTTTATATATATTGAACTTTGAAGTAAAAATTCGATTTTTATATATAGTGGCCTTGGGCAACGAAGGTGACAAAAAGGCGAAACGACGAAGACTTCTGCAAAAGAAGAGCCGTGGAGCTAGGATAGCTATAAGTGAGAATTTCTCACCTTTCAATTTATTTTTCTAGTTATATATATATATACTAGGATGCAGACGGTGCTTAGAAGCACCCGACACCCGTCCACATACCATGGACTTGTTTGTTTGGATGTTTGGTGATTGATTGAGATATTGGTTTGAATGTGGTTTGTGGTGTGAAAAATCGAATCGATAAATTGGTTAGGATTAGACGTGCGCCGTTATAAGGCGAAGGAGTAAGGCTAGGTTAGACCCTTACTCCAAATTTTGTGGCTTGCATAACGAAAGTGAATTTGATTGATATGTGAATGGCGTGGGCCTTCACTAGACCGGGGACAAGGCTAGGCCTTATCCCGTTTTTAGTATCGTGCCGTTATGCCGCCGAAATTTTCTAAAATATGTTAGAAAAATAAAAATATCATTTTATTTAAAGAATGAATTGAATAGAAGTTCATATGTTGAAATAAAATGTGTTATCGTTAAAAATATAATTTTTAACGTGAATGTGAATAAATAAATATTCATTTACAAACCGGATGGTTTGTTTATGTACACTTATTTGAATGACATTGATTGGGTCGATAAATTTTACACATCGCCTAACTGCACAAATAAAATATGTGTTTGATTGTTTGAAACCCCACACGGGTGTTAGGATGAAATTTGAAGTTCACTCATCCTGATTGATTAAATATGTCGATCGATTGATTGACAGACTGTTATAAGCGTTGAATATCTATATTTGATGCTTATACAGTGTAGTGCACTTTGGTTGATGGTTGATTATTTTCAATGCTATTATATACATGTGTTGTATGAAAATCCATATAATTAATTTTATATGGTAATTGATTGGGCCTCATTCCAGTTTTGAAAAAGAAATATTTGAAAAAGAAATATTTGAAATAGAATATTTGAAAATAAAGGAATATATGAAGCCGTGTTGATTAGATTGACGCCATTTTGACGTGAACGAGATTTATATCGATTTTGAAAACGATTTCGAAATGAAATGAATTGAAAACGATTTCGAAATGAATTGAATTGAAAACGATTTCGAAATGAATTGAATTGAAAACGATTTCGAAATGAATTGAATTGAAAACGAATTCGAATTGAATTGAAAACGATTTCGAAATGAATTGAATTGAAAACGAATTCGAATTTGAATTGAAAGCGAATTGAAATGAATTCAAATTGAATTGAAATTCGAATTGAATAGAAATGAATTTTGAAACGAATTTATAAAGAAGAATTCAATTTTGATTTGAATTGAAAAGGAAGTTGAAATTGCTTTTGAAACGAATTTTAAAACTATTTATATAATTCGTTTTAAATAGAAATCGACGAAGTATATATTATATATATTATATATATAATATAATGGCCTGAATAGAACGCGCCGCGCCGCGGCAGTTCGTGAATTTCGACCATTTATTTCAAACGGACATTGCGGGAGATCCGACCGTCGGATTCTCCTAAAACCGGAACCGTTGGGTTCGTATCGAAAAGAGCTTTCTAACGAAGGCTAGAAATTTGAAATCTAACGGTTGGATTTGGAGATACGTCCAAATCAAATTCGAAAAAGGTCGCTGTAAGTGCAGTTCGATGGCCGTTGATGGAAATCGACTGTACGGGCCTTGATAAAATTATTAAAAATAGTAATAATTTGTGTAAAATCATAAGAAATGATTTAGAAAGAATTGGGATGAAAAACTCCCTATTTGAAAAGATAAAAATAGATTTTTATCGAAATGAACTAGTTTTGAACTAGAATTATAATTCTATTTATTTTTAAATAAATAAATTGAATTTGAAAAGGGTTTTGAAAATAACCAAAATTTCCAATGATTGCATTGGAGTGGATTTGAATCGAAATTGTCTTCGGAATATTTCGATGTTGGAATTTGTGATTATACGGATGTTGTTACGGAAATTTGAAAGATATATATTTATATCGTTATTTCCAATACGACATTTGTTAATCGTAGAATTTGATATTGAATATAAGCCGATATATTTTCTATTCAGAGCCTTATATTGAATATCAAATGTGATTTGGGTTTGTCGTGAATGGTGTCTTCACTAACACTGTTCTTGAACCCAGTTGAGAAAAGATTAAATCTTTTTATTTAGATTTAATGAAGTGTGCCAATTAAATAATATTTAGTTGGAATTGAATTGATATTGATTTTTGGGTTTATCGTGAACAGTGTTTTAAATAACACTTGTTCTTTAACCCGATAATTAATGAATGTGATTTGGGTTTGTCGTGAATGGTGTCTTCACTAACACTGTTCTTGAACCCAGTTGAGAAAAGATTAAATCTTTTTATTTAGATTTAATGAAGTGTGCCAATTAAATAATATTTAATTGGAATTGAATTGATATTGATTTTTGGGTTTATCGTGAACAGTGTTTTAAATAACACTTGTTCTTTAACCCGATAATTAATGAATGTGATTTGGGTTTGTCGTGAATGGTGTCTTCACTAACACTGTTCTTGAACCCAGTTGAGAAAAGATTAAATCTTTTATTTAGATTTAATGAAGTGTGCCAATTAAATAATATTTAATTGGAATTGAATTGATATTGATTTTTGGGTTTATCGTGAACAGTGTTTTAAATAACACTTGTTCTTTAACCCGATAATTAATGGGATGTGACTTTGGGTTTATCGTGAACCGTGTTTTTAAATGACACTGATTCTTTAACCCAGTCACAGATTAAAACTAAGTGGAGTTTTAATGAATCTTTAATTAGATTGAAAAGATCGAGAATGGAGTATCACCAGTTTTGCTCCAGGCGATAGTTAAATCTTTAATTAGATTTGAACGTGAAATTTAGAAACTAACTGTCGGTTAGCTAAGTAGAATGGTTTTCTGGATATTGATCTGATGTTGGTTTCGGCCTTCGGGGTTAATATTTGGGGAATTATTCTCTTGATTAATTTACGGTTAATGACTAATGAGTTGGAATGAGGCGTATGTTGTGTTTGTGTAACACTTTTATAATATATACGCGAGTTATTCGGAAAAACCGGGTTTATCCCATTCTGAATAACTGATACGACGATAAGTCGAAGATGAAGACGATGGTCGAAGACCGGAGGTCTTCACGTCGTTTGGGTGATAACTGATGATCTTGATTGGGCTGTACACCCAAGAAGATGGAAACAGTTAGTGATCGTCCAGACGTGCTTGGAGATCGATGGGTATGCGGGGTACTAGGTGCCTCCGGTTTCGTTCAGACCCAGAACGGACTTGTAAATGGACTGTGTGTCTGACATCGGATTTCATTCTGTGTGACTGATGTCGGTTGCATAGGATGGTTTGCCTGTGTGGCATGCTAAGATGCAAATGATCAAGGCTTCTGTTGAAAAGCAAAGTCTTGTGGTGATGATCAAAGCACGGCCTTTGTGGCGTAGCTTTGTGTAACGTTTACCTCGCGTGTTTCACACCAGGTATGAACCAAAAACGGGAGACGGACCTCAGGGAGGACTTGCGTTTCTTTCTAGCTAGAAGTGGCGTCAGTGGTTTTACACGCCCTGACGAGTTTGACTTATGTGGTTGTTGCTGTTGCGAGGCGCCTCGGTTATATCGGTTTCGGCCGAATGCATTCTGGTCGGCTGACGGACCAGACTTACACCCCATAGGGTGGGGAGACGTATTGTTCAGGCATAATAATCCACTCCGTGTGGACCGGCCCTGACGATCTAAAGGCTTGCCTGCGCGCTTGCCTGTGGCTCGGGCTAGAGAGTCACGAATCGGTTGAGGACTATCTTTTGCCTCGGTTCATAGATGGAAATCCAATTTCCAAATACGAGACTCTGCGGTTTTGATTGTATATCCTATATATGGCGACATAGTGGGATGGGGCGCTTATGCTGCCTATGATTGATACTTATGATTTGAAGTTGTTTTATACACTATGCACTTATTATAGTATCAAATGATTTGTTTTAAACGTATCAAGCATTCTTTGGCTGTTATAAGGGAAAACCCTATCCCCCGGTTTGCGTTGCATTGTGTGATAGGACCTGGGTCTTATAACAGCTTCATTTTTCTTTATTTAGCATTGCGCTGTTTGTTTTATGCACTGGTATTCTTGGGAGGAAACCCGTTCCGTGTTATACGGCGTGGTCCCTTGATTTACCTAGCTTTGAAAATAAAGATTAATAACTGTTTTAGTTCTCACACCAGTCACATGACTGACCTGGAGTTTATTGTTTTAACCTAAACTCTGGGTGCCCTTATTTTGACACGGGCAGCTAGTAGTTTTGGTTTTGCAGATTTATATTCACAGGATCCTGGTTTACAGCTGGAACGATATCCGGAAAGCTTTGTATCCGTATATCTTCTTCTAGTTGTGTATTGTATTATTTTCCGCTGCTATGTATTTAAATGTAATTTAAATCTCTGATATTTCTGTGTAATATTTATTTGTTTATACTCTGTATATTCTTGTAATCTGATGCATTGTTGTAATATACAATGAAATGTTCTTCTGTATGCGTTCTGTTTTGTCCTGTTCTCAAACGATAGGGCGTTTCGAACGGTCTGGGTCGGTTTAGCGACTGGTTCGGACCGAGCGAAATTCCTTGCCGTCACAGTGAAGTGAAATCAGATGGAAAGGTGGAAGGAGTTTGTGAATAGGTTTTGCTTAAAACCTGAGTTTTTATAATAAGGTTATAAAGAATATTTTAAGCGACTATTATAGCTTAAAATTAAATGTTACCTAATTAATTGAATTAAGTAAAAGGAAAATTTAGATAAAAGGGTTTTATAATAAACCGGTGTTATATAAATGGGTTTTTGGATTACAACTCGTATTTACCTTAAGATATGAACGTTGCTGATCAAGGTCTGAGAGGTAATTAAAATACCCCAACTTGAATGACTTTAGGATTATCTAAGGGTGATATTAGTTGTAATGGTGGAAGTGGCTAGTAAATTTATTATTTCATTAGAGAAATAATAAAGCATCATTTTGATGAAGATTTGGAATATATTTATATATACACACATATATATATATAATGAAGATTTAAAAGAAAAAGGGAAATAAAAGGGGTTGTCGGAAATATAACGATATTGTCGAATTAGAACATAACGTAAAGTTAAGTGTTATTCTATAAAGAATAAGTATGGATTATGGTTTTAAGTAATGAAATAAGTTTGTTTAAAGACATTTCTTATGTTAAATAAGAAGCAAAACTATATTTTCAATATCAAAATATTTAAGAGTTTAAATTTACATTTTGTTTGATTAAAAAGGCCAAGTGGTGCTGAATAATGAATCAGTGAGCTCACTGTATTGTCATGATTAAAACACTGTTTATTTTGATAGTTAAGTCACCGACTATCAAATCTGTCCAATACGATTGTTGGTAAGGAAAGATCGGGATCGAACTAAGGTTCGAAAACCATTCCGACCAACAAATACGTGAAGATATCAGAAGATGGTCGAGATAGAGCATTGAAGACCGTGGATCTTCATAAGCGGAAGGATTACTTATAATCTCTGGCTTAGTGGCCCGAGATACACTGTGATTCTGTCGTGGTTGGAATCTACGGGTTGTAAGGACTTCTCGCTACTGATCCATGGGGTGATTCCTATATTGGATGCAGTAGGAGGGTACCTTCGGTTCATCCTGTTCCTGGATGACTTGTATGGACGAATGTCTGACAGAGTATTTCCAAAGGAATTACGTAGGTTGATTTCTGCAAACGTACCATAGTTGATGGCGGAGAAAGGGTTTTCTCTAGCCAAATAACTAGAGTATTTTTGTGGACATCAATTAAGTGATATCTAGCGGATCTGACGATGTGGCATTGAATGGTGACCTGATATTTCAAAAAGGAAATTCTGACCTCAAGCCTCATCAACCGGGAAATGACAAAAATCGGGCAGGCAGCATGGCTATGTGGGTCTCTCCCATTAGGATGTATAATCACCTATCTAGAGAAATTCCTTTTACTTCTTTAATCTTTCGATGCTGTCCCTTTTCGGGAAACGGTGGTTTGAGCCCAACCGTTGGTGGTATACATTCGATACACTCAAGCGAAATGAGTGGTCGGTCATGTGAGCACCGGGTTGCAAGACGTTCTTGTTGAACCCAGTGTATTCGCCTCTAGAGATACAATATCGGCAGGTGGTCCCATACCTTGTCAAGGTCGGAATCCAATCTCCAATAAGCACTTGCGGTTTTGATTGTATACTATATATGTGGAGCGTGAGATGCAAGCGTTCCACTAGATTGTTATTTACTTGTATGTAGACATTATTATAATATCAGACAAGATATTGATTTCAAAGTGTTTTGGGTTATTGTAAGGTGAAAACCGTCCGTGTTTATGTGTGGATTTGGTCTTATGAGTATCCTTTTCTTTTGAAAAGATTTTGAACTTTAAAATCATGTTGGATGATTTACCCTTAACACTGTGCGAGTTTTACTCACTCTGGTTCACCAGACTGACCTGGTATTTTGTAAATGCTCGGGATAGCCGAGGTATACAGGTTCAGGTTATCAAATGCTGTGAAGTCCAGAGACGAGCTGGAGATGTTCAGACGTATGATGTTTTATAGCTACTGTTCCGCTGTGTGTTGTATATGGGAACAGGTTATTATAACAGTCCCGTTGTGTGATGTACTGTGATATTGTAAATATTTTTAAAGCTCTCAATAAAGTTTTATTTCCGTATTATATTTTGTTCCACTGCAATGTGAGACTCTGTGTTGTGTTGTTTCTTCTTCTTCTTCTTCTATTCTTATATTTCTTTCTTTCTTATCTCACCCTCTAAATTCTTTCTAATAACGTCTAGTGTTTTCGGTGGTTGAAAGGTCGGCATGAGTTACGGTAAAGGTATTTATGTTGATTTTCAGGGCCGAAAATTCCTGTTCATTACAAGAACCATCGGATAGAAGCAATTTTTTTTTGAAGCAATAGCTCACAATAGAAGTAGACTAGCAGATTTAACATCCCACGTAGGCAATTGTAGCCATGTGAAAGCATTGAAGAAAGTCCAGCCTAGCATATGATTTGAGAGGATATAGCCGACCAAAATACAGGAGATTTGATAGGAAAATAAAATCCCGTTAATGAGTGTTTGCTTAGATACTAAGGATGGTATTGTTAATACCGATAAAGTACACATAGGCTAGAATTCTACAGCATGAACATGCATGGGTTAAGAGTAAGTGGATGATTGATTTAACTAGACGATGGATTGCTATCAAACATCGCTTTCACTTCTGCATATGAGCCTTCCTGCCTTATCCACCTACCCATGTTAAAGCCTTCATTTCTATCATCTATAAATGCACTAAGATCCCACACAAGCTTACACAAAACTCACACTTGTTAACTAGAATAAAAATGGCCGAAAACCGTAGAGCAAGGACCTGGAAATTCAATAAGGAAATAGTAAATAACCACAAGTAGCCGTAGAGCATTTGGTGAGTAAACAACTTTAATTTCTTTACTGTTTATATTGATCTGTAAGTGGACTCAAAACCATGGTGTTTTGCTACATATCCATCAGACTTGTTTCAAGTACTGGAGTGGTTAAAAAGGGGTTTAATTACTGAAAGAAAACAGTTACCTTAAAGGGTGTAAACAACTTAAGAGACAATAATAACACAGTAATGTGTATAAGTGAGTAAACCTCCTATCTTTCGCTGCTAGTTATACCTTTCTCTGCTAGTTATGTATTTAACTTTCAAGGACTCAAGCTACTTATACATTTATATGTAGCCAATATACTGTATTCCAAATATTAAGTTATTTAAAGTTAGTTGGATTTTATTTAAGGATTTGACAAAAACAGAGGATGTAATGAAATACAAATGACAATGGAGTAAAAATATGTGAGTAAATAACCTTATTACTATTGTATATTCCTCTGTAAATAGACAAACTGCATGTGTGTTGCTATATATCCATTGGATTTACTTCGACTACTGAAGTTGATTGAAAAGGGGTTTAAGTTATGAAGAACAGTTAGCTTAAATGCGTAAACAACTTAAGAAAAACAAATAAACACAGTAACGTATATAAGTGAGTAAACACACCTACTGCTCTTCTTATCATCTTATGATTCAAGGAATGTATACATCGGATTGTGTTTTTTATCTTATGAGAATTTAATATTTTGAGGCTTTTCTAAAATTGATGACAGTAACAAAACAAGACCAAAAACAGAGAATGAACAATGATAAGACAACGAGTTTTTACTGTAAGTAAATAGTGTGGATCCCTCCATTGTTTAATAGTTAACCGAAATAGATTTAGGCTATATGTGTGTGCTGCCATGTACCCATTATGATTGATTAAAAAACTGAAGTTGTTTAAAGATAAACATCAGGGAATTGTTAGGTGGAAAAACTGGAGAAAACAAATATAAAAACATCAGTATGATAACGTAACCCTTATATTTTATTTTATTTTGTATTTAAAATTTTAATGCTTCTTTTATGATCCGATCATGTGTATGTATGTTTACACATCGAGTTGTGCTTCCATATATATGATATCATGAAAGAATCTGAAGTAAACACAGTAAGCACTGGAAATAGTCTGTACAATTAAGATAGTAAGATATTTATTCCTAAGAAAAATTCAAGAAACAGTAACTAGATTTACAGCTCCTTTCAGGGATATAGATCAACAGGAAATGCGTTCAATAACATATTGATTACAATCTAAAACTATAAAACAAATGTTTAAGTGGATAATTTGTGATAGTATGATGGGAATGGGGTTCACATCTGCTATTTGGGAAAGGCTCAGAGAAAATTTGAATTGCACCTTCCATAGGGCATTAGTGGGTTGCGCACCTGGAGGTTTTGGAAGGAGGAGGTGTTGGCTTCGAGTGACTGGACGGTGGTGACGACTGATCTTGAGGTGAAGGTGGTACGACGCATTATTGTAGTAGTGTTTTATTTTTAAAGCTTTTGTTGAAGCTCTAAATTTGGTACAGTAGAGTATCATTTTTATGTGTGATGGGGATGGATTGAGACTGGAGTTAGAAACTGGTATTAACGACCAGAATGAGGAGATGACGATGGGGACGACTGTGCACGTGCACAGTGGGTTCAGTGCAAAGAAATGGTTGGAGCTGGGTATGACGAAGGACAAGAACGGGATAAGAAAAGATAAGTGGGAGAAGAAAGGATTTGCCATGGAAAAAGGAATAGGGTCGAAGCAGGATGATCCGCGTTTGGGGATGCCATGGCCAAAGTTCACCTGGATTGTTCAATCGATTGGCAGGTAGTAGGAGAAAAACAATTTAAAAGAATGAAGGGCGGCTGTATTACAGGTTATTTCATGGGCTAATACTAACTAATGGGCTTCGGGCACGAAGCATGATTATAAAAAAAAGAATTATAAACGTTTGTTTAAGATTAATGTTTCTTTAGAATTTATACATTATATCTATATAATTTAAGTAGTGAGACATTCACTTAAGAAATATATATATATATATATACATGACATATTAAATTAGGATATGTACGTAGGAATTTGACTGTAATATGTTAAAGAGATTCCTGTATCTAAACTTATCACTTTACAAAAAAATGGAATTTTAAAAGTAAATAAGTTATATATAAAGATAATAAAAAGGTGGAGTGTCGGGAAGACACCAGTTTATTTCGAAATTACAGAATTTGACGTCATTGTTATGTTAAGTATTGAAATCAGAATGAATGTTTAAATTAATTCCCAAAGACTTGGGAAATATTGTGTGAAAGAAGTCGTTATTCGAGATCATATATTTCAAACTGTTATTAAGTTGAAATTAAATGTTGAATCATTGGTTGATCATTATTGCTGAAATGAGTGGTTGTTGTAGATTATCTATTATGTTATAAAATGACCGGATGGGTCTAAGAAAAATGAAATAAATTATTAACACGTTTTATTTAATTTTAAACATCTCGTACCAATTACTATTCCAAAATTAGGAATAATATTTGTGTAAGTTAATTAAATAGTCATGCCATGAAAATTATATAAACGTTTTACTTGATTACAATATTTAAATTTTGATAGTTAAAACACCGACTATCAAATAATTTTCCCTACATGTTAATTCGAAGAGACCGGGATGTGAACTGGACCCAAAACCAATTTGAACAAATTTTACGTAAACTAACTTGCAGGATACGTATATAAATGATAAAATTGAAGACCGTAGATCTTCATAAGCGAAATAATTACTTGTTTAAATACTCTGGTGGCCACCAGTGTTATTATAACCTGTAATTCTTTTATAATTGAGATCTTCGGATTTGCAAGGACTATTCGCTACTGATCCATGGGGTGATTCCTATGTTGGATGTGATAGGAGAGTGCCTTCAGTTCATCCTGTTTCTGGATGACTTGTATGGATAAATGTCTGATAGAGTATTTCCTAAAAATTACGTACGTTGATTTTTACAAATACACCAATTTGATGGCAAAGAAGGGCACTTCTTTTACATCCAGAGTATATTTGTGGACGTCAATTAGTGATTTGACGGATCTGACAATGTGGCGTTTAAAGTAAATGTTGGCCAGATGTTCTAAAGGTAAATTCTAACCTCAAGCCTCACCAACCGGGAAATGACAAAAATCGGGCAGGCAACATGGATATGTGGGTCGCTCCCATTAGGGTGTATAATCACCTATCTAGAGAGAATCCATTTCCTTCTTTAATCTATTTCGATGCTGTCCCTTTTCGGGAAATGGTTGCCGTACACAATCGTTGGTGATATACATTTGATACACTCAAGCGAAATGAGTGGTCAGTCATGTGTGGTCCGGGTTGCAAGACATTCTTGTTGAACCCAGTGTATTCCCCTTTGGAGATACACTATCGGTAGGTGGTTCCATACCTCGTCATAGTCGGAATCCAATCTCCAATAAGCGCCCGCGGTTTTGATTGTATGATATATATGTTGAGCGTGAGATGCAAGCGTTCCATTAGATTGTTATTTATTTGTGTTTAGACATTATAATAATATCAGATGAGTGTTGATTTAAAAAATGTTTGGTTTATCGTAAGGTAAAAACCATCTATATTTATGTGTGAATCGGTCTTACGATTATCATTTATTTTAAAAGGATTTTTGAACGTTAAATCAATTTGTTTTAAAATCGTTTACTCACACCAATCCCATGATTGACCCAGAGTTTATTTTTCTGTGTTTTCCCAAAACTCTTGGGTGCCCAAATTTGTACGGGCAGTCAAGTGGTTTCAGGATTTTACAGATTCACTTGAAGGAGCTTGGAGCAGAAGGCTTCAGTAATTGATATATAGATTTTATTTCCTTTGTATTGTATATGAGTTGTACTCTGATGATGTATGTAAGCAAATGCCAGTTTGTATTTTAAGAATTGTTATATAATATATTTTATTCAGTTCCACTGTGAGTTTCGTGATACTCTGATTCTACTTTGTTTTATTGTTCTTTTTCTTCTATTCTAACTTTCTTTCTTTCTATTTCTCACCCTCTAACTTCTTTCTATTAACTATCTTGTAATTTCTGGTGCTTGATTAGTTGATATGTGATACAGGATATGTATTAGTATCGATAATCAGGATCGGAGTTTTTCGGGTCGTTACATGGGGTGTCTTGTCACCTGATCTAGAGAAATTCCTTTTGCTTCTTAAATCTATCGATGTTGTCCCTTTCGGGAAACGGTTGCTGATCCCAACCATTGGTGATAATACATTTGGTACTCTCAAGCGAAGTGAGGGGCCGGTTAACGTTTAGCCTGGGTTGCAAGATGTACTTGTTGAAGCCGGTGCATTTCTCTCTAGAGGTACACTGTCGGAAGGTGGTCTCATACCTTACTAGTTGGAAATCCATTATCCAATAAGAGCCCAGGGTTTTGATTGTATACTATGTTTGTAGAGAGTGAAATGCAAGTGTTCTGCTAGATCGATATTACTTGTATTTAGACATTATTATAATACCAGACGAATATTGATTTCAAAGAATGCCTTGGGTTATCGTAAGGTAAAAACCATCCATGTTTATGTGTGGATCGGTCTTACGGTTATCCTTTCTTTTAAAAGGATTTTTAAAAGTTAAACCAAGTGGTTGGAGTTTACTCACACCAGTCCCATAACTAACCCAGAGATTATTTTTGTTTTGTTTTTACCTAAACTCTTGGGTACCCATATTTGTATGGGCAGTCAAGTAGTTCAGGTATTTTCAGATATCATTGGATGAGCTTGGAGCAGGAGGCTTCAGCGTTATCTAGTATTGTTATTTCCGCTGTGCTGTAAGTGTTGTACTCTAATAATGTTATTGTACATATATACTGTTTAATTTCAAAGTTATGTTATATTTTATTCGTTCCGCTGTGAGATTCGTGTTACTCTGATGCGTTGTATGTTCTTTTTTTCTTCTATTCTAATTTTCTATCTTATCTATTCTCACCCTCTATTTTCTTTCATTAACGTTTCGGTAAATTTCAGGTGCTTGGTTAGTCGACCGTATTTAGTCGATAATCAGGATTGTCGATTTTCCCTGCGTCGTTACACCTTAAAACTTTTTAATGCTTATATGAACATATGCAAAGATGTGTGTATATGTCCAAACACTAATGCGAAAGATCAGGCGGTCCACTAATTCAGTTGACCTCCTTAATGCAATTTATGTTAGTGTCATGAATCCAATATGTATGCAAATAATCCTATTATAACATGTATGTTCTATACGTGTGCACACTCATTCGTCCAAATGCAACATCCATATGCTAATACATCCATTTTCATCCATAAAAGAAAAGAAAATGCACACACATCCATATGCAGTACGAGAGTGACTGAGCCGATCTAGTGCCTAATGTGTGTGTATATGCATCCACAGGAAACCACTAGCAAACACTTGCATCCACTTGCATCCATCAAACATAACATGTCTCAAACACATGTTTACATCCATAGGATTTCTATCTAAAGGTCGAAAATACTATGGATACGATCTATTCAAATGATAGAAACAAGCACTGATAAAACTTTGGAAAAAGGAGTTAAGAACATACCCTCGAAAAGGAAAGGGTACGAAGCACGAATCTTGTCTTCGGTCTCCCAAGTCGCATCCTATGGGTTATCTCCCCATTGAACTTTTATTAGCTTGATCTCTTTATTGCGTAGTTTCTTAACTTCTGATCCAAGGATATGGGTAGGGACTCGCCTGACTGTCGTTTCTCTTTCCACTTCTACTTCTTCCAATACACTCAGCTAACTACTTCTGCGGTGTCATGCAAGCACTTCCACAGATGAGAAATGTGGAAAACATCACGCATGCCAGATAGATTTTCTCGAAGCTTTACTCTATAGGAAATTTTGCTAATCCTCTCCGTTATGGGAAATGGTTCCATAAACCTAGCTGCTAACTTCCTTACAGATCCGAAGCGAACCACATTCCTCATAGGTGATACTTTTATAAAAACTAAGCCTCCCACTTAAAATTCAATGTCATTCCTTCTCTTATATGCATATGATTTCTGCCTATCTTGAGCTGTCTTCATCCGCCTTCGAATTAGTTCAATCTTTTCAGACGTTTCTCTAACCATATTTGGTCCAAGTAATAATCTTTCTGTGGATTCCCACCAACAAGTTGTGATCTACAGGGTAGTCCATACAATGGTTCTAAGGGTGCCATATCGATGCTAGATTGATAGTTGTTGTTATAGGCAAACTCTACTAAGGGAAGGTGCTCTTCCCAAGTCCCTCCGAAGTCTGGGATACACAGCCTCAAAAGGTCCTCTAGAATTCTGTTCACCCTCTCTGTTTGCCCACTGGTTTGAGGATGATAAGCGGTGCTCAAAACAAAATTGTGTACCTAATGCTTCTTGAAAGCTCTTCCAAAATTCACTGGTGAAGATGGGGTCACGATCGCTTACAATGCTGGAAGGTACTCCATGAAAACGAACTATTTCACGAACATAAATTGCTGCCAACCTTGATGTCGTCCTCTTACTTTTAACTAGGATAAAATGAATGCTCTTAGCCAATCTGTCCACTACTACCCAAATACTGGTGTTTCCTTTCTTTGATCTAGACAAACCATCTATGAAGTCCATGGAGATGCTCTCCCATTTCCACTGTAGAACCTCCAAAGGATGAAGTAAACCACTGGGCTTCTTTTGCTCAGCTTTAACTTGTTGGCAAACTAAACATTGAGAAACAAACTCTGCCACATCTTTCTTCATCCCAGCCCAAAAGAAATCCCTTTTCATGTCTTTGTACATCTTATAACCGCCTGGATGAATGGTCATACTAGATTGGTGGGCTTCTTCTAGGACTGGCTTTATCAAGCTTACAGTTTGAGGAACACAAAGCCTTCCATCTCGTCGCAACCACTCCTTTTCATCTATGGTATATCTACTGAGGTGACTAGAAGTCTCCCCTTTTCTGAGCTTATCCATGATGTATAAAATCTGTGGGTCACCTTGCTGCGAAGCTCCTATCTGATCCACAAGAGCTGGTCGTATCTCCAATGATGCAAACAAATCAGGCAAAATCTCGATGGAGGGTCTGAAATTAAAAGTTGAAATAAACTCCAAGCTCTTCCTTTCCACAAACAGAGGACTTAAGGACATCCTCTGCCCACTTAGTGCATCTGCCACCATGTTTCCTTACCAGGGGTATAAGCAATCTAAAAATCATAAGAAGCTAGGAACTCCATCCATTATTGTTGCCTTAAATTGTGATCCTTTTGCGAGAATAAATACTTGAGAGACTTATGATCGGTGTATAACTCGAACTTCTCTCCAAGTAAATAATGGAGCCACGTCTTAAGCGCAAATACTATGGCAGCTAGCTCTAGATCATGGGTGGGGCAGTTTTTCTCATGAACTCTCAATTTTCTATCCCATAACACATTACTTTCCCTTCTTGCATCAGAACCGCACCAAGATATGTACCACATCATCAGTGTAAACAGTAAACACTTTACTACCATCAGGCAAGGTCAAGACCAGGGCTGTTGTCAGAGCCCTCTTCAGTCGTTGGAAAGCATCATCACAATCTATATTCCATGAAAACGCCAAATTCTTCTTTGTCAGCCTGGTGAGTGGGGCTGATACCTTTGCGGGATCAACCGCTATCCCTTCCTTGGAGACCACATGCCCTAAGAATCTCACCTCCTTTCTCCAAAAAGGGCATTTGGAGAACTTCTCCTTAAGCTGATGCGCATGGAGAGTTTTCAAAACTTCTCTCAAATGTTGGGCATGCTCTTCTTCGCTTCTTGAGAAGATTAAAATATTGTCAACAAAGACCACGACAAATTTGTTTAGAAACTCCCGAAACACCCTACTCATCAGATCAACAAAATAAGTGGGTGCATTCGTCAACCCAAAAGGCATAACCAGCCATTTAAAGAAACCATTCGGAGTTCTAAAAGCAGTCTTACCTATGTTGTCTTCAGCAACCCTCAATTGATGAAACCCGTAGCCAAGTCTAACTGAGAAATACCGAGGCACCTATAAGCTGATCAAATATATCATCAATCCTCGGGAGCGGGCGCCTATTCTTCTTGGTGAGTTTATTCAACTCTCTATAGTCGACACACAAACGAAGTGAACCATCCACCTTAGTTGCGAATCCAACTGGAGCACCCCATTCAGATATGCTTCGTCTGATAAACCCTTTCTCAAGTAGCTCCCCTACTTGCTTACTTAACTCCCTCCTTTCCCTTGGATCCATATGGCGCACTAATGCAACTAGCTTTGCATTATCAACCAGATATATACGAAAATCGATCTCACGCCTTGGAGGTAAGCCCTGTACTCATCAAAAACATCAGAATAATCCCGGACTACTAGAACAGATTGCAAATTATCGATAGATGCATCAAAAGACTCTAGGAAACTAAGCATAACTGACCCTTGTGGGTCACAAGAAATCTCGAGGGTCCTCCCATGACATGTCCCTAACGACCCTCTTCTCACAATCCAGAATGGCAGCATACGTGATAAGCCAATCCATTCCTAGAATCAACCCATAGCCCATAAACCCGAGCACATACGCGTCGCATTCAAGCTCGACACCTAACACAGATATTTTCAAACCCCAACAAATCATAGATAAATAACCTGAACCACCAATGGGGTTTGAAACAACTATGGGATCCACTACCATACTAGTAATTAAGTGAAAAGATTCAACCATAGAACTAGATATAAATGAATATGAAGCGCCAGAATCAAAAAGTGTTCTAATAGGATGGTTTGAAAGAGAAATTAAACCTTCCACGGAAACTTTTCTACCTCTATCAGGAGCACTGATCGCGAGAGCATGCACCTTCCCTCCAGAAGTTCCTGCTCTTTGACCTTGTCCCTGCGATCCCTGCTTCTTCGGGCACTCCCTAGCAAAGTGTCCGACCTCTCCACTATTGTAGCCAGAGTTCTTTCATCTCTTACAGTATTTGACCAAGTGACCCTCTTTCCCACAACTGTGACATTTCCTCTTATCCTTGCCCTTGTCATTCTTTCCACCTTTCCTTTGTTGTTTTTGCTGCTGTTGTCCCTTCTGGGGTCAAACCTTCTTATTTTGCGATGTTTCCTCGGCCTTTATTTCCTTCTTTTCTCCCTTGTCTTCCTTATGCATTAGGGCCATATCAACAAGTTTTAAAAAGTGGCTCCCATTGGAATATGGGACATGGCTAACCCGTGAAGGGGTACATTTAGCCATTTTGCAAACCACAATGCCTTCTTATGCAGAGTATCCACCAATTCTAACCTGAACCTTGCTAGCAAGTTGAATTTGTTCATATACTCTTTTACCGTCAAGTTCCCTTGTTTGAGTGGCAAGAACCTCTCCATCCGCATGCTTTTCTCGGCTTGGGAAAGATGTTTTTCAAAATAGACTTTTCTTTTTGAAAATGCTTTCTTTTAAAACCTATTTTGAAAATAGTTTTCAAAAACTTTTACCTAATCTTGTAACCCTTAGCTCTGATACCAAGTGTGACACCCCACGCCCGTTAATGTCACTCACTAAGGGAATGCATTAAGTTCCATGAAGCGTTATAGGTAAATAGATACAGAATATTACAAGACATATATAAATAAGATAGCAGCGGAAATTCAAATTTTTATTTCAAACATAAATCATACTTCGTGGTCCAAAATACCATAAGTCACAAAAACCATTGCAACAATATAACTTTTGTCTTGTACCATCAGAGTACATAAATACAAAAAACATAACATAATTCCCTAAGAAAAAGAGTTAAGCCATAGTAGAGATAAGAAATTGAGCCACACTTCAAAAGAAGCTCCTAGCAAGATGATACTGAGTCCTGACTAAGCCTGAGTATTCTCGGCCTGAGAACCTGAGGGGGGAACAGAAGAAAGAAGAGGAAACAAAAAGGTTCAGATAAAGTCTGCCGAGTCTAGTTACTTTTAGCAAGTAAATAAATAAAAGTAGCATGACAGGCTTATAAGTGGATAAGAGAAATTACTACATAAATGGCAGGTGTGACAAGGTAGACAGGATAAGGTGTATACGCTTGTCTAATGATTACTCTGCACTATTACTAGTATAACAAGAATGAGATGATCCCATACACTTCAAAGTGGTAGACTTAGGCATACGTCCAAATGTACCCTACTACTACCCTAATCGATCGGATCCCTACTCCGTAGATACTCTGTGTCGGCCCTATAGTAGGATGTATCTAGTCCTGAAGTGGCAACCCTGCGTAGATATGCACAACCCCATATCCATAAGGGTCACGGTCATCTTATCCCCTTCGGCCAGGCTCATGCACGCACATGGCCCGGTCGGTTTGCGCCGCCAACTCCGCCTCCACGTTTGGATCTCTTACTATCAGTCAGTAAGCGTGCCCCTTCTCCAACCTAGTTCGGAGTTCTCTACTCGATACATACTCCGGGTTACTAACTAAAACAGGTCCCACAAAATATGATACAAGCTCTCCACTTAGTCCTATATCCCCCACTAGGTTTTCCACAGGTTATATTTACACTAAAGTTGTCTTTAATTTTATATAACCCCAATATTTCTACCAGTTATGCTTACCACTAGGTGTCTTTAATTACATAACCTTATCAGACTAAGTGTGTAGGCCTATATGTAAATATTACCCAGCCCCTCAGATTTACTTAACCCACCCACTGTCCAACCAAATTTACTTAACCCTAACTTTAGTTCATAATCATACAATCCCTACGGATTAGTTTAGGTTAAGTAGTCCAATTCATTACCATGTCCATTTATGGTTTATAATGGGCTAGACCTCCCACATTAGGCCTACTACTTATGGATGCTGGATATGCCGGTCGGGTCCGGGTAGACTTCTTCCACAAGTTGGGCCTAACCTAGTATCTTAGCCCGATTTGTATTTGTGCACTTAGACCTCTCACATTAGTTTCAACATTAGTGGTTACTGGATATGCCGATCGGGTCTGGGCAGACTTCCACCACTAATGCAACCTAACCTCGTGTCATAAGTGCAATTACAGTCTTCTAATTGTATTCTCAAACATTTCATTCGATTATTTAAACTAATGCCTTTACAGATGTTAATGCCCATTTACCCAATTATTGATTTATATGTCCAATTCATATAAACATTATTTAAATTATGCTAATTCTAAACTTTTCCCTTCGTTCCCTAACTAACGAATTCGCATATATTTGGTGGCATCTAGGATAGAAAGTAGCCTAGTCATAAACAATAAAAGGGAAAAGTGATGGGAATATGACAAAGGTGATTATTTTGGCATAAACATAAACTAGCATGGGGATAAGTGGACATATGAGCATAAATCTGATGAACATGTGGCAGATAATTAATTCTATCATAATTATGATGACATAGTAACCATAATAAGTTCTAATTAGCTATTTAGATGTCCAACTGGTATACTTCTAATATGATAGACACAAGGTGATAAACCAGATCTGATCAATAATTTAGATGTCCACATAATTCTGATCCAATAGTTAAAAGTAGATCTAATACAAATATGGTCAAGATCCACATCATGGAATGACATAGAAGTTACAATGGATCCAACAAGATAGAGATTTCGATCAATAGTTAAAAATAGATCTAACACAAATAAAGTCAAGATCCACATCATAGAATGTCATATAAGTTACAGTTGATCCGATAAGATAAAGATTTAGATCCAAGTTATAATCAATTAAGAATGTCATATGTTCACAATTTACAATGGATCCAATATAATATAGGCACATGAACAAATCCAAACTATTTTCATATCACGTTTACTTTTAAATATTTAAATCTAAAAGCAACTAGGAACTCACAGTGTTTGGATTAGAAAATAGAAGAACAATAGATGTTGAATCTCTAATTGATTTGCTTTAGTTGATAGTTGAAGGAGATTAACGGATCTAGTTCAATTCAGACACCGGCATATTTTGGCCCCATGGATTATCAATGAAGAAACAAGAGAAATGACCATGTATTTATAGCTGCTAGCCCATCTAAAACTGACTGCCACGTCAGCCCATGGGGTGTCGACACCCCTATAGGTGGGTGGACCCTAGTATCGACACCCCTTACGGGGGGTCAACCTCGGTGTCGACAACCCTCTAGGGGGGTTGACCCCCTAGAGCGGGAAATTTGCCTCCATACGAATTTTCAATTTTTGGATCCTCCCTAGATAAGTGCTGACACATATCTTACTCATTTGTGTATCATATGTGTGTGTGTGTGTGTGTATATATATATATATGTTTCTTCTGCACATATACAAACTTAAAATCCTCATAACTTCTTTCTATGTTGTCCGTTTTACGTAAATCAAATGTCTATCTTGACCAGAATTTCGAGACGGACGCAATGGCACAGTTTGTTTTCCTTCATTTTGAATATTAAGTTAATTAATATTTAATTTATCCTCCTTTAGTGTTGTAGCGGGGTGTTACAGAACCACTATAATTGCTCTTTGTTTTTACTGCTTTTATGTGTGATTGCCCCTAATCTTGATCTAAACACATTAATGGTGTCTTCACACCACTTGTGGTGTTAGTGTTCATTTTTTGACATTAAAACTAAGATACCATAATAGTTATGTGTAATCGTATATCATATTTCTTAATGACAAAAGATGATACTTCTACAACGATCAAGCCCACAAAAGGACTTTGTTTTGTTGGTTATCATGTCATAAGGTATAATATCATTTCAACATTATTATATGTTAGGCAAATTAAGAAAAATTAAGGCACAAGTGTGAATCACAAAGGTGGAATCATTAATTACATTCGATGATTCTTCTTTCGATATGCTTTGTAACAATCCGTATTTTTGTAACATGCTAAGACCATAAATCAAGGCAGAATTAAATTTTAAAATAAGAATCAGGGAAAACGGGTTGCACCATTGCGTTCGACTCGAAATTCTACACGAAATCGATCTGAGTTTTCGAAAAACGAAGTCCTATGAGGGAGATATGACCCTCCGAAGTTTCAAGAATTTTCAGAATCGAAAACAGCTCGAAATTCGAATTCAAACCCAAAAGCAGACTGGGCGGGAATTTTCCGCCCAGGACTAGGTCGACCTGGGGGCCGACACTATGGTCGACCTCCCAGGGACCAGGTCGACCCTATGGTCGAACTGGGGGTCGACCTGGTGCCGAACCCAGTTTTGAGCCTGGGTTCATTCTGATGTATCCGGCCTCTTTTCAGTCTATATTCGCCCGCCTAATCCAATATAAACAGCCCCCTAGCCCCATTCTCTTTACACCATTCTTCTTCCCCTATGCTACCTCTAAAATATTAGAAATAAATAAATAAAATAATGGCGTCGCTACTTTGCTGGAACCAAATCTAGAACTAGTGCATCTTCTTCCAAATCTGAATTAGATTGAAAGAGAACTACTGCAACTCTTCTTCTATAATCCAATCAAGGCAAGTGCAGTTATTTTCCGATATGAAGTTTAACCATGATCTTGATATAATTATAAAACTGAATCTGAGATTATGGCCTTTTTCTATTTGTCAGATTTGCTCCTCTGTTTTATTATTCTGTTTGTTCTGTATTTCTTCCTCCTTTTTTTTGATAGCCAGGCTACAACGAGCCTGAGTAAAGTCTCATAAGAGATGAACACATAAACGTTAAATTTGGGAAGAATATTGAATGAGGCATATTTGGGCAAAATCAATTTGTAATTAATTTGAGGATAAAACGCATGTTGTAATTCTGGACATAAATTTGAGGCATATTGCATAAGACGATCTATGACTTGGAAGGAAAGGATTATTGTGACTTAGAACATAAAGAACATAGGTTGTAACTTAGAACATAAATCTGAGGCATATAATAGGGCATGTTTTATTTAACGTATGTCTTGAGTTTTGTGGCATAAAGAATATTAGACATATGACTTGGGGTTTGGGGCGTAAAGTTTAACTGTGAACATGTAACTGATTTGGATGCATAGTACAAGTTATAATTCAAAACTAGATCTGGACATACTATATATTATAGTCTGAAATTTGGAAAAAGGAGAATTAATTTGCATATAACTTAGTTGTAAAGATCCGTATTAAGATTTGATGATTATTAAGTGTGAATACACCTAAGTAAAGGTTTTTTTGGATATGTGACATGCATTGTAATCCATGGCTATATTTGGCATAATTTATATGTAAGGTTTTTGGAGAATATTCTGAACTATGTAAGTTTAACTAAAATTTGGGACATATGGTAAATTATGACCATAACTTAGGCATGTAAGTTTAGGCTCACTCCACGATTAGGCAAGATATATTAATAAGACTTTGAGAAATGTTTAAATCTGCTAAAACTGTTATCTGCTTAATATGTTAAATTTGCCTAATCTACTAAATCTGTTACCTGTTTAATTGCCTAAACTCTTAAATATGTTGAATCGCCTAATCTGCTAATTATGCCTAATCAGCTAGATCTGTTGAGTTGCCTAATCTGCTAAATCTATTGAACCGTCTGAGTTGTTAAATCTGTTGAAAAGATGAATGATTGTAATTTGTGTAGGCTCGATTTAAGATTGTGTAAAACATGTTAATTTGTTTAATCTGTTGCGACTTGAAAAGAAGTCAAATCTGTTAAATTAACAGAATTAGTCTGATAGTTGTATAATCTATAATGGAATACATGGGTTATAATAAAAATGCTAAGACACAAGGTTAGACTCATTGTAACACCCTATATTTTCTGTGAACTATAAGTAACAAATCAGAGAATAATTAATTTTAAAATAAGAATCAAGGGAAACGGGTTGTGCCATTGCGTTCGTCTCGAAATTCTTCTTGGAAAATAATCCGAGTTTTCGAGAAACAGAGTCCGTATGAGGGAGATATGACCCTCCGAAGTTTCAGAGATTTTCAGAATCGAAAACAGCTCGAAAATTCGAATTCAAATTCGAATTAAAAATCCTAGAACAGGCTGGGCGGGAAAATTCCTGCCCATGGACCAGGTCGACCTAGGGGTCGACCATAATGTCCACCTCCCAGGGGCCAGGTCGACCATAGTGTCGACCTGCTCCCGGAACCCAGTTTTTGAACCTGGTTCATTCTGATGTATCCGGTCTCGTTTTCTGTCAAGATTCGTCCGCCTAATCCTATATAAACAACCCCTTAGCCTCATTTTCTCTACACAATTTCATTCTGTCTATACTCTGCCTCTGTTCTAATTAAAAATAAAAATGGCATCGTTACTCTGCTGGAATCAAAACTTGGACTGATGCATCTTCTTCCAACCTAAATAGAATTAAAAGCTAAATCAAATCTCAAATCAAAGTTTAGAGCTACAACAACAATTGAAAACGCAGTAATTCTGCATTTCTGCATCAACAACAGTTTATTATCCTTTCTTAAAACCACAAAAGGCAAGTGTAGTTATTTTCCGATATAAACTTTAATTATGATTGTGTAACACCCCGTGTATTCTATAACTGTGAAATTAACAAATTAAAGTATAATTAATTTGAAATCAAAGAACTAAGGGAAACGGGATACGCCATTGCGTTCGTCTCGGAAAAATACGCGAAATAGAGTCCGAGTTTTCGAAAAACGGAGTCCGTATGAAGAAGATATAGCCTCCGGAAGTTTCTGAATTAAGTTTAAAATTCGAACAACTCAGAAAAACAAGTTTAAAATTAAAAATCGGGCCCAATTGGCCAAGGCAGCAAAACTCCCGCCTAATGCACCCAGGTCGACTGGGCTGTCGACCTGGTCTAGCCAGGTCGACAGGGCTGTCGACAGGGCTGTCGACCTGGTCCAGACCCAGGTCGAACCCAGTCCACCCTGGCTGGCCTAGTCTATGTTGGTCGATTTTCAGAAGCATGCTTTGTCATTAGGGCTAGGTGGCAGGCTCTAATTGGTCTCTCTTTCGAATGAATGGCTACGATCAATCCAAGCAACATCGATGGTCCTAATCAGTTCATAAACTCTATAAAAATGACCCTAGATTCAACCTAATCTATTCATTCAAAAATAAGAACAAAGCCATCATGCTGCTGAGGAACGACTAGGAGTAGCCACCAATTTGGGAGAAGACTAGGAGGAAAATTCTAAAGCATAAAGCAACTTAAACAAATCAAATCAACAAGGAATCGCATCTCCAAATCCCTAAATTGGAGAATTCGCCACACAATTGTAAGTAGAGTATTATTTTGGTATGAACAAATAATTGTGTTTGTTTGTATACTTGATTTGTGGTGATAAAGTAATTCATATTTGTGCGTTACTATGATTCTTATCGATTTGGAATATTGTATACGTTTGGATATTCTCAAATTATGTTATTCATTATAAAAACTACATGTTTGCGGTAGTTTTATGCAAGTACACGTTTGGAATATTCGCAAATTATGTAATTCATGTTGAAGCTACATGTATGTAGTTGTTTAATTGAAATTCATGCAAGTTTGGGGTTTTGCTACTATGTCATCATAATGTGTATTTTTGTACAAAAATCATTTTTGTAAGTAATTGGAACAAATTTGGGTTATTATAATTCATATGAAATTATGTTGAAAATTTGGCATCATGGTCTATGTACTAAGCCATACTTTTGTACTAGAAAACCTCTTTGCGAACTTATGAATATGACTAGGCTATGATTAATATTTTGCATAATTGAAAACCATGTTAGGTCTATATTGTTGACAAGAATTATATGATGACATATGTGGTACATAGCTAGATTAGATATAAAATCCCATTTGCAAGTTTGCATGACTAAAGTAAAAATCATGATTTCATGTTTAGAAATATTTATGCCATAAGTATATGTGCGCCATGGTTATGTGAATAGATTTAAAATCATGATTAAGTTGGAATAATTCAAGTTGAACTATGCGTTTGTATTAGTAACAAAAGTAAACCCCTTTGTAAACATGTAGGAATCTTATGAACATGATTTGCCTATGTTTGACATTATGCCTAAATAAAAACATAGGTTTATGTCGTAGTTAAGACTATGTGTCAATAATGATATCCAATTTAGATTCTTATCTCAACTACAAGTTTACATGCTTTGATTCATGTCACTTATGCTTTATGACCAAAGTATACATTACTACTATGCAAGTACACCAGTTTCTATTTTGTAGTTCCAACGTTATGTTGCAAGTTCATGCGTTCACATTCCCCTTCTTGTGTATGTAATCATGCTTTAAGCCTCCCCTTTTCACGTGGCTAAGTTGGGCTTAAAAAGGCTAAGCCCAACATATATATATATATAATAAACGAGCAAATTAAACGGGGGTAAATAGCGTTGGGCCAAATTAATTAATAAATGAAAATATAAAGTAAAGGGGCCCAAATTCAAGTATGGGTTGGGCCCATGATTGGTGTAACCTTCACACCATTGATTTTTAATAATGGGCCGCAAATATTTACATATAAGAAAATAAAGAAGAAAGACAAAATATGTAAATGTAGAACATACGATGTGTTTAACCCGAGGTTGGATTGAGTTGTGATGTAAACCTGCCCGGAACCGCCCGGCTGTCCAGTAGTCACAACAATACCTATCCAATGAGGGTGGTTAAACATGGAGCCCAATAAGGACCCGAGGTTAGACTGAGTTGTGGCGTAAGACTGCCCGGAACCAACCGGCAACAGGCAGCCACAACAATACCTGTCTAATGTGAGAGGTCAAGGCTTTAATAAGACAATTAAGGCTGAGTCAGGATTGTTAGGATTAAGTGAACTAAAGACTTAATCAAAATGGAACATGCTAAACTAAACAGACTGATTGGGGGGTTAGGTTATAAAACACTTAACCAACTTAGCATGTTGGCTAGAAATAGAAAACCTAGTAGCGGGGGACCCTTTTCAGCAGTAACCCTATAAGGTGTATCATGATACCCTGAAACTAGGCAGGGTGGGGCACGATTACTGGGCTGATTGTAAGAGGTCAAATCGACGGCGGTGGTGTAGCAGTGTAGGTTTTAACGGGGTGCGGGTGTGCACACACTCCGGCGCAGAAAAATAAAGCACTGGGCACCAGTAGCATACCTGTGCATTCTAGGGTTGTGTCGGGCCGCCGCCATGGGACTTGATACACCCCATGGTGGGACCAACATAGGTAACTACAACATCGGGGGCCGTAAGACACATGTAACTATGCGAGTAGGAGCCGATCATCATAGAATGGATCACTTCACGCTGATTATGGGGTGCTAGTTGGGAACTAGTTTATATGGGTTCAGAGATTAATATGGGGTACGATAGTATATTCGACCCTAGACAACTTAACCAAGTTTATAGTGCTTTCCCCATTTCTTGTTTATACTTATCATACCCAGTTATTTATTCATAGACAGAATAGTCCTAGACTTACTCAGGCTTTATGTCTGACTCTACTTTTCTTTCGTCTTCTTTTCTTACGTTTCCCCCCTAGGTCCACAGGGAGGGAACACTGCAGCTTGACCAGCCTTCATATCCAGCTTGAAGAGGAAAAATGTATTGCTTGGACCCTTTCGTTTTGAACTATGGCTTTGGACAACCACTATGGGGCTTTTGCAGTTTATTTATGTTTTTTTTGTTATGCTTCTTTAAATAATGTAATCAAGACAGATTATGAAAGTGTTATGTTATGTTTTTGGAAAGGATGTAAGACAATCATGGTAATGTTGTTGTAACACGTATTTGCTTTTATGAAATAAAAGTTGCTGTTTTCTGCTGTTTACAAATATGTGTTCTTATATCTGTCTTGTATATCTGTGACTTATACTTATAAACCTCCACCAAAATTAGGGCATTCCCTTTGAGAGTGACCCTAACGGAGGTGGGATGTTTCACTTGGTATCAGAGCATAGGTTTACCAGATAAGATAAAAAGTTTTGAAAATTTATTTTCAAAAAAGAAATTTAAGGAAGCAATTTTAGTAGAAAAATATTATTTTATTTTAAAAAGGCAAAGTCCACTCCCCAAAGCCATAGGTACTATCTCTTATCCTTCGTTTTGAATCTATCCTTTTTTGTTTCAGCATGTCCGAAGAACTTAACTTGCCGGAAGGGGTACCAATACCTGGTTGGTTTAGACGGTTCTTAGAAGCAAGGGCCACTCAGCCAGGTCCTACCGTTCCTCCTCCCCCAGCTGCAGGAAATCATCCAGCTGCAGCGGCACCTTTTCCTCCACCTCCTCCACGGGGAAACACGTTTGCTAAGATATGTAAAGATTTTAAAGCTATGGGAGGAAAGGATTTCCATGGAACTGAGTCCTTCGTGGCAGCTAGAAATTGGCTGAAAGAAACTGAGGACCTATTCATCATCTTTGAGGTAGAAGATAGACAAAAAGTACAACTGGCAGTATGGCTATTAAAGGGCGAGGCTTCCTACTGGTGGGAAGTCACTAATGCAGAAAGACCAGTGGAGACATGGGAGGACTTTAGGGCAAGGTTTGAGACTAAATTTCTCTCGGATGCGGAAAGGAGCTTGCAGTTGGAAAAATTCTTATTTCTTAAGCAAGGGAACAAGACAGTCAGAGAGTATGTGAATCAGTTCGATGAGCTGGCTAGGTTTGGGCTAGACCTAGTCAACACCCCGCACAAGAAGGCTCTCCGTTTCGTCAAAGGGTTAAATGAGCCATTACACAGTTTGGCCATGACCCATATACCCATGGGGGCCACGTATGAAAGATTGGTGCAAATGGCATTGCTGAATGAGGAGGATAAGGGTAACAAGGAGACAAAGGCAGAAAGCTCTCAAGGGAAGAAAGAGGGTTTGCAGCCGAAGAAGACGGACTTTAAGAAAGGCGGGAAAGGCAACAAAGAGAAGAGGAAGTGTAATTTCTGTGGCAAAGTGGGGCACTTAGTAAAGGACTGCCAGAAAAAGAAGGCCAAGGAGAATGGTGGGTGCTTTTCATGCGGTGAGACATGCCACAGGGCTAAGGATTGCCCAAAGAAACGAGGACAGGGGCAGAGGGCTGGATCCACCTCAGGGGCACAGGTTCATGTGCTAAAAGCACCACCTTTGCAACAGCGAGGTATAAATACTTCTGTAGAAAGTGTAGTTTATCTTTATGATCACCCCGTTCGCACTTTATTTGATTCTGGCGCATCACACTCCTTTATCTCGTCTGCTTTAGTAGAATCTCTGCACCTAAAAACTAGTATGGTAGAGGACCCCTTAATTGTTTCAAACCCAATTGGGGGCCCAGCTCATTTGTCTATGATCTGTTTGGGATTGAAAATTTCTATTCTAAGCGTAGAATTTCAATGTAGTGCCTTTGTTTTGGGCTTTTCGGGGTATGGTTTGATTTTGGGTATGGATTGGCTATCCAGTAATAGGGCCATCCTTGATTGTGAGAAAAGGGTTGTTAGGCTCCTAACCCAGCTCGGTAATACTTTGGAAATCTCTTGTAATCCCTCGTATGCGGTTATGCTTAGTTATCTTGAATCGCTAGATGCCTCTGTTGAAAATTTGCAATCAGTTAGAGTGGTCCGGGAATATCCGGATGTCTTCGAAGAGGTGAAGGGCTTGCCTCCGAAGCAGGTAATAGACTTCCGCATATATCTTGTAGATAATGCAAAGCCCGTTGCGTTGCCCGTTAGACACATGGCTCCATGAGAAAGGAAAGAGCTCAGTAAACAGATTAAAGAGCTTCTAGAAAAGGGGTTCATTAGGAGGAGCATTTCAGAATGGGGCGCTCCAGTGGTGTTCGCTACAAAGGCGGATGGTTCACTCCGTCTATGTGTTGACTATAGGGAGCTCAACAAGCTAACGAAAAAGAATAGGCACCCTCTCCCTAGAATTGACGATTTATTTGACCAGCTTGTAGGAGCGTCTGTTTTCTCCCAGCTCGATTTAGCAACCGGTTTTCATCAGCTAAGGGTGGCTGAAGATAGCATCGATAAAACGGCGTTCAGAACCCCAGACGGCTTCTTTGAATGGCTTGTCATGCCTTTTGGCTTGACAAATGCACCTGCTTACTTCGTGGACCTGATGAGTAGGGTATTTAGAGATTTCCTCAACAAATTCGTAGTCGTCTTCGTAGATGATATCCTTATCTTCTCAAAGAGTGAAGAGGAACATGCTCAACACTTAAGGGCAATCATGGAAACTTTGCGAGTCCATCAACTAAAAGCCAAATTCTCCAAATGCCACTTTTGGAGAGAAGAGGTGAGGTTCCTTGGGCACATAGTATCCAAACAAGGGTTAGCAGTGGACCCTGCTAAGGTAGTGGCGGTACAAGATTGGAAGACACCAAGGAATGCAACTGAGGTCCGAAGCTTTCTAGGACTAGCAGGTTTCTATCGAAAATTCATAAGGGATTTTGCGAAAATCTCAGCTCCGCTCACGAAATTGACCAAGAAGAATCTAGTGTTCAATTGGGACTTGGATTGCGAGTTTGCTTTCCAACGACTGAAAAGGGCTCTCACAACAGCCCCAGTTTTGACACTGCCAGATGGGAGCAAGATGTTCATTGTTTATACGGATGCATGTGGGACAGGGCTAGGCGCCGTCTTAATGCAAGAAGGAAGGGTAGTAGCTTATGGCGGGAGGCAGTTGAAAGTGCACGAAAAGAACTACTCCACCCACGATCTTGAGTTAGCCGCCATCGTCTTTGCACTCAAGTCTTGGCGACACTATCTCCTAGGTGAGAAGTTCGAGCTTTACACTGACCATAAATCGTTGAAATATCTTTTCTCGCAGAAGGATCTTAACTTAAGGCAACAAAGATGGATGGAGTTTCTTGCCTCGTACGATTTCGAAATCTCCTATACTCCGGGCAAAGGCAACGTAGTGGCAGACGCGTTGAGCCAAAAGAAATTGACCCTAAGCCCGTTGTTTGTTGAAAGACAAAGCCTAGAGTTTATAGCCAGCTTCAACTTTAGGCCTTCCTCCGATTTTGTACCAGGCTTGCTAGCATCTCTCGAAGTGCGCCCAACTTTAGTGGATTCAGTAGGGGCGGCACAACGCGAAGACCCTCAGCTTGTGGAAATGATTGATAGGCTAATTAGGGGTGAGACTTCAAGTCACCTCAACAGATACTCCATCGACGATAAGGGTTTGCTAAGGCGAGACGGAAGACTATGCGTCCCACAAACAAAAGATTTAGTAAAGAAGGTTCTCGAGGAAGCACATCACTCCAAGATGACGATACACCCAGGCGGAGATAAAATGTACAAAGACATAAAAAGGACTTTCTTCTGGAACGGCATGAAAAAGGACGTGGCAGAATTCGTTTCTAAGTGTATGGTGTGCCAACAGGTTAAAGCGGAACAGAAACAGCCTGGCGGACTACTACATCCTCTAGAGGTCCCGCAGTGGAAGTGGGATAGCATATCAATGGACTTCATCGATGGGCTGCCTAGGTCTAGGAGAGGCAACACTAGCATTTGGGTAATAGTGGATAGGCTTACTAAAAGCGCCCACTTTTTACCTGTCAAAAGTAAAAGAACTGCCTCATCCCTGGCACCGCTTTACCTCAAAGAAATCGTTCGACTCCATGGAATACCATCTAGCATTGTTAGTGACCGAGACCCCATCTTCACCAGCGAGTTTTGGCGGAGTCTGCAAGAAGCAGTGGGAACGCAGTTATGCTTGAGCACTGCCTATCATCCCCAAACCGACGGCCAAACAGAGAGAATGAACAGAGTTTTGGAGAACCTTTTAAGACTATGCGTCCTTGACTTCGGAGGGACATGGGAAGACCACCTTCCTTTGGTGGAATTTGCCTACAACAACAGCTATCAAGCAACCATCGGAATGGCGCCCTTCGAAGCTTTATATGGAAGACCGTGCCGATCGCCCACTTGTTGGTGGGAGTCTACTGATAAGCTCATACTTAGACCAGATATGATCCGAGAGACTTCAGAGAAAGTAGACTTAATACGAAGAAGGATGAAGACGGCCCAAGACAGACAAAAGTCCTATGCTGACAAGAGAAGGACCGACCTTGAATTTGAGGTTGGAGACAGAGTTTTTCTCAAGGTATCTCCGCTAAGAAACGTTGTTCGTTTTGGAACCGCAGGAAAACTGGCACCAAGGTTCGTAGGGCCATTCCCTATCATCGAGAAAATTGGGAAAATGGCCTATAGATTAGAGCTACCCGAGAAGTTGGCCGGAGTCCACAACGTTTTTCACGTTTCACATCTCCGAAAATGTCTACATGAGTCTGCTGAAGTGGTAGAGCCAAATATCCTCGAAGAGGCCGAAGTGGAACGCGAAGCAACCATAAGAAAAGTTCCAACCCGCATCTTAGGAACGGAAGTAAAGAAGCTACGCAACCGCGAAGTCAAGCTCGTCAAAGTTCAGTGGAGCGACGCTGTAACAACCCGTAAAATGCGAGCCAGTTTGAAATTTTTATTTTGGCAATTTTAGCGAATTTCGAACATTTAAAATAGATTATTTTAAATAAAATCGACGAGAAATTTATTTTGAATAGAATTCGACGTATATATTATATACGTCGTCGTTAGAATATAAATATTTATATATAATTATAAATAGAATTGAAAATGGTGCGGTAGTTCGATAATTCGATTTCAAACTTCAATTGAATGTACCGGGAGCAAAACAATCCGGATTTTAGTGAAACCAAAAAACATTAGGATCTAATTGACGATATCTTTCCAACGAAGTTAACAAACTGAGATTTCACTTTATAAATGATAAGATATGTCCAGTTGAAAATTCTGAATAGTCGCTATGGAATTCAGGCCCTTAAAAATGGACATTTTGCAAATGACCTCGGATTTCGACGAAACCACTTTTGTTGGATCCGCAGTGTCAAGTTATTGCTAGGTTTCAAATTTCATAATTTTTCGAATCAATATGTGAGTGTGGCAAAGGAAAACGTGTTTTGACCATTTCAGTTGATTTTAATCGACTGGAAAATGGCCATTTTTCCAACGGTCTCAGAATTCGACGAAACTAGTTTTGTTAGGACCGTATCGTCAATATGAAGCTAGAAAATTTTTTTATGGAATTTATAGAATTCGTATGTGACCCCGGTAAATTGAAATGTACGTTTAAAATTCAATATAGTGATTTAAATGTAAATTTAACGAAAACTGATTCAAACAGTCGAATCAGCTTGCGGTACATATCCCATTGTGTTCGGAATGGGGGTGAAACGCTGTGGACGACAGGCGGTGGACCTCGTTTAGAGGTCGTTTGAAAAAGTTGACTTTTTGAATTAAAATAAAATAATTAAATAATTAAATTAATAAAAAAATTTAAATCTCCCCCTTTTAACCCAGGCCCCCCCCCCGATTAAAATCATTTCAAAGAAAAGAAGGAAAAAAAAAGAAAAAAAAAACCGCTCTGCCTCTCGCTGGCGATGGTGGCGCCGCCACCCTCCCTCGGATTCGCCTCCTCTCCGATCAACCACCCCCACCTGCGCCGCCTTCTCGCCTTCCTCCCCCTCTACTGATCGACATCGCCCCCCCCCCCCCCTATTTCCCTCTCTTCAACCTCCACCGCCCCCAAATCCACCACCAGACATCCCACCGCCCCCTTTTGCTCCGATAGCCCCCCCCCCCCCCCCAAGTCCGAACGAGGAACGCCACCACCACCAGTCGCCCTCCCCAAGTGCCGCGACCCCCCTCCTTCCCTCCTTCAGCCGCAAGTCCCCCCCTGTAAGTTTACTGATTTTTCCTTTTCTATTTATGTTTAAAACTGATTTCTTTTTTTTATTTTTAAAACTGATTTCTTTTTATTATTTTTAAAACTGTTTTTTTAATTATTTTAAAACTGATTTCTTTTTATTATTTTTAAAACTGATTTCTTTTTATTATTTTTACAATTGATTTCTTTTTATTATTTTTAAAACTGTAAAGCTTGATAAAAATATAACGTTTAATATATATATAGCTTAATAAAATTATTTTTGAAAAGGCGACATCTATAAGTTTAAAAAGGCGAGATCTTTATATATGTAAAAAGGCAAAAGATGTGATTTTTAAATTAGAAAAGACGTGATTTTTAAAGCAGAAAAGATTTGATTTTTAAAGTAAAAATATGATTTTTATATTTTTAAAGTATTAAAAATATAATCTTTACTATATAGAAATATTAAAAATATGATTTTTATATTTTTAAAGTATTAAAAATATAATCTTTATAGGATAGAGAATATAAAAATATCATCTTTGTATATGTAGCGAAATAAAAATCTGATTTTTATTTTATATACGTTGAAATAAAGTGGTGATTTTCATAAAGGCGAAAACTTTATTTTTATAAAGGCGAAAATTTTATTTTTATAAAGGCGAAAACTTTATTTTTATAAAGGCGAAATCAATATTTTTGAAATGGAATTATTGTCTATATATTAGCGGTAAGGAAATATGATTTGTATATATGGAATAGCATAGTGAAAAAAAAAATTCGATTTTTAAATATATGAAGTGATTATAAAAATATGATTTTTAAATTGAAAGTAAGCAAATAAAAATGTGATTTTTATTTTAAAAACATCGAAGTATAAAAATGTGTGATTTTTTATATATATAGTGACTACGGGCAACGAAGATGGGATAATGAAGAGTCGTGGTATTGGATAGCTTTCGGTGAGAACTTCTCACTCTTCAATTTAAATTTCTAGTTATATATATATATACACTAGGATGCAGACGGTGCTTAGTAGCACCCGACACCCGTCATCCACAGACCATGGATGGCTTGTTTGTTAAATTGTTTGATTGGGTAGTTGGATAGGTTATTGGTTTGAATTGAATTATTTGGTGAATTGAAATTGATTTGATTGAGGTGTGAATGGCGTGGGCCTTCACTAGACCGGGGATAAGGCTAGGCCTCGTCCCGTTTCTAGTATCGTGCCGTTATGCCGCCAAAATTTTCTAAAATATGTTAGAAAAACAAAAATATCATTTTATCGAATAAATGAACTGAATAGAAATTCATGTGTTAAAATAAAAATGTTTTATCGTTAAAAATATAATTTTTAACGTGAAAGTGAATAAATAAATATTTATAAACAAATCGGCCGATTTGTTTATATACACTGATTTGACTGATATTGATTGGGTCGATAAATTTTACACATCGCCCAACTGCACAAATAAAATCTGTGTTTGATTGTTTGAAACCCCACACGGGTGTTGGGATGAAATTTGATGTTCACTCATCCTGATTGATTAAATATGTCGATCGGTCGATTGACAGACTGTTATAAGCGTCAGATATCTATATTTGATGCTTATACAGTGTAGTGCACTTTGGTTGATGATTGATTATTTTTCAATGCTATTATATACATGTGCTGTATGGAATCCATGTAATTAACATTATATGGTGATTGATTGGGCCTCATTCCAATCGGGAAAATAATGAATATTATAAAAGAAAATTCATGTGTTGAATATAAGAATAGTCATGTGTTGTCGAGGTTCATGTGTTGAGTGAAATATTTTATATAATAAAAATTTACATCTTTATCATATTTAAAATTAGAACTACTTCCCAGTAGAAGTCTAATTAAAAATCAAACGATAGATACCATAGTTTTATAAAATATTTCACATAACAAAAATAGTGAGGTGTCGACAGTACTCATGTGTTGAGATTAGTCGTGTGTTGAAAGAAATATAGATTCATGTGTTGAATAGAACAAATATTCATTGGTTGAATAGAATAACGAATTATTGAAATATAAAGCCGTGTTGATTAGAGATGCGTTATTTTGACGCGAACGATGTTTATATCGATTTTATTCGTTTTATAACGAATATTGAAAAATGATTTCAAAATTTAATATTTTGAAAGGAAATTCAAATTGAATTAAAATTTGAATTGAATAGAAAGTGAATTTGAATTCGAATAGAAATGAAATGAATTGAATTGAAAACGATTTCGAAATGAATTGAATTGAAAACGATTTCGAAATGAATTGAATTGAAAACGATTTCGAAATGAATTGAATTGAAAACGATTTCGAAATGAATTGAATTGAAAACGATTTCGAAATGAATTGAATTGAAAACGATTTCGAAATGAATTGAATTGAAAACGATTTCGAAATGAATTGAATTGAAAACGATTTCGAAATGAATTGAATTGAAAACGATTTCGAAATGAAATGAATTGAAAACGAATTCAAATTGAATTGAAAGTGAATAGAAATGAATTCAAATTGAATTAAAATTTGAATTGAATAGAAATGAATTTTAAAACGAATTTATAAAGAAGAATTCAATTTTGGCTTTGAATGGAAATAGTGTTGAAATGGTTTTGAAACGAAGTTAAAACGATTTATAAAATTCGTTTTAAAAGGAAATCGACGAAATATATATTATATATATTATATATATAATATAATGGCCTGAATAGAACGCGCCGCGCCGCGGCAGTTCGTGAATTTCGACCATTTATTTCAAACGGACGTTGCGGGAGATCCGACCGTCGGATTCTCCTAAAACCGGAACCGTTGGGTTCGTATCGAAAAGAGCTTTCCAATGAATATGAGAAATTTGAAATCTAACGGTTGGATTTGGAATTATGTCCAAATCAAATTCGAAAAAGGTCGCTGTAAGTGCAGTTCGATGGCCGTTGTTGGAAATCGACTGTACGGGCCTTGATAAAATTATCAAAAATATCTATAATTTGTGTAAAATCATAAGAAATGATTTGGGAAAAATTGGGTTGAAAAATTCCACATTTGAATAGGTAAAAATGAATTTTTATCGAAATGAACTAGTTTTGAACTAGAATTAAAAATCAATTTATTTTTAAATAAATAAATTGAATTTGAAAGGGATTTTGAAAATAATCAATATTTCCAATACGGGGCTTGGACTGGAGTTGAATCGAAATTATCTTCGGGATATTTCGATGTTGGATTTCGTGACTATACAGATATTGTTATGGGAATTTGAAAGATATATTTCATATCGTTATTTCCAATACGATATTTGTTGGTTTCAGAATTTGATATTGAATATAAGCCGATATATTTTCTATTCAGAGCCTTGTATTTAATATCAAATGTGATTTGGTTTGTCGTGAATTGTGTTTTGATGACATTGGTTCTTTAACCCAGTTAAAGGCAGAATATTGATTTTTGAAAAGATTAAAACTAAGTGGAGTTTTAATGAATCTTTAATTAGATTAAAAATGTGAATTGATAATTTAAATTATCAAATCTGAAAAGTGATCGAGAGTGGAGTATCACCAGTTTTGCTCCAAAGCGATAGTTTAATCTTTAATTAGATTTGAACGTGAAATGGTAATTAATTTTACCGATAACACCGTGGTGTTAGGTATGGAGTATCACCAGTTTTGCTCCATGGGATATATAGGTTGGGATTGGGAAATAAAACAAATAATTACTTCGGTGTGGTTCGCTAATCCCGACTAGTTTGAAATGATATCCAAAGGAAGATTGTAGGATAAATTTAGAAGAATTTATCTTGGATAAAATTAATGGGAACATTTCCCTAAGAATGTGATTTTGTGAATAAAAGAATATTCTAAATTGGAATGAGGCGTTCGTTGTGTTTGTGTAACATTTGTTTATTATATACGTGGGTTATTCAGAAAGGCCGGGTTATACCCATTCTGAATAACCGATTCGACGAGATGTCGAAGATGAAGACGGTGGTGGAAGACCGGAAGTCTTCACATCATTTGGGTGATTACTGTTGATCTTGATTGGGCTGTACACCCAGGATGAGGGAAACAGTTGGTGATCGTCCAGACGTACCTGGAGATGGATGGATATGCGAGGAAAGTGCCTCCGGTTTCGTTCAGACCCAGAACGAACTTGTAAATGGATTGTGTGTCTGACATTGGATTTTATTCTGTGTTGATTGATCTCTATTAAATATACATCTGTTTGGCAGCGGAGAATTTATTCTCTTGCTTAACGCCCTTCTCTGAGACGTACGAGCTCAGAGGTTGTATATCGATGGACATCAGTCGCATGGAGTGAATTGCCAATGTGGCATGCGTAAGTGGCAATTGATCAGGACTTCTGTTGAAAAGCAAAGTCTTGTGGTTGATGATCAAAGCACGGCCTGTGTGGCGTAGCTTTGTGTATAACGTGAATTCGCGAGCCTCACACCTCGGTATGAGTCAAAAACGGGAGACGGACCGCTGGGAGAGCACGACGTTTCTTTCTAGCTAGGGTGGTGTCAGTGACCTACCAGCCCTGACATTTATATACTTTTCACCTGTGTGGTTGTTGGATACGAGGCGCCTCGGATATAGGTCTGTAAGGACCGGGAAACGTGTGTTCAGGAATTGCCAATCCTCAAAAGTAAGAGAGGACCGGCCCAGCCGATTCCAAGGATCATAGTGGGGTCCTGAGGCATTTGCTAGAGTGTCTCGAACGCGGAGAGGAGCTTGCCCCTTGCCTCGACTCATGACGGAAATCCAATTTCCAATACGTGTATTGCGGTTTTAATTGTAGAACTAGTATGGCGACATGATAGATGGTACCCATGCCGCCTATGATTGATATTTATGATTTGAAATTGTTTTGACACTATACACTTATTATAGTATCAAATAATGTGTTTTAAACGTATCAAGCATGCTTTGGCTGTTATAAGGGAAAACCCTATCCTCCGGCTTGCGTTGCATTGTGTGATGGGACCTGGGTCTTATAACAGCTTCATTTTTCTTTATTTAGCATTGCGCTGTTTGTTCTATGCACTGGTATTCTTGGGAGGAAACCCGTTCCGTGTTATACGGCGTGGTCCCTTGATTTACCTAACTTTAAAACCAATATTAATAACTGTTTTAGTTCTCACACCAGTCCCATGACTGACCTGGAGTTTATTGTTTTAACCTAAACTCTGGGTGCCCCTATTTTCCACACGGGCAGCTAGTAGTTTTGGTTTTGCAGATTTATATTCACAGGGTCCTGATTTACAGCTGGAACGATGCTCGGAAAGCTCTGTATCCGTGTATAACTTTCAGTTGTGTTTTGTATATTTTTCCGCTGCTATGTAACTTATTGTAATCTCTGATATTTGTCGAATGTAATTTATTCATTCATACTCTGTATATTCTTGTATCTGATGGAATTGTTGTAATAACAATGAAATGTTCTTCCGTTAGCGTTCTATTTTGTCCTGTTCTCAACGCTATCCGTGCTTTCCTTCACGGGGAAGTTCGGGTCGTGTCAGTTTGGTATCAGAGCCTTGGTTTACAGAGCTCGAGAACAAGACACATTAGAACCATACAAAAGAATTCATCAGATGTTGGATTAGCAATATCCAATTAGAATGACTCGTTAGAGATAGGATCAGTAGTATCCTAGAACGAGTGTGAAGAGTATATTTTTCAAATGAAAACAATTTTGTTTTAAAATTTAAATCTCTTTATACGTATTTGAATATTTATTTATTTTGAATATGGACAATCGAGTATATATAGATTTCGCATATACGCGTCATGAACGTATATTCGAAGTTTTAATATACTGGATAGATATAGAATCATACTCTAGTGGCCCGAAGATGATTCTGATGATTGACTAGTTGTCATTAGTATTCATGTTCGAGTAACGAAGGTGTGATATCTATATATTTCCATTAGACTGGTGTGAGAACCAAAACTTATATAGTTAGAACACTTTGTTGTGAATTGGCATCAAAACATGATTTTTTGTATATATATCAAAATTATGAATTTGAAACTCTAATTCACTAATTGATTGATGTTTGGGTTGTTTGTTTAATTGTTTGCTAATTTTAACCATTTAGCCTAATTGAATTGAATATTGAATTGTATTGAAAATTGGTTGCGTTTGCTTGCATATACCTATACTTACATTGAACAGGTCATAGCAAGGAGGCTAGAGCAGAGAATAAAATTTGTTTGCCCGACAAATAGGTACATGTTTACTACATAATTTCCTGTTTTGTTTGGGTGATGATGATTTTGTGAGCCTATTGGCTAGCCGCTTGGCTTTTTCTTTTTCTTTTTGAGATCTGAAGGACCGGGGAAGCTATTTGAAATTCCCCGATGCTCCCGGTGCAGGGGAGGTTATGGCGAAATTTTTCGAAAATTTAGGGTGTTAGCCAAATTTTTGAAATTTTGAAAATTTTCAGAAACTGAAAAGTTGGAGAATGGAAGCCAGACCGAACGTAGAGTTGAATTATCAAACCACTTTCGACTTTGTTCCTTTTCGGGGACGAAAAGTTTTAAGTGGGGGAGATTGTAACAACCCGTAAAATGCGAGCCAGTTTGAAATTTTTATTTTGGCAATTTTAGCGAATTTCGAACATTTAAAATAGATTATTTTAAATAAAATCGACGAGAAATTTATTTTGAATAGAATTCGACGTATATATTATATACGTCGTCGTTAGAATATAAATATTTATATATAATTATAAATAGAATTGAAAATGGCGCGGTAGTTCGATAATTCGATTTCAAACTTCAATTGAATGTACCGGGAGCAAAACAATCCGGATTTTAGTGAAACCAAAAAACATTAGGATCTAATTGACGATATCTTTCCAACGAAGTTAACAAACTGAGATTTCACTTTATAAATGATAAGATATGTCCAGTTGAAAATTCTGAATAGTCGCTATGGAATTCAGGCCCTTAAAAATGGACATTTTGCAAATGACCTCGGATTTCGACGAAACCACTTTTGTTGGATCCGCAGTGTCAAGTTATTGCTAGGTTTCAAATTTCATAATTTTTCGAATCAATATGTGAGCGTGGCAAAGGAAAACGTGTTTTGACCATTTCAGTTGATTTTAATCGACTGGAAAATGGCCATTTTTCCAACGGTCTCAGAATTCGACGAAACTAGTTTTGTTAGGACCGTATCGTCAATACAAAGCTAGAAAATATTTTTATGGAATTTATAGAATTCGTATGTGACCCCGGTAAATTGAAATGTACGTTTAAAATTCAATATAGTGATTTAAATGTAAATTTAACGAAAACTGATTCAAACAGTCGAATCAGCTTGCGGTACATATCCCATTGTGTTCGGAATGGGGGTGAAACGCTATGGACGACAGGCGGTGGACCTCGTTTAGAGGTCGTTTGAAAAAGTTGACTTTTTGAATTAAAATAAAATAATTAAATAATTAAATTAATAAAAAAATTTAAATCTCCCCCTTTTAACCCAGGCCCCCCCCCCCCCCGATTAAAATCATTTCAAAGAAAAGAAGGAAAAAAAAGAAAAAAAAAACCGCTCTGCCTCTCGCTGGCGATGGTGGCGCCGCCACCCTCCCTCGGATTCGCCTCCTCTCCGATCAACCACCCCCACCTGCGCCGCCTTCTCGCCTTCCTCCCCCTCTACTGATCGACATCGCCCCCCCCCCCCATTTCCCTCTCTTCAACCTCCACCGCCCCCAAATCCACCACCAGACATCCCACCGCCCCCTTTTGCTCCGACAGCCCCCCCAAGTCCGAACGAGGAACGCCACCACCACCAGTCGCCCTCCCCAAGTGCCGCGACCCCCCCCCCCCTTCCCTCCTTCAGCCGCAAGTCCCCCCCTGTAAGTTTACAGATTTTTCCTTTTCTATTTATGTTTAAAACTGATTTCTTTTTATTATTTTTAAAACTAATTTCTTTTTATTATTTTTAAAACTGTTTTTTTAATTATTTTAAAACTGATTTCTTTTTATTATTTTTAAAACTGATTTCTTTTTATTATTTTTACAATTGATTTCTTTTTATTATTTTTAAAACTGTAAAGCTTGATAAAAATATAACGTTTAATATATATATAGCTTAATAAAATTATTTTTGAAAAGGCGACATCTATAAGTTTAAAAAGGCGAGATCTTTATATGTAAAAAGGCAAAAGATGTGATTTTTAAATTAGAAAAGACGTGATTTTTAAAGCAGAAAAGATTTGATTTTTAAAGTAAAAATATGATTTTTATATTTTTAAAGTATTAAAAATATAATCTTTACTATATAGAAATATTAAAAATATGATTTTTATATTTTTAAAGTATTAAAAATATAATCTTTATAGGATAGAGAATATAAAAATATCATCTTTGTATATGTAGCGAAATAAAAATCTGATTTTTATTTTATATACGTTGAAATAAAGTGGTGATTTTCATAAAGGCGAAAACTTTATTTTTATAAAGGCAAAAACTTTATTTTTATAAAGGCGAAAACTTTATTTTTATAAAGGCGAAATCAATATTTTTGAAATGGAATTATTGTCTATATATTAGCGGTAAGGAAATATGATTTGTATATATGGAATAGCATAGTAAAAAAAAATTCGATTTTTAAATATATGAAGTGATTATAAAAATATGATTTTTAAATTGAAAGTAAGCAAATAAAAATGTGATTTTTATTTAAAAACATCGAAGTATAAAAATGTGTGATTTTTTATATATATAGTGACTACGGGCAACGAAGATGACGAAGATGGGATAATGAAGAGTCGTGGTATTGGATAGCTTTCGGTGAGAACTTCTCACTCTTCAATTTAAATTTCTAGTTATATATATATATACTAGGATGCAGACGGTGCTTAGTAGCACCCGACACCCATCATCCACAGACCATGGATGGCTTGTTTGTTAAATTGTTTGATTGGGTAGTTGGATAGGTTATTGGTTTGAATTGAATTATTTGGTGAATTGAAATTGATTTGATTGAGGTGTGAATGGCGTGGGCCTTCACTAGACAGGGGATAAGGCTAGGCCTCGTCCCGTTTCTAGTATCGTGCCGTTATGCCGCCAAAATTTTCTAAAATATGTTAGAAAAACAAAAATATCATTTTATCGAATAAATGAACTGAATAGAAATTCATGTGTTAAAATAAAAATGTTTTATCGTTAAAAATATAATTTTTAACGTGAAAGTGAATAAATAAATATTTATAAACAAATCGGCCGATTTGTTTATATACACTGATTTGACTGATATTGATTGGGTCGATAAATTTTACACATCGCCCAACTGCACAAATAAAATCTGTGTTTGATTGTTTGAAACCCCACACGGGTGTTGGGATGAAATTTGATGTTCACTCATCCTGATTGATTAAATATGTCGATCGGTCGATTGACAGACTGTTATAAGCGTCAGATATCTATATTTGATGCTTATACAGTGTAGTGCACTTTGGTTGATGATTGATTATTTTTCAATGCTATTATATACATGTGCTGTATGGAATCCATGTAATTAACATTATATGGTGATTGATTGGGCCTCATTCCAATCGGGAAAATAATGAATATTATAAAAGAAAATTCATGTGTTGAATATAAGAATAGTCATGTGTTGACGAGGTTCATGTGTTGAGTGAAATATTTTATATAATAAAAATTTACATCTTTATCATATTTAAAATTAGAACTACTTCCGAGTAGAAGTCTAATTAAAAATCAAACGATAGATACCATAGTTTTATAAAATATTTCACATAACAAAAATAGTGAGGTGTCGACAGTACTCATGTGTTGAGATTAGTCGTGTGTTGAAAGAAATATAGATTCATGTGTTGAATAGAACAAATATTCATTGGTTGAATAGAATAACGAATTATTGAAATATAAAGCCGTGTTGATTAGAGATGCGTTATTTTGACGCGAACGATGTTTATATCGATTTTATTCGTTTTATAATGAATATTGAAAAATGATTTCAAAATTTAATATTTTGAAAGGAAATTCAAATTGAATTAAAATTTGAATTGAATAGAAAGTGAATTTGAATTCGAATAGAAATGAAATGAATTGAATTGAAAACGATTTCGAAATGAATTGAATTGAAAACGATTTCGAAATGAATTGAATTGAAAACGATTTCGAAATGAATTGAATTGAAAACGATTTCGAAATGAATTGAATTGAAAACGATTTCGAAATGAATTGAATTGAAAACGATTTCGAAATGAATTGAATTGAAAACGATTTCGAAATGAATTGAATTGAAAACGATTTCGAAATGAATTGAATTGAAAACGATTTCGAAATGAAATGAATTGAAAACGAATTCAAATTGAATTGAAAGTGAATAGAAATGAATTCAAATTGAATTAAAATTTGAATTGAATAGAAATGAATTTTAAAACGAATTTATAAAGAAGAATTCAATTTTGGCTTTGAATGGAAATAGTGTTGAAATGGTTTTGAAACGAAGTTAAAACGATTTATAAAATTCGTTTTAAAAGGAAATCGACGAAATATATATTATATATATTATATATATAATATAATGGCCTGAATAGAACGCGCCGCGCCGCGGCAGTTCGTGAATTTCGACCATTTATTTCAAACGGACGTTGCGGGAGATCCGACCGTCGGATTCTCCTAAAACCGGAACCGTTGGGTTCGTATCGAAAAGAGCTTTCCAATGAATATGAGAAATTTGAAATCTAACGGTTGGATTTGGAATTATGTCCAAATCAAATTCGAAAAAGGTCGCTGTAAGTGCAGTTCGATGGCCGTTGTTGGAAATCGACTGTACGGGCCTTGATAAAATTATCAAAAATATCTATAATTTGTGTAAAATCATAAGAAATGATTTGGGAAAAATTGGGTTGAAAAATTCCACATTTGAATAGGTAAAAATGAATTTTTATCGAAATGAACTAGTTTTGAACTAGAATTAAAAATCAATTTATTTTTAAATAAATAAATTGAATTTGAAAGGGATTTTGAAAATAATCAATATTACCAATACGGGGCTTGGACTGGAGTTGAATCGAAATTATCTTCGGGATATTTCGATGTTGGATTTCGTGACTATACAGATATTGTTATGGGAATTTGAAAGATATATTTCATATCGTTATTTCCAATACGATATTTGTTGGTTTCAGAATTTGATATTGAATATAAGCCGATATATTTTCTATTCAGAGCCTTGTATTTAATATCTAATGTGATTTGGTTTGTCGTGAATCGTGTTTTGATGACATTGGTTCTTTAACCCAGTTAAAGGCAGAATATTGATTTTTGAAAAGATTAAAACTAAGTGGAGTTTTAATGAATCTTTAATTAGATTAAAAATGTGAATTGATAATTTAAATTATCAAATCTGAAAAGTGATCGAGAGTGGAGTATCACCTGTTTTGCTCCAAAGCGATAGTTTAATCTTTAATTAGATTTGAACGTGAAATGGTAATTAATTTTACCGATAACACCGTGGTGTTAGGTATGGAGTATCACCAGTTTTGCTCCATGGGATATATAGGTTGGGATTGGGAAATAAAACAAATAATTACTTCGGTGTGGTTCGCTAATCCCGACTAGTTTGAAATGATATCCAAAAGAAGATTATAGGATAAATTTAGAAGAATTTATCTTGGATAAAATTAATGGGAACATTTCCCTAAGAATGTGATTTTGTGAATAAAAGAATATTCTAAATTGGAATGAGGCGTTCGTTGTGTTTGTGTAACATTTGTTTATTATATACGTGGGTTATTCAGAAAGGCCGGGTTATACCCATTCTGAATAACCGATTCGACGAGATGTCGAAGATGAAGACGGTGGTGGAAGACCGGAAGTCTTCACATCGTTTGGGTGATTACTGATGATCTTGATTGGGCTATACACCCAGGATGAGGGAAACAGTTGGTGATCGTCCAGACGTACCTGGAGATGGATGGATATGCGAGGAAAGTGCCTCCGGTTTCGTTCAGACCCAGAACGAACTTGTAAATGGATTGTGTGTCTGACATTGGATTTTATTCTGTGTTGATTGATCTCTATTAAATATACATCTGTTTGGCGGCGGAGAATTTATTCTCTTGCTTAACGCCCTTCTCTGAGACGTACGAGCTCAGAGGTTGTATATCGATGGACATCAGTCGCATGGAGTGAATTGCCAATGTGGCATGCGTAAGTGGCAATTGATCAGGACTTCTGTTGAAAAGCAAAGTCTTGTGGTTGATGATCAAAGCACGGCCTGTGTGGCGTAGCTTTGTGTATAACGTGAATTCGCGAGCCTCACACCTCGGTATGAGTCAAAAACGGGAGACGGACCGCTGGGAGAGCACGATGTTTCTTTCTAGCTAGGGTGGTGTCAGTGACCTACCAGCCCTGACATTTATATACTTTTCACCTGTGTGGTTGTTGGATACGAGGCGCCTCGGATATAGGTCTGTAAGGACCGGGAAACGTGTGTTCAGGAATTGCCAATCCTCAAAAGTAAGAGAGGATCGGCCCAGTCGATTCCAAGGATCATAGTGGGGTCCTGAGGCATTTGCTAGAGTGTCTCGAACGCGGAGAGGAGCTTGCCCCTTTCCTCGACTCATGACGGAAATCCAATTTCCAATACATGTATTGCGGTTTTAATTGTAGAACTAGTATGGCGACATGATAGATGGTACCCATGCCGCCTATGATTGATATTTATGATTTGAAATTGTTTTGACACTATACACTTATTATAGTATCAAATAATGTGTTTTAAACGTATCAAGCATGCTTTGGCTGTTATAAGGGAAAACCCTATCCTCCGGCTTGCGTTGCATTGTGTGATGGGACCTGGGTCTTATAACAGCTTCATTTTTCTTTATTTAGCATTGCGCTGTTTGTTCTATGCACTGGTATTCTTGGGAGGAAATCCGTTCCGTGTTATACGGCGTGGTCCCTTGATTTACCTAACTTTAAAACCAATATTAATAACTGTTTTAGTTCTCACACCAGTCCCATGACTGACCTGGAGTTTATTGTTTTAACCTAAACTCTGGGTGCCCCTATTTTCCACATGGGCAGCTAGTAGTTTTGGTTTTGCAGATTTATATTCACAGGGTCCTGATTTACAGCTGGAACGATGCTCGGAAAGCTCTGTATCCGTGTATCACTTTCAGTTGTGTTTTGTATATTTTTCCGCTGCTATGTAACTTATTGTAATCTCTGATATTTGTCGAATGTAATTTATTCATTCATACTCTGTATATTCTTGTATCTGATGGAATTGTTGTAATAACAATGAAATGTTCTTCCGTTAGCGTTCTATTTTGTCCGGTTCTCAACGCTATCCGTGCTTTCCTTCACGGGGAAGTTCGGGTCGTGTCAGACGCCGAGGGAGACGCGACTTGGGAAACTGAAGCTAGAATACGCACTGCTTACCCTTTTCTTTTCGAGGGTACATCCTTGATCTTTCTTTTTCCTTAAGTCGCGCTTTTATCTATCTTTTTAGGTATATTTCCTCAACCTTATCTTTTAGGTAGAAACCCTTTGGATGAAAACTTGTAATTGAAACATGTTATGGATGATGGTTGCAAGCGGTTGCAAGTGATTGCTAGTGGTTGCTCGTGGTTGCATACACACACACAACCTAGGTTTTAGATCGGCTCAGTCACTTCATATTGCATATGCATATATGTTTGCACTCGTATGTGGTTGAACTTTAATGTGTTGTCATACGGATGTTGCATTTGTATTGAATGATTGTGCACTCATGTAGAATCATGAATAGGAAAATTTGCATACATAATGGATTCATGGCACTTACATAATTCGCATTAAGGAGGTCAACTGAATCAGTAGACCGCCTGATTTTGCATTAGATAAGTTCATGTACACACACACTTCGCATATGATCATGAAGCATTAGAAGTCTTTTAAGGACAATGGATGCTCGTGTTTGATGGATGAGTAGATGGATGATTGGATGTTAGGATATACATTTTCCTAAACTTGAAGATTTCGGGGACGAAATCCTTTTAAGTGGGGGAGAATGTAACACCCCGTGTATTCTATAACTGTGAAATTAACAAATTAAAGTATAATTAATTTGAAATCAAAGAACTAAGGGAAACGGGATACGCCATTGCGTTCGTCTCGGAAAAATACGCGAAATAGAGTCCGAGTTTTCGAAAAACGGAGTCCGTATGAAGAAGATATAGCCTCCGGAAGTTTCTGAATTAAGTTTAAAATTCGAACAGCTCAGAAAAACAAGTTTAAAATTAAAAATCGGGCCCAATTGGCCAAGGCGGGAAAACTCCCGCCTAATGCACCCAGGTCGACTGGGCTGTCGACCTGGTCTAGCCAGGTCGACAGGGCTGTCGACAGGGCTGTCGACCTGGTCCAGACCCAGGTCGAACCCAGTCCACCCTGGCTGGCCTAGTCTATGTTGGTCGATTTTCAGAAGCATGCTTTGTCATTAGGGCTAGGTGGCAGGCTCTAATTGGTCTCTCTTTCGAATGAATGGCTACGATCATTTCAAGCAACATCGATGGTCCTAATCAGTTCATAAACTCTATAAAAATGACCCTAGACTCAACCTAATCTATTCATTCAAAAATAAGAACAAAGCCATCATGCTGCTGAGGAACGACTAGGAGTAGCCACCAATTTGGGAGAAGACTAGGAGGAAAATTCTAAAGCATAAAGCAACTTAAACAAATCAAATCAACAAGGAATCGCATCTCCAAATCCCTAAATTGGAGAATTCGCCACACAATTGTAAGTAGAGTATTATTTTGGTATGAACAAATAATTGTGTTGGTTTGTATACTTGATTTGTGGTGATAAAGTAATTCATATTTGTGCGTTACTATGATTCTTATCGATTTGGAATATTGTATACGTTTGGATATTCTCAAATTATGTTATTCATTATAAAAACTACATGTTTGCGGTAGTTTTATGCAAGTATACGTTTGGAATATTCGCAAATTATGTAATTCATGTTGAAGCTACATGTATGTAGTTGTTTAATTGAAATTCATGCAAGTTTGGGGTTTTGCTACTATGTCATCATAATGTGTATTTTTGTACAAAAATCATTTTTGTAAGTAATTGGAACAAATTTGGGTTATTATAATTCATATGAAATTATGTTGAAAATTTGGCATCATGGTCTATGTACTAAGCCATACTTTTGTACTAGAAAACCTCTTTGCGAACTTATGAATATGACTAGGCTATGATTAATATTTTGCATAATTGAAAACCATGTTAGGTCTATATTGTTGACAAGAATTATATGATGACATATGTGGTACATAGCTAGATTAGATTCAAAATCCCATTTGCAAGTTTGCATGACTAAATTAAAAATCATGATTTCATGTTTAGAAATATTTATGCCATAAGTATATGTGCGCCATGGTTATGTGAATAGATTTAAAATCATGATTAAGTTGGAATAATTCAAGTTGAACTATGCTTTTGTATTAGTAACAAAAGTAAACCCCTTTGTAAACATGTAGGAATCTTATGAACATGATTTTCCTATGTTTGACATTATGCCTAAATAAAAACATAGGTTTATGTCGTAGTTAAGACTATGTGTCAATAATGATATCCAATTTAGATTCTTATCTCAACTACAAGTTTACATGCTTTGATTCATGTCACTTATGCTTTATGACCAAAGTATACATTACTACTATGCAAGTACACCAGTTTCTATTTTGTAGTTCCAACGTTATGTTGCAAGTTCATGCGTTCGCATTCCCCTTCTTGTGTATGTAATCATGCTTTAAGCCTCCCCTTTTCACGTGGCTAAGTTGGGCTTAAAAAGGCTAAGCCCAACATATATATATATATATATATATATATATATATATATATATAATAAACGAGCAAATTAAACGGGGGTAAATAGCGTTGGGCCAAATTAATTAATAAATGAAAATATAAAGTAAAGGGGCCCAAATTCAAGTATGGGTTGGGCCCATGATTGGTGTAACCTTCACACCATTGATTTTTAATAATGGGCCGCAAATATTTACATATAAGAAAATAAAGAAGAAAGACAAAATATGTAAATGTAGAACATACGATGTGTTTAACCCGAGGTTGGATTGAGTTGTGATGTAAACCTGCCCGGAACCGCCCGGCTGTCCAGTAGTCACAACAATACCTATCCAATGTGGGTGGTTAAACATGGAGCCCAATAAGGACCCGAGGTTAGACTGAGTTGTGGCGTAAGACTGCCCGGAACCAACCGGCAACAGGCAGCCACAACAATACCTGTCTAATGTGAGAGGTCAAGGCTTTAATAAGACAATTAAGGCTGAGTCAGGATTGTTAGGATTAAGTGAACTAAAGACTTAATCAAAATGGAACATGCTAAACTAAACAGACTGATTGGGGGGTTAGGTTATAAAACACTTAACCAACTTAGCATGTTGGCTAGAAATAGAAAACCTAGTAGCGGGGGACCCTTTTCAGCAGTAACCCTATAAGGTGTATCATGATACCCTGAAACTAGGCAGGGTGGGGCACGATTACTGGGCTGATTGTAAGAGGTCAAATCGACGGCGGTGGTGTAGCAGTGTAGGTTCTAACGGGGTGCGGGCGTGCACACACTCCGGCGCAGAAAAATAAAGCACTGGGCACCAGTAGCATACCTGTGCATTCTAGGGTTGTGTCGGGCCGCCGCCATGGGACTTGATACACCCCATGGTGGGACCAGCATAGGTAACTACAACATCGGGGGCCGTAAGACACATGTAACTATGCGAGTAAGAGTCGATCATCATAGAATGGATCACTTCACCCTGATTATGGGGTGCTAGTTGGGAACTAGTTTATATGGGTTCAGAGATTAATATGGGGTACGATAGTATATTCGACCCTAGACAACTTAACCAAGTTTATAGTGCTTTCCCCATTTCTTGTTTATACTTATCATACCCAGTTATTTATTCATAGACAGAATAGTCCTAGACTTACTCAGGCTTTATGTCTGACTCTACTTTTCTTTCGTCTTCTTTTCTTCCGTTCCCCTCCCCCAGGTCCACAGGGAGGGAACACTGCAGCTTGACCAGCCTTCATATCCAGCTTGAAGAGGAAAAATGTATTGCTTGGACCCTTTCGTTTTGAACTATGGCTTTGGACAACCACTATGGGGCTTTTGCAGTTTATTTATGTTTTTTTTGTTATGCTTCTTTAAATAATGTAATCAAGACAGATTATGAAAGTGTTATTTTATGTTTTTGGAAAGGATGTAAGATAATCATGGTAATGTTGTTGTAACACGTATTTGCTTTTATGAAATAAAAGTTGCTGTTTTCTGCTGTTTACAAATATGTGTTCTTATATCTGTCTTGTATATCTGTGACTTATACTTATAAACCTCCACCAAAATTAGGGCATTCCCTTTGAGAGTGACCCTAACGGAGGTGGGGTGTTTCAGATTGTGACATTATTGTAAATCTGAATTTGAGGTTGTGTACATTCTGTTCTGATATATTTTATTCTGTATCTCTTTCTTCTTTTTGTTCAATAGACAAGCTACCACGAGCCTGCGCCACATCTCATAAGAGATTAACGCACAAACGCTAAACTTTGGGACAAATAATGAATGATGGCATAATTGGACATGGCTAATCTGTGACTGATGTTGTAAACTAGATTTAGATCAATGCATATTCTGTGAATTGGAAGAAGAGGAGTCATTATATGTTAACAAGTGACTTGAGACTTTGGACATAACGCATATTTTGAATTAAGATCTGTTATAATTTAAAGTTCTAGATTGTTGGGTATATTTTTATATAACGGTTCATGACTTGAGATAAAAAGAGAATATGACTTAGGTGTGAAGATCTATATTAAGATTTGATAACTATTAAATGTGAATAACACCTAAGTGGGAGATTTTTGAATATATGACATGCATTGAAATCAATGGCTATATTTGGTATAATTTATATGTGAATCTTTTATACTAGGCAAGTTTAACTAAAATTGGGACATGTGTTATATGGTAAATTATGACCATAATATGTGCCATGTAAATTCAATGCAAACGTGGGGTATACGATCATATTGTGAATCATGACAATTATTTAGGCATGCAAACTTAGGCCAAATTTATAATTAGGCATGATATGTCAATGAAACTTTAAGGAATGATTAAATCTGTTATATTGCCTAATCTGCTAGTTCTGTTATATTGCCTAAACTGCTAATTAGATTGAATTACCTAATCTGCTAATTATGTTAAATTGCCTTATCTACTAAATCTTCTAAATCGTCTAATCTGCAAGATCTGTTATCTGTTTAATGGCGTAATCTGTTGGAACTGAAATGCTGAAATTTGAAGTATGTAAATCTGTAGGCTCGATTTAAAATTAGGCAAAACTTGTTAATAGAACCTCGAATAATCTGTTGTAACTTGTACAGAAGTTAATTTGTTAAATTAGCATGATTAGTCTGATATTAGCATAGTCTATGAATGAATGCATTGGCTAAACATGAAACATGGCTAACTCGAGGTTAGAATGAGTTTGCGGCGTAATCCTGCCCGGAACCGCCCGACACATCCAGTGGCCGCAAACAATAGGTTCTAATGTGAGAAGTTAGTCATAACGTGCTTGAAACCCTAGGTTAGACTCAGTTTGTGGCACAAATCTGCCCAGAACCAACCAGCCTAACTAGTGGCCGCAAACTGTCAGCCTAATGTGAGAGGTCTACGCATTAATTTTTAGTTAATACAATCTAAGATAAATATGATGTCTAAAACGTGTTGGGTGGATAGGGTTAAACCAATTGGACTAATGAATTTAACAAACCCGTTTCGTAAATCTGTAGGCCCAATTACAAAGTTAGACAAATCTGTAAATCTGTTAAATCCGTATATCTGATCCGTTATTCTGAAAACTTGTCTGATCTGCGAACTAGTTGATCTGAACTTCGTATGTCTGAACTTGTAAACAAGTTAATCTGAAATCTGTTAGTCTGGGGACACAAGTTTAGGAGGGAAATTACTTGTGTCATATGTTGTTTGGGACCCATATTAGTCATTAACCCTTTCTAGTATCAAAACTTTCACCCAACAGTAGGTAGGGTCCGGGCACGCTTACTGAACTAATTATGAGCGGTTCATTCTGATAATGGCGAGGGGTGTTGATGGTGCGTTCCAACCGGGTCATGTGACCAGCCTAACCAGTGGCCGCAAACTGTCAGTCTAATGTGAGAGGTCTGCGCATTAATTTTTAATTAATACAAATCTAAGATAAATATGATGTCTAAAACGTGTTGGGTGGATAGGGTTAAACCAATTGGACTAATGAATTTAACAAACCAGTTTTGTGAATCTATAGGCCCAATTACAAAGTTAGACAAATCTGTGAATCTGTTAAATCCGTATATCTGATCCGTTAGTCTAAAAACCTGTCTGATCTGCGAACTGGTTGATCTGAACTCTGTATGTCTGAACTTGTAAACAAGTTAATCTGAAATCTGTTAGTCTGGGCACACAAGGTTAGGAGGTAAATTGCTTGTGTCATCTGTTGTTTGGGACCCATATTAGTCAGTAACCCTTTCTGGTATCAAAACTTTGACCCAATAGTAGGTAGGGTCCGGGCATGCTTACTGAACTAATTATAAGCGGTTCATTCTGGTAATGGCAAGGGGTGTTGATGGTGCGTTCCAACCGGGTCATGTGCGTGAATGGATCTCGGTCTGCCTCTGAGGATGTAAGACGCCGTGACATCTGTATATAGGTCTATGTCATTTAAGGGTTGCCACTTTGGGGAGTGATACACCCTTCTGTGGGGCTGGCACAGGATATTTATGTATTAGGGAGCCGATCGCTTGGGGTAGATTTAGGGTACACTTAGTTCTTTCTATTTCCATTGGGGTACCGTCGATTTCTATTGGGTGGTAACACCTGTCTGTTTCTACGTGGTACCGTCTGTTGGGGGTGGTAAAGGCCCATTTACTAGTGTACACCTAATTCTAACATTCTGTTTCCGTAAGGATTATTCTGTTTCTGTTTCTGTACCTTCTGTTCGGGTGGTAAAGGCCCATTATTCTGTTTCTGTTTAGACATTAGGGTAACACCTAATCCTGTTATACTAGTATTAGTGCAGAGAAATGAAAAGTAATATTATTCTGTTTCTTCTGTTTAACCTAAGTACATCTGTTGCTCCTGTTACTATTATCTCCTATCCAGCTTATTTTCATGTCATAATTATTATTATCTGTTCATATGCTGAAAGTCACTGGACTTGCCAGACTTTATGTCTGACCTTGCTTGTTTTCGCCTCTTTTTCTTCCGTCCCCCCCCCCCTCTAGGTTTTCCAAGGAGGGAATACTTTAGCTTGATCCAGATTTCTTCTGCTTGAAGTGCGTAAAGTATGGCTTAACTTCTTATGGCATCTTCTGTGGGGATTATGATTTTAAAGTTTTGTACTCTAATGACTTTCTGAACAAGACTGATATCTATGTACTTGAGTTTTTGGTAAAGATGTAACCATACCGATTTCTGTTTTCCGCTGTAATAAAGTTGTAATTTCTTAAGTATTGTTTATCTATCTTGTAATTTTCTGTTCTGTTTACTAAAATGCTCCACTAAAGCTAAGGCATTCCGTTTGTGAGTGTCCTTAATGGAGGTGTGGTGTTACACTTGGTATCAGAGCTGAAGGTTACTAGATTGGGTAAAGTTTTTGAAAAATATTTAAAAAAAAGTTTTAAAAGAAAGTATTTTCAAAAATAAAGTTTATTTTGAAAAACATAATCCCCAAAAAGCCATATATCTATTTTTTCAGTTCTCCGTTTTGAATCTTTTTCTTTCATTCTAGCATGTTTGGGAATCTTAACCTTCCAGAGGGCACGCCAATACCTGGCTGGTTCAGGAGGTACTTAGAGGCTAGGGGCAACGATGCAGGCCCAGCAGATATTCCACCTCCAGCTGTAGCAATTCCTCCTCCTCCGCCCCCTCCTCGTGCAATTGCTTTTTCAAAGACCTGTAAAGATTTTAGGGCCATGGGTGGAAAGGATTTCAAGGGAACTGAATCTTTCATAGAAGCGAGGAACTGGCTCAAAGAAACTGAGGATCTGTTCGTTATCTTCGAGGTGGACGATAGGCAGAAGGTAATGGTTGCTCAAGGACGAAGCTTCCTATTGGTGGGAAGTCACTAACGCCGAGAAGCCGGTTGAAACATGGATGGATTTCAGAACAAGGTTTGAGACGAAATTCCTTTCGCAAGCTGAACGAAGTCTACAACTGGAAAAGTTCTTATTTCTTGAGCAAGGAAGTATAACGGTCAAGGAATACGTCAACCAGTTCAACCAACTGGCTAGGTTCAGACTAGATTTAGTCAACACCCAGCATAAAAAGGCTCTTCGCTTTGTTAAAGGACTGAATGAGCCCCTGCACAGCCTAGCCATGACCCATGTACCCATGGGAGCGACTTACGAGAGATTGGTGGACATGGCACTACTACACGAGGAAGACAAGGGCAAGAAAGAGGCAAAGAAGGAAGAACCACAGAACAAGAAAGCATGGCCCGAAAAGGAAACACAAAAGGATGAAAAGTCTGAAGATAAGAAGGAGAAAAAGTGCATTACTTGTGGAAGATTGACTCATCTGAACAAGGATTGCAGAAAAAGAAAGGGCACTTGCTTCAACTGTGGTGAGATGGGACACTTCACTAGGGACTGCACGAAGAAACGAGGGCAAGGGCAGAGGCAGGACCAACTTCTGGAGAGCAGGCGAACACTCTCGAGGCTAGTGGATAGGATATAAATAAGGAAACTTTCTGTAGGAGGTTTAATTTCTTTATCTGATTTTTGAGTTAAAACTCTTTTCTGATTCTGGCATTTCAATTCTGTAATCGATACTCTGCACTAGAATACTAGTATTGTTTCTGATTCCGCTGTAGACTTAGACCCATAAGGGTTATGACTCATCTAATGTGGTAAGTTGGGTATCTGTGTTGAGCGTTAAGTTGACTATGACGCGTATATTCTGGGTTTTTATCATGCTTAGTTTCCTAAGAATCATTCGGTAATCTGATTTGTACCAGTAATCTGTAAATATCTGAATATTTTTGATAAGGTTAAGATTTCCAGTTTTGACATGGTCTAAAGAGGGTAATCCTCTAGGTGTTAATCTGATGTTGATTTCGGTCGTCGGGGTTGATACTTAGGGGAATTATTCTCTCAACCAATGTCTAATAGGAACCAAGTTTTTGTTTTATCTGTACTCGCTCACCTCATTCGACTGTATCCTATCAATCGAATCTTCGAACTTTAGGTAGAAACTAATGGGTGTAAACATGTGTTTGAGACATGTTATGTTTGATGGTTGCAAGTGGATGCAAGTGGTTGCTAGTGGTTGCTGTTGGATGCATATACACATACTAGGCACTAGATCGGCTCGAAAACACTCTCATACTGCATATGGACGTGTGAGCATTTTCAATTTCTGTGGATGCAAAATGATTGACTCATCACACAGATGTTGCATATGAATGAATGATTGTCACTCATATAAGAATGATATGTATCAAATAGGAAAATTGCATACATGTTGGACTCATGACACTGACAAAGCTCGCATTAAGGAAGTCAACTAAATCAGTGGACCGCCTGATCTTTTCATTAGATAAGAAACATATACACACACTTTTGCATATGTTCGTACAACATTAGAAGTTTTCAAAGGACAATGGATGCTTGTGGATGATGGTTGAGTAGATGGATGACTGGATGGTAGGACATATTCTTCTTAACTTGAAGATTTCGGGGATGAAATCCTTTAAGGAGGGGAGAATATAACACCATATATTTTCTGTGAACGTATAAGTAACAAATCAGAGAATAATTAATTTTTAAAATAAGAATCAAGGGAAACGGTTTGCGACATTGCATTCGTCTCGAAATTCTTCTTGGAAACGAGTCCGAGTTATCAAGAAACGGAGTCCGTATGAGGGAGATACGACCCTCCGGAGTTTCAGAGATTTTCAAAATCGAAAACATCTCGAAAATTCGAATTCAAATTCGAATTCAAAATCCCAGAATAGGCAGGGCGGGAAAATTCCTGCCCATGCACCAGGTCGACCTGGGGATCGACCATAGTGTCAACCTCCCAGGGGCCAGGTCGACCATAGTGTCGACCTGGGGGTTGACCTGCTCCCGAAACCCAGTTTTTGAACCTGGTTCATTCTGATGTATCCAGTCTCGTTTTCTGTCTAGATTCGTCCGCCTAATCCTGTATAAATAGCCCCCTAACCTCATTTTCTCTACACAATTTCATTCTGTCTATACTTTGCCTCTGTTCTAATTAAAAATAAAAATGGCGTCGCTACTCCGCTGGAGTCAAAACTTGGACTGATGCATCTTCTTCCAACCTGAATAGAATTAAAAGCTAAATCAAATCTCAAATCAAAGTTTAGAGCTACAACAACAATTAAAAAAGGAGTAATTCAGCATTTCTGCATCAACAACAGTTTATTATCCTTTATTAAAACCACGAAAGGCAAGTACAATTATTTTCCGATATAAACTTTAATTATGATTGTGACATGATTGTAAATCTGAATTTGAGGTTGTGTACGTTCTGTTCTGATATATTTTATTCTGTATCTCTTTCTTCTTTCTGTTCTATAGCTAGGCTACCACGAGCCTGCGCCGCATCTCATAAGAGATTAACGCACAAACGCTAAAATTTGGGACAAATAATGAATGATGGCATAATTGGACATGGCTAATCTGTGACTGATGTTGTAAACTAGATTTAGATATATGCATATTCTGTGAATTGGAAGAAGAGGAACCATTGTACGTTAACATGTGACTTGAGACTTTGGACATAACACATATTTTGAATTAAGATCCGTTATAATTTAAAGTTCTAGATTGTTGGGTATATTTTTATATAACGGTTCATGACTTGAGATAAAAAGAGAATATGACATAGGTGTGAAGATCTATATTAAGATTTGATAACTGTTAAATGTGAATAACACCTAAGTGGGAGATTTTTGAATATATGACATGCATTGAAATCAATGGCTATATTTGGTATAATTTATATGTGAATCTTTTGTACTAGGAAATTTAACTAAAATTGGGACATGTGTTATATGGTAAATTATGACCATAATCTGTGCCATGTAAATTCAATGCAAACGTGGGGTATATGATCATATTGTGAATCATGACAATTATTTAGGCATGCAAACTTAGGCCAGATTTATAATTAGGCAAGATATGTCAATGAGACTTTAAGGAATGATTAAATCTGTTATATTGCCTAATTTGCTAGTTCTGTTATATTGCCTAAACTGCTAATTAGATGGAATTACCTAATCTGCTAATTATGTTAAATTGCCTTATCTGCTAAATCTGCTAAATCGCCTAATCTGCAAGATCTGTTATCTGTTTAATCCGTTGAATGGCGTAATCTATTGGAACTGAAATGCTGAAATTTGAAGTATGTAAATCTGTAGGCTCGATTTAAAATTGGGCAAAACTTGTTAATAGAACCTCGAATAATCTGCTGTAACTTGTACAGAAGTTAATTTGTTAAATTAGCATGATTAGTCTGATATTAGCATAGTCTGTGAATGAATGCATTGGCTAAACAAGAAACATGGCTAACTCGAGGTTAGAATGAGTTTGCGGCGTAATCCTGCCCGAAACCGCCCGGCACATCCAGTGGCCGCAAACATTAGGTTCTAATGTGAGAAGTTAGTCATAACGTGCTTGAAACCCGAGGTTAGACTCAGTTTGCGGCAGAAACCTGCCGGAACCAACCGACCTAACCAGTGGCCGCAAACTATCAGTCTAATGTGAGAGGTCTGCGCATTAATTTTTAATTAATACAAATCTAAGATAAATATGATGTCTAAAATGTGTTGGGTGGATAGGGTTAAACCAATTGGACTAATGAATTTAACAAACCCGTTTTGTGAATCTGTAGTCCCAATTACAAAGTTAGACAAATCTGTAAATCTATTAAATCCGTATATCTGATCCGTTAGTCTGAAAACTTGTCTAATATGTGAACTAGTTGATCTGAACTCTGTATGTCTGAACTTGTAAACAAGTTAATCTGAAATCTGTTAGTATGGGGACACAAGGTTAGGAGGTAAATTACTTGTGTCATCTGTTGTTTGGGACCCATATTAGTCAGTAAACCTTTCTGGTATCAAAACTTTGACCCAACAGTAGGTAGGGTCCAGGCACGCTTACTGAACTAAATATAAGCGGTTCATTCTGATAATGGCGAGGGGTGTTGATGGTGCGTTCCAACCAGGTCATGTGCGTGCTTGGATCCCGGTCTGCCTCTGAGGATGTAAGACGCCGTGACATCTGTAAATAGGTCCGTGTCATTTAAAGGTTGCCACTTTGGGGAGTGATACACCCTTCTGTGGGGCTGGCACAGGGTATTTATGTATTAGGGAGCCGATCGCTAGGGGTAGATTCAGGGTACACTTAGTTCTGTCTGTTTCCATTGGGGTACCGTCTGTTTCTATTGGGTGGTAACACCTGTCTGTTTCTGCGTGGTACCGTCTGTTGGAGTGGTAAAGGCTCATTTACTAGTGTACACCTAATTCTAACATTCTGTTTCCCTAAGGATTATTCTGTTTTTGTTTCTGTACCTTCTGTTCGGGTGGTAAAGGCCCATTATTTTGTTTCTATTTAGACGTTTGGGTAACACCTAATCCTGTTATACTAGTATTAGTGCAGAGAAATGAAAAGTAATATTATTCTGTTTCTTCTATTTAACCTAAGTACATCTGCTGCTCCTGTTACTATTATCTCCTATCCAGCTTATTTTCATGTCATAATTATTATTATCTGTTCATATGCTGAAAGTCACTGGACTTGCCAGACTTTGTGTCTGACCTTGCTTGTTTTCGCCTCTTTTTCTTCTGTTTCCCTCCCTCCCCGAGGTTTTCCAAGGAGGGAATACTTTAGCTTGATCCAGATTTCTTCTACTTAAGGTGTGTAAAGTATGGCTTAACTTCTTATGGCATCTTCTGTGGGGATTATGATTTCAAAGTTTTGTACTCTGATGACTTTCTGAACAAGACTGATATTTATGTACTTGAGTTTTTGGTAAAGATGTAACCATACTGATTTCTTTTTTCTACTGTAATAAAGTTGTAATTTCTCAAGTATTGTTTATCTGTCTTGTAATATTCTGATCTGTTTACTAAAATGCTCCACCAAAGTTAAGGCATTCCCTTTGTGAGTGTCCTTAACGGAGGTGTGGTGTTACACTCATGTTTGCGGTAGAAGCCTGCCCAGACCCAACCGGCTTAACCAGCAACCTCAAACTTCTAGTCTAATGTGAGAGGTCGTAGGCATAACTAAAATATGCTTAGACAGGAGGTTAGGTCTGGCTTGTGGCAGAAGTCTGCCCGGAACCGCCCGGCATATCCAGCGGCCACAAGCTACCGACCTAATGTGAGAGGTCTATGCATTAATATGTAATTAATGCAAACCTGAGACAAATATGATGTCTAAAAAGTGTTGGGTAGATAGGGCTAAACCAACTAGACTGATGAATTTAATAAACCTGTTTCGTGAATCCATAGGCCCAATAATCTGTAAATCTATTAAAACTGTACATCTGATTCGTTAGTCTGAAAACCTGTTAACCTGATTTTCTGATCTGTGAACTAGTTGACTTGAACTCTGTATGTCTGGAAACTTGTAAACAAGTTAATCTGAAATCTGTTAGTCTGGGGACACTAGGTTAGGAGGGAAAATACTTGTGTCATCTATTGTTTGGGACCCATATTAGTCAGTAACCCTTTCTGGTATCAAAATTGTGACCCAACAGTAGGTAGGGTCTGGGCATGCTTACTGAACTAATTATAAGAGGTTCTTTCTGATAATAGGAAGGGTGTTAATGGTGCGTTCCAACCGGGTCATGTGCGTGCCTGGATCCCGATCTGCCTCTGAGGATGTAAGACGCCGTGACAACTGTAAATTGGTCTGTGCCATTCAAAGGTTGCCACTTTAGGAAAAGATACACCCTATTGTGGGACTGGCACAAGGTATTTATGTAATACAGAGCCGATCGCGTGGGGTAGGATCTAGGGTACACTTAGTTCTGTCTATTCTGTTTGGTACTGTCTGTTTCTATTGGGTAGTAACACCTGTCTGTTTCTACGTGGTACCGTTTGTTGGGGTGGTAAAGGCCCATTTACTAGTGTACACCTAACTCTAATATTCTGTTTCTGTTCCCGTACCTTCTGTTCGCGTGGTAAAGGCCCATTATTCTGTTTCTGTTTAGACATTAGGGTAACACCTAATCCTGTTATACTAGTATTAGTATGGAGAAGTAAAACATAAGTAAGAAGCATAACTTGGGCTATATCATTCTGTTTCTTCTGTTTAGCTTAAGTATATCAGTTACTCCTGTTGATATTGTCTCTTAATCAGCTTTATTTTCATGCCATGATATTATTATCTATTCATACGCTAAAAGTCACTGGAATTGCCAGACTTTATGTCTGACCGTGCTTGTTTTCACCTCTTCTCTTTCGTCCCCCCCCCCCCCAGGTTTGTAGGGTGGAAATCTAGGAGCTTGATTCGGATCTTCTCTGCTGAAGTATCGGTTGGCTTTGGCTCTATCTTTCCATGGCAATTTATATTGGGGATTATGACTTTAAAAATTATGCATTCTGAAGGCTTTGTACAAGACCGATATTTTGTACTTGAATTCTGATATTGTGATTTGAAAAGATGTAACCAAACTTATTTCGGTTTCTGTTGTAATAAAGTTATTAATTTTTCAAGTATTGTTTTATCTGTCTAGTAAATTTCTATTCTATCTACTAAAACGCTCCATCAAAGTTAAGGCTGTAACACCTCACGTCCACTAGGGTCACTCACAAAAGGAATGCACTAGTTTTGGAGGAGCGTTATCGAGGTAACAGACACAGAAATATTACAAGATAGAACATAGATAAAATAGCGGAAGAATCAAAAGATAAATTTCATTACTTTCAAAAAGAGTCAAAATCTTTTACATCAAATAGCCAAGGTCATTATTTTCCATTACAATAAATTCTGTCTTGCATAAATAAATAAGCATAAACTTGAAACAACAAAAGGAGCTTAAATCCCTAAAGGTAGCAGAAATGCAGCTATAACATATCTCAAGATCAAACCGTACATGAGCTGAACCGAAAGCAAGTGAAATCCAACCTAAGTGCTAGAGTTTCCTCCTTACGAACCTGGGGGGAAACGGAAGAAAAAGAGGAGAAAGAAAACAAGTTTGTCATAAAGACTGGTAAGTCCAGGTGACTTTCAGCATAAAAACAGATAAAGGTAACATGACATGTATAAACTGAAAGTAATCATACGGATGATGACAAGATGGGCAAGATAGACTAAGATAACATGATAAATCAATTATAAATCAAGTATAGCATCACGTATTTAAGGTTCGCTGCATTAACTGTACTAGAATCCCAAACCCATGTCTTATATTAATCATCAAATGATTCCTTGGCCCAATATCATGAAATGACCAATTTCTAGGTCCAACGAAACGATCCACTAGTCGAACGGCTCCCTAAAAGTTCTAGTTCGTCATGTGTCTATGTCATACGGCCCTATCACGAATGTAGTCACCTGTGCTAGGTCCACCATAGGGTGTATCAAGCCCTATGGTGCCAACCACCGACACGAATCATGAATGCACAGATAAACCTACGGATGCCCAATGCTTGCTTTTTCAACTCCGGACCACGTACACGACCATACACCGCCTGAACCTACACTGGCAAACCAACACAGCCGTCGTTCTGGTCGCTTACAATCAGCCCAGTAATCGTGCCCCACCCTGCCTAGTTCCAGGGTACCATGATACATCTAGTGGGTCACTACTGAAATGGACCGCGTAACTAGGGTTTCCGTCCAATAGGTTAAGTGTTGTTATTTAAATTCGAGACTTAACCCTTATTAGTCTAGCATGTCAAATTGGCTACGTGTTGTCATTTAAGTTTGTGACTTAGCCCTACAATTCACCTGCCAAGTTGGTTAGGTGTTGTCCTTCAAGTTCATGACCTAACCCTACAAATCATGTCTCAAGTTGGTTAAGTGTTGTCTTTCATGTTCATGACTTAACCATATCATGTGGCATTAATTCATTAATGCACCCCAACCTCTCACATTAGACATGTTGTTGTGGTCACTAGATATGGCGAGCGGTTCCGCGCAGATTTACACCACAACATAGTCTAACCTCGGGTTTCAAGCGCGATATGAACAACTACTCACATTGGATCCTATTGTTTGTAGTCACTGGATTTGCCGGGCGGTTCCGGGCAGATTTACACTGCAAACTCAACCCAACCTCGAGTTGGCCATTTTCAAGTTCATTCTAATGTCATGTCCATGTCCAAATTTTCATGTCGAGTTCGTGTCAAGTTTTCAAGGCAAGTTTCATGCGAAGTATCCTATAATTTCCAAGTTTTCCCAACGTTACCCCGTCTAAATATTAGGCTAACAATCTTAGCCTAATTTTTCATTCGCATGATTTTTGGCATATAATATTAGGCTAAAACTTAGCCTAATTTAACGTACGCAAAATTGGCATAAAGAGATTCATTAACATAAACACGACATGGGGGTAAACTTGGCATCTTTTTGGCATAGTCAATATAAACATCATAGGTGTGTACTTGCAAAATAATCAACATGAATATCATAGGTGTGAACTAGCAACGTAGACTAAACCAACATACATATATGTGAATTTGTAACATAGACTAAATTAACTTACATATATGTGAACTTGCAAATCAATCACGAACATATGAGTAAGTGTGAACTTGAAATATGAAATAGGTTTTAACATATACACATAAACATGTAGATCTAACATTTGGTCACATATGTTGTTATGATTTCGAAACCTAAAACTTGCATAACATGATAAACTACTCAACTTGTCATAACAGGTTATACTCCAAGTTCATATACATATGAATAGATTTATTCATTAATTCCCAATTCAACATGATAGTAAAACTACAGGCACAAATCAATATCATTCAATTCCACATATAACATAATAAACATTGTCCTATTATCCATTTATTTCCAAGTCATGACATAACTGAATAAATTGATTAAAACATCGCAGGCATAACATTATGAACGTAAAAAGGTTTGAATAATAATCTAGATTCAATTTCATAGTTATAATCCTAGGCAATAACCTCTTGGTCATGAATCATGGGTGATTATTCACAATTGTCCTTGTCATAGTTATAGGCAACAGTCTTATGTTCACTGTCATAGGCATAGGCATAGTCTTATGTTCATAGCCACAGGCATAGGCATAGTCTTATGTTCATAGTCATAGGCATAGGCATAGTCTTATGTTCACAGTCATAGGCGTAGTCTTATGTTCACTGTCATAGTCTTAGGCTATTAACAATAGTTTCAACATTATAGGCAATATTCCCAATAGTCAAGATCCAAGAAGAAAACAAGAATAGATATGAATCATACATAAATCAATTCCAGTTTATAACATGCCCATATTAGATTTATAGTTTTTATCTAAAAGTAACTGGAACTTACAGATCGTGGTCTAAGAAATTTAGATGCAGAAGTCAAGTCTAGAAATTTGTCGTTGAATTGTTGAATCGCTGAATCTTGCTTTGATTGTAGAAGCAAATCCTCAATTCCTAGTCGTAGTCTTCAAGAAATAATCTTCACGTTTTAATTTAATTGATTTAATTTAGTGGAAAAAGAAGAAGCCATGATCATCAAGAGTATGAGCAACATAAGGCTAGAGAAGAATGGTGTAAAGAGAATGAGGATAGGAGGCTGTTTATATAGGGTTTCAAACTAATTAGAGTCGTCGATGAAGCTAGAAGAAATCAAGGCCATCCTTCTCAAGAAAAGCCAATTAGAAAATGACAAGTCAGCCCTAGTGACACACCAGAGCTCAGAAATTCGACCAGAACCCGACCAGGCCAGCCAGGGCCTGACCAAGTAGGTTTCTGCTCGGACTAGGAGCACCTGCCAAGTGTGCCAATGCAAAATTGCATAGGCGCACTTCCCAAGTGCGCCAGTGCAATTTTGTTCTGGCACACTTCCCAAGTGCGCCAGTGCATTCTGGCTCATTTCTGGTTTTTCTGCCTAACTTCGTTCGTCCATATCTTCTTCGTACGTTATCCGTTTTACGCAAACTCGGACTCTATTTCAAGTAGAATTTCGAGACGAACGCAATGGCATAACCCATTTCCCTTGATTCTTATTTTAAAAAATAATTCTGCCTTGATTTATGGTTTTAACATGTTATAAAATTTCAAGTTGTTACATTCTTCCCTCCTTAAAGGATTTCGTCCCCGAAATCTTCAAGTTAAGAAGAACGCATCCTGTCATCCAATCAACCACCTACTCAACCATCATCCACGAGCAACCATTGTCCTTAAAAGATTTCTAATGCTATATGAACATATGCAGAAAGTGTGTGTATATGTTCCTTATCTAATGCAAATGATCAGGCCTGATTGATCTTCCTAATGCAAAATATGTTTAGTGTCATGAATCCAACATGTATGCAAATAGTCCTAGTCACATAAACACTATATGTGTGCACAAACATCCATCCATATGCAACATCCACATGATAACACATTCAATTTCATCCATAAACAAGTATAAACACTCATGCATATGCAATATGAAAATGAGTCTGAGCCGATCTAGTGTCTAATGTGTGTTATGCAACCACGAGCAACCACTTGCGACCACTTGCAACCATTTGCAAACATCAACCATAACATGTTTCAATCACATGTATACATCTAAAAGGGTTCTACCTAAGGTTCTCAGGATATGATTGAGAAGATAAACAAGATAAAACAAAGCATCAAGGAGAAGAAGTTAAGGATGTACCCCCAGAGGGTCCTGCCTGTGGTGCTTGCCCTTGCTTCTTAGGGCAGTTCTTGCTGATATGTCCACTTTCTCCACACTGGAAACATGCTCCCATCTTCATCTTCTTTTTTCTACAATCCTGAGCTATATGGCCCTCAATACCACAGAAGTGGCATTTTCTTTTCTCGCATGTCTTGTTATCATTCTTGTTGTTGTTCTTGCCTCCTTTCTCGGAGTCTACCTTCTTGTTTTGAGATTCATTCGCCTTGACCTCCTTCTTGCCATTCTTGTCTTCTTCACTTAAGAGCTCCATGTCTACTAGCTTTTCATAAGTAGCCCCCATAGGTACGTGGGTCATGGCCAAGCTATGAAGTGGCTCATTCAATCCTTTGACAAAACGGAGAGCCTTCTTATGAGGGGTATTTACTAAGTCCAGTCCAAACCGAGCCAGCTGATTGAATTGATTGACGTACTCTTTGACCGTCATACTTCCTTGCTTAAGAGATAAGAACATTTCCAGCTGTAGACTTCGTTCATCTTGTGAGAGGAATTTTGTCTCGAACCTTATTCTGAAATCCATCCATGTTTCAACCAGCCTCTCAGCGTTAGTGACTTCCCACCAATAGGAAGCTTCGTCTTTGAGCAACCATACCGCCAACTGTACTTTCTGCCTATCGTCCACCTCCAAGATAACGAACAGATCCTCAGTTTCTTTGAGCCAATTCCTCGCTTCTACGAATGATTCAGTTCCCTTGAAATCCTTTCCACCCATGGCTCTAAAATCTTTACTAATATTCGAGAAAGTAATTGCACGAGGAGGGGGCGGAGGAGGAGGAATCGCTGTAGCTGGAGGAGGAATATCTGTTGGGCCTGCATCTTTGGCCCTAGCATCTAAGTACCTCCTAAATCAGCCTGGTATTGGCACGCCCTCTGGAAAGTTAAGATTCCCAGACATGCTGAAATGAAAAATAAGAGATTCAAAGATGAAACATAGGATAGTGCTAATGGCTTTTGGGGAATGGCCTTTTACATAAAACAAGACTTTTCTTGAAAAATGCTTCTTTGTAAACGGTTTTGAAAAGAGTTTTAGAAGGTTATCTAAAAACTTTTGCCCAATCTGGTAACCTTCTGCTCTGATACCAAATGTAACACCCCCACCTCCACTAGGGTTACTCACAAAGGGAATGCACTAGTTTTGGAGGAGCGTTACTGAGGTGACAAACACAGAAATATTACAAGACAGAACATAGATAAAACAGCGGAAGAATCAAAAGATAAATTTCATTACTTTCAAAAAGGGTCAAAAACTTTTACATCAAATAGCCAATGTCATTATTTACCTTACAATAAATTCTGTCTTGCATAAATAAATAAGCATAAACTTGAAACAACAAAAGGAGCTTAATTCCCCAAAGGTAGCAGAAATGCAGCCATAGCATAGCTCAAGATCAAACCGTACATGAGCTGAACCGAAAGCAAGTAAAATCCAAGCTAAGTGCTAGAGTTTCCTCCCTGAGAACCTGGGGGAAAATGGAAGAAAAAGAGGCGAAAGAAAACGGGTCAGTCATAAAGACTGGTAAGTCCAAGTGACATTCAGCATAAAAATTGATAAAGGTAACATGACATGTATAAACTGGAAGTAATCATACGGATGATGACAAGATGGGCAAGATAGACTAAGATAACATGATAAATCAAGTATAAATCAAATATAAATCAAGTATAGCATCACATATTCAAGGTTCGCTGCATCAACTGTACTAGAATCCCCAACCCATGTCTTATATTAATCATGAAATGATTCCTTGGCCCAATATCATGAAATGACCCATTTCTAGATCCAACGAAACAATCCACTAGTCGATTGGCTCCCTACAAGTTCTAGTTCATCATATGTCTGTATCATACGGCCCTATCACGAATGTAGTCACCTGTGCTAGGTCCACCATAGGGTGTATCAAGCCCTATGGTGCCAACCACCGACACGAATCAAGAATGCACAGATAAACCTACTGATGCCCAATGCCTGCTTTTTCAACTCCGGACCATGTGCATGACCATAGCCCGCTTGAACCTACATCGGTGCACCAACATAGCCGTCGTTCTGGTCGCTTACAATCAGCCCAGTAATCGTGCCCCACCCTGCCTAGTTCCAGGGCACCATGATACATCTAGTGTGTTACTGCTGAAATGGACCGCGTAACTAGGGTTTCCATCCAATAGGTTAAGTGTTGTCATTTAAATTCGAGACTTAACCCATATCAGTCTAGCATGTCAAATTGGCTAAGTGTTGTCATTTAAGTTTATGACTTAGCCCTACAATTCACGTGTCAAGTTGGTTAGGTGTTGTCGTTCAAGTTCATGACCTAACCCTACAAATCATGTCTCAAGTTGGTTAAGTGTTGTCTTTCATGTTCATGACTTAACCCTATCATGTGGCATTAATTCATTAATGCACCACAACCTCTCACATTAGACGTGTTGTTGTGGTCACTGGATATGCCGGGCGGTTCCGGGCAGATTTACACCACAACTCAGTCTAACCTCGGGTTTCAAGCGTGATATGACCAATTACTCACATTGGATCCTATTGTTTGCAGTCACTGGATTTGCCGGGCGGTTTCGGACAGATTTACACTGCAAACTCAACCCAACCTCGAGTTGGCCATTTACAAGTTCATTCTAGTGTCATGTCCATGTTCAAATTTTCATGTCGAGTTCGTGTCAAGTTTTCAAGGCAAGTTTCATGCCAAGTCTCCTATAATTTCCAATTTTTCCCAACGTTAACCCATCTAAATATTAGGCTAACAATCTTAGCCTAATTTTTCATTCGCATCATTTTTGGCATATAATATTAGGCTAAAACTTAGCCTAAATTAACGTACGCAAAATTGGCATAAAGAGATTCATTAACATAAACACGACATAGGGGTAAACTTGGAATTTTTTTGGCATAGTCAATATGAACATCATAGGTGTGTACTTGCAAAATAATCAACATGAATATCATAGGTGTGAACTTGCAACGTAGACTAAACCAACATACATATATGTGAATTTGCAGCATAGACTAAATCAACTTACATATATGTGAACTTCCAAATCAATCACGAACATATGAATAAGTGTGAACTTGAAATATGACATAGGTTTAACATATACACATAAACATGTAGATCTAACATTTGGTCACATATGTTGATATGATTTCACAACCTAAAACTTGCATAACATGATAAACTACTCAACTTGTCATAACGGGTTATATTCCAAGTTCATATACATATGTATAGACTTATTCATTAATTCCCAATTCAACATGATAATAAAACTACAGGCACAAATCAATATCATTCAATTCCACATATAACATAATAAACATTATCCTATTATCCATTTATTTCCAAGGCAAGACATAACTAAATAAATTGATTAAAACATCGCAGGCATAACATTATGAACATAAAAAGGTTTGAATAATAATCTAGATTCAATTTCATAGTCATAATCCTAGGAAATAAACTCTTGGTCATGAATCATAGGTGATTATTCACAATTGTCCTTGTCATAGTTATAGGCAACAGTCTTATGTTCACTGTCATAGGCATAGGCATAGTCTTATGTTCATAGTCATAGGCATAGGCATAGTCTTATATTCATAGTCGTAGGCATAGTCTTATGTTCACAGTCATAGGCGTAGTCTTATGTTAACCATCATAGTCTTAGGCCATTAACAATAGTTTCAACGTCATAGGCGATATTCCCAATAGTGAAGATCCAAGAAGAAAACAAGAATAGATATGAATCATACATAAATCAATTCTAGTTTATAACATGCCCATATTAGATTTATAGTTTTTATCTAAAAGTAAATGGAACTTACAGATCGTGGTCTAAGAAATTTAGATGCAGAAGTCAAGTCTAGAAATTTGTCGTTGAATTATTGAATCGCTGAATCTTGCTTTGATTGTAGAAGCAAATCCCCAATTCCTAGCCGTAGTCTTCAAGAAATAATCTTCGTGTTTTAATTTAATTGATTTAATTTAGAGGAAAATGAAGAAGCCATGATCATCAAGAGTTTGAGCAGCATAAGGTTAGAGAAGAATGGTGTAAAGAGAATGAGGCAAGGAGGCTGTTTATATAGGGTTTCAAAATAATTAGAGCTGTCGATGAAGCTAGAAGAAATCAAGGCCATCCATCTCAAGAAAAGACAATCAGAAAATGACAAGTCAGTCCTAGTGACACACCAGAGCTCAGAAATTCGACCAGAACCCGACCAGGCCAGCCAGGGCCTGACCAAGCAGGTTTCTGCTTGGCCTGGGAGCACCTGCCAAGTGCACCAATGCAAAATTGCATGGGCGCACTTCCCAATTGTGCCAGTGCAATTTTGTTCTGGTGCACTTCCCAAGTGCGCCAATGCATTCTGGCCCATTTCTGGTTTTTCTGCCTAACTTCGTTCGTCCATATCTTCTTCGTACGGTATCCCTTTTACGCAAACTCGGACTCTATTTCAAGCAGAATTCCGAGATGAACACAATGCCATAACCCATTTCCCTTGATTCTTATTTTAAAAATTAATTCTGCCTTGATTTATGGTTTTAACATGTTATAAAAATTCAGGTTGTTACAAAGGCATTCCCTTTGTGAGTGCCTTAATGGAGGTGGGGTGTTACATTTGGTATCAGAGCTGAAGGTTACCAGATTAGATAAAAGTTTTGAAAATATTTTTCAAAAAGGTTTTAAAAGGAAGTATTTTCAAAAAAATAATAAATAAAGCTTATTTTGAAAAGCATAATCCCCAAAGCCATAACCTATCTTTCTATCCTTTGTTTTGAATCTTTCCTTTTTCTTTCGTTACAGCATGTCTAGGGATCTTAACCTTCCAGAGGGTGTGCCAATACCTGGCTGGTTCAGGAGGTACTTAGAGGCTAGGGCCAACGGTACAGGCCCAGCAGATATTCCTCCCCTAGTGGCAGCGGTACCGTCTCCACTCCTCCTTCTCCTCATGGAAATGCTTTCGCCAAGACGTGTAGAGACTTCAACGTTATAGGTGGAAAATACTTCTATGGAACTGAATCCTTCGTGGTAGCAAGGAACTGGCTGAAGGAGACCGAAGATTTGTTCGTCATTTTCGAGGTGGATGACAGGCAAAAGTACAATTGGTAGTGTGGTTGCTTAAAGACAAAGCTTCTTATTGGTGGGAGGTTACCCATGCTAAGAGACCGGTGGAAACTTGGGAGGATTTCAGGATGAGATTTGAGATGAGATTCTTCTCACAAGCTGAGCGAAATCTGCAGGTGGAGAAGTTTTTATCTCTTAAGCAAGGGAGCATGACGGTCAAGGAATACGTCAACCAGTTCAACCAACTGGCTAGGTTCAGGCTGGATTTAGTCAACACTAAGCATAAAAAGGCTCTCCGCTTTGTTAAAGGATTGAACGAGCCACTGCACAGCCTAGCCATGACCCATGTGCCAATGGGAGCGACTTACAAGAGATTGGTGGACATGGCACTACTACACGAGGAAGACAAGGGCAAGAAAGAGGCAAAGAAGGAAGAACCACAGAACAAGAAAGCATGACCCAAAAAGGAAACACAAAAGAAGGATGAGAAGTCTGAAGATAAGAAGGAGAAAAAGTGCTTTACTTATGGAAGCTCGACTCATCTGAACAAGGATTGCAGGAAAAGAAAGGGCACTTGCTTCAACTGTGGTGAGATGGACACTTCACTAGGGACTGCCCAAAGAAACGAGGGCAAGGGAAGAGGGCAGGACCAACTTCTGAAGGGCAGGCGATAACTCTCGAGGCTAGTGGATAGGATAGAAATAGGGAAACTTTCTATAGGAGGTTTAATTTCTTTATCTGGTTGTTGAGTTAAAGCTCTTTTCTGATTCTGGATTTTGATTCTGTAATTGATACTCTGCACTATAATACTAGTATTGTTTCTAATTCTGCTATAGACTCAGACCTATAAGGGTTATGACTCATCTAATTATGATAAGTTGGGTATCTGTGTTGAGCGTTGAGTTGACTATGACACATACATTCCGGGTTTTTTTATCATGCTTAGTTTTCTAAGAATCAATTGGTAATCTGATCTGTATCAGTAGTCTATAGGTTTCTAAAAAGGATAGGAGTTTTTACTCAAGGTGTGAAATAGATTCCCAGTTGGGCATTTGTTTAATGGGAGTAATTATCTGAGTATTAATCTGATGTTGATTTCGGTCTTCGGGGTTGATAATTAGGAGTTATTCTCTTAAACCGATGTCTAATGGGAACCTAGCTTTAGTTTTAATTATACTTGCCTCTATCACCCTACTTTATCCCTCAACTTTAAGGTAGAAATTAATGGGTGTAAACATGTGTTTGAGACATGTTATGTTTGACGGTTACAAGTGGATGCAAATGGTTGCTAGTGATTGCTCGTGGATGCATATACACACACTAGGCACTAGATCGGCTCAAAAACACTCTCATACTGCATATGGATGTATGTGCATTTTTTTTTGGATGTAAAATGGTTGACTCAGCACATGGATGTTGCATATGAATGAACGGTTGTGCACTCATATAGAAATGATATGTATCAAATAGGAAAATTGCATACATGTTGGACTCATGGCACTGACATAATTCGCATTAAAGGGGTCAACTGAATCAGTGGACTGCCTGATCTTTACATCAGATAAGTACATATACACACACACTCTTGCATATGTACATACAACATTAGAAATCTTTTAAGGACAATGGTTGCTTGTGGATAACGGTTGAGTAGATGGATGATAGGATGCATTCTTCTTAACTTGAAGATTTCGGGGACGTAATCCTTTAAGGAGGGGAGAATGTAACAACCCGTATTTTTGTGACATGTTAAGACCATAAATCAAGGCGGAATTATATTTTAAAATAAGAATCTGGGAAAACGGGTAGTGCCATTGCGTTCATCTCGAAATTCTGCATGTAATTGAGCCTGAGTTTTCGAAAAACGGAGTCCGTATGAGGGAGATATGACCCTCCGAAGTTTCAGGAATTTTCAGAATCGAAAACAGCTCGAAATTCGAATTCGAAATTCGAATTCAAACCCAAAAGCAGATTAGGCGGGAATTTTCCCTCCCAGGACCAGGTCGACCTGGGGGTCGACACTATGGTCGACCACCCAGGGACCAGGTCGACCTGGTGCCCGAACCCAGTTTTGGGCCAGGGTTCATTCTGATGTATCCGGCCTCGTTTTCAGTCTAGATTCGCCTGCCTAATCCTATATAAATAGCTCCCTAGCCCCATTCTCTTTACACCATTCTTCTTCCCTTATGCTGCCTCTGAAATATTAGAAATAAATAAATAAAAAAATGGCGTCGCTACTCTGCTGGAATCAAATCTAGAACTAGTGCATCTTCTTCCAAATCTGAATTAGATTAAAAGAGAACTACTACAACTCTTCTTCTATAATCCAGTCAAGGCAAGTGCATTTATTTTTTGATATGAAGTTTAATCATGATCTTGACATAATTATAAAACTAAATCTGAGATTATGCCCTTTTTCTATTTATCAAATCTGTTCCTCTGTTTTATTATTCTGTTTGTTTTGTATTTCTTCCTCCTTTTTTTTTTTGATAGCCAGACTACCACGAGCCTGAGAAAAGTCTCATAAGAGATGAACACATAAACGTTAAATTTGGGAAGAATATTGAATGAGGCATATTTGGGCAAAATCGATTTGTAATTAATTTGAGGATACAACGCATGTTGTAATTCTGGACATAAATTTGAGGCATATTGCATAAGACGATCTATGACTTGGAAGGAAAGGATTATTGTGACTTAGAACATAAAGAACATAGGTTGTAACTTAGAACATAAATCTGAGGCATATAATTGGGCATGTTGTATTTAACGTATGTCTTGAGTTTTGTGGCATAAAGAATATTAGATATATGACTTGGGGTTTGGGGCGTAAAGTTTAACTGTGAACATGTAACTGATTTGGATGCATAGTACAAGTTATAATTCAAAACTAGATCTGGACATACTATATATTATAGTCTGAAATTTGGAAAAAGGAGAATTAATTTGCATATAACTTAGGTGTAAAGATCCATATTAAGATTTGATGATTATTAAGTGTGAATACACCTAAGTAAAGGTTTTTTTTTGGATATGTGACATGCATTGTAATCCATGGCTATATTTGGCATAATTTATATGTAAGGTTTTTGGAGAATATTCTGAACTATGTAAGTTTAACTAAAATTTGGGACATATGGTAAATTATGACCATAACTTAGGCATGTAAGTTTAGGCTCACTCCATGATTAGGCAAGATATATGAATAAGACTTTGAGAAATGTTTAAATCTGCTAAAACTGTTATCTGCTTAATATGTTAAATTTGCCTAATCTGCTAAATCTGTTACCTGTTTAATTGCCTAAACTCTTAAATATGTTGAATCGCCCAATCTGCTAATTATGCCTAATCTGCTAGATCTGTTGAGTTGCCTAATCTGCTAAATCTATTGAACCGTCTGAGCTGCTAAATCTGTTAAATCTGTTGAAAAGCTGAATGATTGTAATTTGTGTAGGCTCGATTTAAGATTGTGTAAAACATGTTAATTTGTTTAATCTGCTGCGACTTGAAAAGAAGTCAAATCTGTTAAATTAACATAATTAGTATGATAGTTGTATAATCTATAATGGAATACATGGGTTATAATAAAAATGCTGAGACACGAGGTTAGACTCATGTTTGCGGTAAAAGCCTGCCCGGACCCAACCGGCTTAACCAGCAACCGCAAACTGCTAGTCTAATGTGAGAGGTCGTAGGCATAACTAAAATATGCTTAGACACGAGGTTAGGTCTGGCTTGTGGCGGAAGTCTGCCCGGAACCGCCCGGCATATCTAGCGGCCACAAGCTACCGACCTAATCTGAGAGGTCTGTGCATTATAATGCAAACCTGAGACAAATATGATGTCTAAAAAGTGTTGGGTAGATAGGGCTAAACCAACTAGACTGATGAATTTAATAAACCTGTTTCGTGAATCTGTAGGCCCAATACAAAGTTAGACAATCTGTAAATCTGTTAAAACTGTACATCTGATCCGTTAGTATAAAAACCTGTTAACCTGATTTTCTGATATGTGAACTAGTTGACTTGAACTCTGTACGTCGGGAAACTTGTAAACAAGTTGACACCTTTGGAAATAAATTATGTCACTTAAGGATTAGATCTAGTTAATTCATAATAAAGTATAATTAAGAAATAAATTATGTCACTTAAGGATTTCATCTTTAAGATCTCCTAGCAAGAATGGATCTTTGAATATTGTGGCAACGAAAAAAAACCAAGTTCTGGAATACAAAGAAATAAAATGACATGAAGAATGATAGGATGCCTTTGGCGTATGGATTAAGAAAAAAACAATAACCTTAATTTTGAGAAAATTAAGTTCATTTGTGAATTTTTGGGGAATAACGTACAGTGTGGAGAGGAAGGGGATCGATTATAGGAGCATATGGTCATTTACTTTGATTTAGGGGCAAATATACCGAACTCTTCAATAATGGAAAATTTGAGATCTAATTCTGAAATTTCTTTAATAAACGACACCGATAGACGTGTTCTATTTTACAAAATAAAGGACAAATGTCATGTACGTAAATTATGATATTTATGCAAACAAAACAGTAAGGAAGACTTTCTTTTTTCCAGAACGCTAATTTAAATTTCATTGTCATTTGAGAATTAAGATAACTTTCTATTCTAACACATCAATTTTGTTTGTTAGTCTTACTACTTATTTCCTACTTACATGAATTTAACACTTTCTTTCTACGCTAATTTTGGTTACTGACCTAACCTATTCTGGTCAAAAGCACTAATCAATTTTGTTCCCTTCCAAGTGGTGGATAAAATTAAATTATCTCACACATATTTCTCTATCTGTATAACATTTCAAGGTTAACAAAAGATTATATTTGATGCTTTATCATGATTCAGGAATTTAAATTTGTTATCAGATATTGCTTAATCACTCAATGTTTTTAATAAAAGAAAATATTGCAGGACCCATTTGAATGGAATTATTTTCACCCAAGTTTATAACATTTCAAGATAATTAAAAAATATTAGTTTTCAATGCAAACATGCTTTCAATCATGTTGATGTTTACATATAACAATTTATGTGTCTCTGTAAAGCTAGTTTTGTTTAATTGAGTATGTATCACATAGATATACTAAATATAAACATATTTTTACCTTTGAATTTCATATTCTAAAGTAAATAACTAATTTCTCTCTTCTTGATAATGAATGTGACGCTCTAAGTCAAAGCGTTGAATGTTAATGGAAAATCAACCTACCAAGAGCTTCTTTTTTTGTCTTTGGTGTTTTCATCCATGAGCTAGTAACTTTGCATGCTTAAACACTATAACTCTATGTGTAAAGTTAGCAAATGTGAAATTATTGCTATATCAATCAACTAAGAAATGTATAAAAAGGTCCAGACCTTTATTACTAGTGACCACTAGTAATCTTCACCTTAATACTTTAATGTATGGAGACAAATTGATGGTTGTTGCTCGAAATCAAGTGCAACTGCACCATAAATCAAGAACAATTAACCTGTATTCAATGATAGCCGCTGGAAATCATTACTAGATTTCATTTCTGTCGAAATTTTAATGCAGGTGATGGCGTCTCCTATTAACCAAAATGGGTTTGAAGATGGAAATAAGAGCAATGATTTTGGGTAAAACAGAAAAAAGTCATATTGAGAAACTGAAGTTTTATCCACAGTGAATATACGCCTCTAATTAGAGAGTTTTAAATGGATATACATTGGTGACGCTTTATTATACCTTTATTTAGAATTAATACACACCATAGTTACATTAGCCTCTAATTTGTTTTATTAGAGGCTTTACATCTTTTTAACCTCTAATCAGTGACCTCCAATACTGTTGAATTTAGTAGTGAATGAAAGTAATAGCATATTGGCAAGAATATGAAACAATGTAGTTGCTTATTGCATAAGTGGTAAAATTTACAAATAGGATGAAGTTAGGATGCATGCATACCATTATTTGCACGATGATTACCATCTTCAGGCATTTCGTATATAATGATCATAGCCTGACCTGCACCCTCAGAAACAACACAAACCATAAGAACATTTTCCTTAAGTAGTTTCCCAATATATTCATATAGACCTCTAGATCCTTCTAGATAGGATGGTGATTCAGCTATTAAACATCAGTCCTAAAAATAAAGCAAAGATTGGTCTAAAATTTTAGTTGAAGGCCAAAAAATATTGTGAATTTTTTATAGTTTATGCTTGCATCATCTTTATTATGAAGGTAGCATACATTGCGATGAAACATGCATAAGAGAATACGTTGTTTTGTGGGGGAAATGAAGACAAATAATAAAAAGGATTATATGTGAGAAACAAAGAACAATAAGCATCAATAGATAAAATGTACAACTTACCACAGTGTCGACCCATTCACATAACAGAACCATTCTAAAAAAATACACGCTTCTACATGAGCTGGATTAATTGCATGCTAGGCTTCGTCAACAGCAGAGCCAAATCCAAAGGATTTGCCAGTTACCTAATATCAATGTAACGATTGCACAAGAAAAGTTCAACACGATGTTATAGATGGCATAAGAAAATCATACCATAATTTTGGGTATGAAAATGTGTTAGAAAGTATTGTTACATCGTTATCTATAGTTTTCGGAATCCCAGCAACAGCCATTTAAGTCCCCATTTTTGAATTTCCTGCAAAAGTACGTTACACACAATAAGAAAATATGTTTCTTCCATATATTTTTTTCTGCTTTTTTTTAAAGTTTAAAATAATGCCTTAAAAATTACAGAAACGACTTTTAGTGTTCCATCCCCTCCAACTATATAAATCTGGAATTAACAAATTATAAATACAACTCCTGGTATTTACCCGTGCAACGCGATGGGGTCTTCTTAAGAGTTTATATAGCATTAAACTAGCAGTTGTTACTGTATACACCTGAATTCACTTATTATAAAATGAAAATTGCAACTTGCAATGGCAGAGTAATTTTAAGACGGCGGCGTTCTCTTCGAAAGGGAGGAATCCAAATTTGAACTGAAGGGTACTTATAATTTGAATTTTTCTGAATATGCTGTTGTGACATAAATGTTATTTTGCTTCCAAGTGTTTTGTGTAGAGATGTTAAAAAACAATGGACTCTAAGATCAGAAGCTTATCCTTTTGAACTTATAACAGAAAGAATGTAGCATGTACTTGGTAAATACAATGGATGCTATCAACTATTTTCATGGTATCATGACCTCCTCTCATGATGTACAAAGTATAGTTCCACCTTTTTTGTTGATATCATTAACATTTTGTGGAGTCAAATTAACAATGTTATGAGATTAGAAATTTCTGTACCTATCCACAATACCGAGAAATATAACAACACCATACATGTTAGATGTGTAGAACTTGATTGGATCTGAACCCTGTTGACCGCGAGCATTCTTAGATCTAACTGGAAGTACAACCCTGAAGCCTTGGAAATACACTACAATTAAGAAGATCAATACTGCGGCTAGCAAATTTGACACGTTCGGGAGATTCTGCCTGTAAAATGCTTCACGGAGTGCTCTAACTTTATATGCTTAGGTTATAAGTGAGTGGAACAGTGAAATGATAGCGCCTTCGAATTCATCTCCTTGGCCGCTATTAATGGTAGTAGGGTTGAATGCCTCCCAAATGATGCTTTCACTGTGCATAAACAAGAGTAAAAGCTAGATAGAGAACTACAATTTTGAATTCGGTATAAACATTTCCAATGGAAGCATCATGTATGGTCATATCTCATATTCAAAAGTCCCTTAAATGATGCTTCATGTAAAAAAATTAAGTTAATCCTATTACATAAAATGATATACAAATCTCCAAGAAAAAAGAACAATCAAAACTGTGTAGATCCATGACAAATAAATTGCGGCACAATTTATGGACTCACCAGATGTTAGTGGCTATAAAGAGAGAAATGCCAGAGCCAAGACCATGTCCTTTTTGTTATAACTCATCTAAGCAAAGCAGAGTTAGAAAATAATGAGAATAGCATTGCCAGCACCAAGTTGACTGACACTTCCATACATTCCAGATAAGACATGCAACGGCCTCACGAATAGTAATAAGAATACCAAGCAACTTTTGAGCACCATTCCTGATACATATAATCGATTACATAAGACTGAAAACCCATTCATCCGAAAATTATTAGGAACTAGAAAATAACTACAGAATAATGAATCCAAATTGACGCCTGATGCTGCGTTATGACTGAAACATCAATATTATATGGAATAATTAAAGTGGAAATCTGTAAATCATATGCAAAAACTTACAATCTAATATGCAGAAAAAAGGAGATACAGTTCTAACAGCCTAAAAGAACATAACTAGAATTTAAACTTTGTAACAGAAATGTTCATCAAATATATTATTGTGCACCTTGAAAAAAATGTTAAGTCAGTGTCCAGAGACATATCATACATTGTTTTTGTCGTTCGGTTTTACCCCATAAGTGATGAATTTGCTTTCATTTCAAGCAATTTATTACAACAAAACAAGTCAACCTGATAAAACATGCAGTCAGGTCCCATACGTAATCACAGACACTATGCCATCTCATATATACGTTGGCTAGGCATATGTCACATCACGTTAATGTAGAAAAATGATTGGGCATACTGTCATTCAGTTTAGTAGGAGTCTACAATTTTCACCAACTTCAAATTAGAACTGGTGACTAAAATAGACTATTAATGCAACAATATATATCATTCAGTTATTTTTACCTTTCCATGAGAATTTCTAGTAGTCCGTGAAGCTCCGATTGATAGAAGAAAATTAACTACATCTAAGTATTCACCACTAGCTGCAAGATGGAGAGGCTGAATAGGCATAATGGTCCGTAGACAAACTGTTTAGTGATAGGTATAGGAGGAGGAAGATATACTGAAATATTGTGGTTATCAATATAGTACTGTATTGCCTTCAGAATTAGTGGCTTGCAGCATTTGCTTGACAACTTAATTGTTCCCAACATCATTGATTAAAAACTAAACAATGATATGTATCCTACAAGTGGTGCAAGGAAAAAAAGGAAAGAAAAAAGGAGATCAAGTTAGTGAATTATAAATAAGAAACAAGTACAGACGCATTGGAGTAATTAAGTAAGATGCACCTCCGGCACAAGAATCATAAAGAGGAATCACATCATCTTCATATTTAGTGTTTATACTGCCTCCAAGCAATACCAATAACTACAGAAAAAACGAAAAATATATAGTAAACTTGTTCTTCTTACAAAAAATTTAAGGAAACGAATTCTAAATGTGATTTGTAATGTGTACCTGAACACAAGAAAGGTAGCCATAAAGACAACAGTGGTGCAAAAGAGTATTGTCGTCTTCTATTTGATCGTCAATGCTTCCAGTATGGTTATCTTCCAATAAAACATATCATATCATACCAATTTTAAATGCTCAGTTACTGTTTATCGAAAAACACATCCTAAGAGACTTTTTATTAGACATGCCACGTAACAGTCATTGCATATAAACAATCGATAGTCACCTACCACGTATATGAGAAGAGTTGAGCAAAGATAGAAAGTTGAGATGACGAGACATAAATCAGATTTTACTTTTGATGTTGTAGTTCTCTTGTTCGGAGCTCTATAAAAACTCAAAAACATTTCTTACACAAGATATGGATGTAGATATGTTTTCTTAAATGTGCCTAAGATTACCAATTTCATTCCCGTCTACGGTCTATCCGGAAACATCAAAGCTCTTTGTGAAAAGACACTGATGCATTTATGCATTACAAGACCTTGAGAATGATTATTGAGTGCATTGAGGAAAACTGGTATGATAGGAAAATAAAAAAATATCATATCCAAAGCTTCTTGAACAAACTTTTCTGCCCCAAAGTTAATCCCACCAGTGACCACATCAAGTAAGTGGACAAAAGGATTTGAAAGCACAACTCCAGTAATAGAAAGCTTAATTTTCTGTTCTTTAGCGAGTGCCAAACCAGCCCCGCCAACCTGGGTGTCATATCCTTTTGCTAGTGAACTAATAAAGTGTGTGCATGTGCTGTTTTTTCCACCTCTTCAATCTGATCTAGAGTAGTTGATCTTCCATATGCAATATTGTCTCTAATGCTCAATTAAAAATGCTGGCTCTTGGGTTACGATTCCAATTTGACTTATTAACCATTCAATTTCAAGCTCTTTATATTTTCTCCATCTAAAAGAACTTCACTAGAGTAGGATCATAGAATCGCTCCATCAGAGGAATTATGCTACTTTTTCCACAACCATTTGTTCCAACACGAGCTACAGTTTTTCTAGCTGGAATAGTCAGATAAAACCCACTAAGAATAGGGATTTTTGGTCAGGATAGATAACTAAAATATATGTTTCGAAACCCAATATTTTCTTGTACTGAAGGTACGGTTTTGCCATCCTGGTTGACACTGGATGCTGAATGACTTATCATCTCATAAAGTCTATAAGCATCAATTCTACTTTACTCAAATGAATAGAAGTTTGTAGCTGCTTGATTTAATCCTAGTCCGCTTAAAATGACAGCAAATAGTGCCGTTAATATTTCACGACCATTGGCCTTCTCATGTAAAATTAGTATCCTTCCAACCTAAAGTTGCAGAGCACAAGAACATATAGCAAGTCCATATGTGAAACCAAGTCCAAGATGTTGAACAATGCTTATCAATATTCCATATCTCAGCGTAATTTTTTTAACAAATTGTGTGCAATCAATGATCAAATTTAATCCACACCGCCGACATTAACAAAAAAACTACAACAATTCCTACTTTTAACTTTTGTTGTTGCTTGTAAACAAAAGAATCTGCACAATCAATCAGAAACTATACCTTGCTTTAACTATCCAAGAAACTAATATAAATCAGCAGGTAACATCATCATATAAACTTTCTAATTTGCCATCCATCACTTCATTTGTATGCGAACAACCCGTATCTAGAAAGGAAAGTACGCTATTTCTACACAGAGGACAATGAACAAAACATTTTTATGATATTGTCTCATTACCTAACAATAAACCCCGAATCAAAATCAAAATCATAATTATGAAAACGAAAATGGAGAATAAATAAAATTCAAAACAATAAATCCTTAATCATTGGATAAATCAGATAAATCTTTTGGGAATTAAAGAATACAGAATATTGGAGATTCTAGATTACTTGAAGTTGATTGAATATGTTGTTGCCACATTGATACTTTAACAGTCATCACAGGGGGTTGATGCTCTCAATTAATTACTTAACAGCCAAAAACCAAAAACGTATTTACATATTTATTAGTGTCGGGACGCTAATGTATTGAAAATCTTTAATTGATTCTAATCGACTATTACATGTATAATCTCAGAGTAAATCACCTATTTCATAGCAACAGTAAAGTCAAAAAGGAAAATTAAATTTTCTCCCCGTTTGATCTTGCCCCCTTTAGGCTATTGCCCAAAACAGACCTCATTTCTAAATATACATGTATTTGGAGGAAAGTAAATTTAGATGAACCAAAAGACAGTATGAACATTCATCAAGAATATAGCTTGATTCCAGCTTTCCAAAATCTGATACAATAGCTAGTTTTATCATGATTGTTTGTTATTAAAATATAATACTACAACTAATTATATAACATTGAATTTAACAATGGTCACATGAGTAATATAATCATATGCTAGTAACAAAATTAGTAATAATGTAATTTCTGTTTAATAACAATTAAAAACTTAATTATATATGCTAATTAATAATGGTCATTCAGTTAAACACTGCAGCAAACAAAACTATGAATTAGTTAAATATAAAGCTAATGACCAAATAAACAGATTAATTACCGCATCTGAAGTGTTAGGTAACAGCTACAAATTGACATATTATTTCACAAATCTACCACATATTTTCTCAATTTAGAGACCACCTGAAGCCTCGACAGCTTTATAACTTTGGGGATGGTGCTTAAGTTGCAGCATTAAACTGTATTGGGGTTTTAATCTAGAATTGGGGAAATCATGAATGAAAGAGTTTGAAAAAAATAATCACAATATTACTTCTCATACTGGTTATCTAAGGTTCGATCTTCACGGTTTTGGAGGTTTTCACAATCCAGCCTCCAGTCCTTTCCATCGACGGCTTAATCCCCTTTTAGGCCATAGTGGCGAGCGGTCCACAGCTAATAGAGGTTGGACCTATGATCCTTATCAAAACTATGGTTTCAGGAGAGAAGAGATATTTAGGGTTCAGGGAAATTGGGGAAAATAATTTTGTAATTCAGGGAAAACGTGTTTCAGGAGAGAAGACAGTGTAACTCAGAAGAATGTGGCAAAATATTTTCGTTCTCCGTCCATAAACATACGTGCGGATTTCCGTCCATGTGTTTCAAAGTTTCTTCTGTCTTTAAACACGAGCAGATGCACCCGTGATTTTTTTGTTTTCCCTCCTTACATGAGAGCACATTATTGCGTCCATCTTTGAAAGGGCAAACGCAAATTACTCTATTTTCCCACTTGTTTGCATCTAACTATTCAATGAAGAGATGCAAATATCAATAATTAATTTCCACACTATTTTCCCCTTATTTGCATCTGATGTTGGCTAGAACTAGATGCAAATTGTACTATTTGCATCTGTTGTTTATACATCAGTTGCAAGTGAGGAGACACAAAAGACAAGTTTTGTACTAGTGTATCTACCTAACACCGATTTTTGGAATTTTTTTGTAGGGCTGACGATACTCCAGATGGAGGTAAGTCTAACTATCATTTGCTCCATCTGTTTTGGTTTAAAAAATTACTTATCTATTGATAAAAAACTTATGTGGTGGCATTAGTTACCTCATATTACTTTTAGGTCTAGTTCTGTTGTTTTATCTTTGTTCCATTCTTTTATTGTATTGTTTGTAGCTTAAGTAAGTAAATCAATACGAACTAATTTATCAAATATTCAAATTTCTTTTCTTTTCCTGTTCATGTAAGCAAGCTTAGCTTCAAATTTAGTTTGTGAATCTGATAGCTTTTTTCATATCACAATTTCAGTACGTTTAAGCTAACCTTGTAGTTCCTTGAAGACTATCCAAATAAGCCACCAACTACCAAGTTAATCTCAAGAATGTTCCTTCCGAATAGTATGTTTTAGTGATAGTAAAACTAGCCTTTTTAGGCCTCTCTGGTTAAGAACTGATTGAGTAGTTATAAAATTTATGGAGGTCTTAGTATTAAGGTTTCTGAATGTTTTTTCATCTATATATGTTTTGCATAAGCAGTATATGCAAATGAAAGCATATACCTCGATATACTGCAAAACTAGTGGAGCCCAATTTATGATGTTGCAACCATACTCACATCCATTCAGGTAAATTTTTCTAAATTCAAAACATCTTGAATGATGTTTAAATTTCTTTAAGCTTGTTTTTCTTCTTATATGTTGTAATACCATTCAGAATTTAATGAAGTTAACAATATGAAATGGAATTATTCTTAACAGTCTCTCCTATGCAATCCGAATTCAAACTCGCCTACCAACTCAAAAGTTGCTGTGACTACCTTGAAATTTCTTTATATCATTTTAATTGGTGGTAAAATGATCCACCTTGCTTGCAAAGGACCAAAGATTATGCTAAACTAGTAAGGTGATCCAAATCTGAGCGTTTAACTTATTATTTTCTTTATTCTTCTTTCTTTATTATGTTAAGAAAACTTTGTTTATCAATTGCAGTGGTTTGGTTTTTATTTCCATTTTCATTTTTTCCAGTCTTTTATGCACAGCGTATGTTGATTATTTAAATTTTACTTTCTACAATATTTATGAGTACTTTTTTCAGTAGAACAATATGACAATGGCTCTAACCATATGTATCCAAATTGTGTAACAATTTCTTATTTTAAATTATGTAATAAGCTAGTTAGTCAATTTATAACCACTGAGTCTAGCCTTTGCAGCTACAAAGTTAATGTCATAATCATGTGATGAACTATTTCTACAAGTTCGTAGTCACATCTCATAAACATCAACTCGTCTATTTTAGTCTCTTTAATAGAAAACTGGAACCTTTTCAAGCATTATACTAACTTGGGAACCATATTTCTCAAGATAAAGATGCATAAGAACTGCATGTGAATTTGATATAGGCTATCATCTCAAGACATCAACAATTTCAGTTATGTCACACTGACGGAGAGAACTTGCAGTATGACTTACCTTTCAATCTTTCTATTTAGTGTTGCTTTCAGATAATTCGTTTGTAAGTTAGTTTTTGCGAGCTTCAGAATAAAATTTAGACATATAAACTGGAAAGTTTGTATGATATTATGTATTTTTAATGTTGCGACGTTTTTGGATAATATGCATTATATTTTTGCAGTCAATGAATTGATTATTTATGTTATGCGATCTCTTGATTTTCCATTTGTGATATTCAATAAATGCTTGTATTGATTACTGGTATTATAGTAGGATAATGTATTTTTTTTATATTTTTTTAAATTAGATATGACAATTGGCCGTATCTAATTTTTAAATAGATACGGCCATGAGCCGTATCTTATTATGAATTTGATATGGCTCATAGCCGTATCTATTTGAAATTTGATACGGCTCATAGTCGTATCAAATTGAAAATTAGACACGGCCTGTTTCAAATTGACAAGACACCAAAATTTGATACCACCCATACCACTACCAAACCGAATTAGATACGACCATGAGCACTGCCTAATTGGAATTTCTGGTGTAGTGGATCCCTTTGATCCTTCGTTCCCTTCTGTGGGACAATATGTAGGCGCAGGATGTATGTGCCTAGAGTGCTCCCTTTGAGCTTTCGTTCCCTTCCACGGGACGAGACATAAGTAGAGGTAGAGCATGCTCACCCTTAGAGAAGAAGCAGGACGTGCTTAGTCAAAGCAGAGGTCGGGCGTGCTTAAGGTGCCCCTCTAGAAATTTCATTCCGTTACATGGGACAAAGGCATAAGTGGAGATAGGGCATGCTCATCTCTAGAAAAGAGGCAGGACGTGGTTAGTAGAAGCAGAGGCAAGGTGTGCTCATCTCTAGAGAAGAGGCAAGGCATGGTTATTTAGATGCTCTATCCCGGCCATTGCTGGCGTAGATCATAAGCTTATACTTTTGATGCGTTAACCTGGCCCTTTTTTGTTTGGACGCATCTAAAGGCTTACACACCACATCCAAGAGGTGCCTTACCCTGACCATCTTGGCGGTGATAAGGGTTTTTATACTTTCGTAGGTAGTTTCACCCATTTCAGGTAATTCCAAATTTGGAGGAGTTTCCGTACTCCTGATCATGTAGAAATTCTTAAGAATACCTTCTTTTATCCATTCAATGTTGAAAAATATGGCCTTAGGTGTTCTACGTTCCATGTTCTAGGTACTGGATCACCATTTGGTTTGCAGAGTCGGTATGTTCCAGGCATGAGTTCTTAATGAATGACCAAGGATCCTCCCCAATTTGGACCAAGGGGTCCGTCCATCAGATTATAATTTTTTTTCATTACCCTTCGCAAGACCAAGTCTCCTTCTCGGAAAGATCTCATCCTTACTCTTGATTTATAGTACTTTTTTATTCTTCTTTGATATTCAATTGTTCTTGTAGCTGCTTTATCCCTTAACTCTTGGATTAGGTCTATGGATTCTTTTTTCAGCTCTTGGTTTGGATCAAATGCATAAGCTATTCTTCTGTGTGAAGGAATTTCAACTTCGATTAGAAGCATAGCCTCACATCCGTATGTCAAACAATATGGGAATGTCCCGTTGTTGTCTAGCCGGAGGTTCTATATGCTCAAAGTACCAATGACAGTTCATCTGCCCAATTTCCCTTAGCTTGGTTTAGGCATGTCTTTAAGATCGTCTTTATGGTTTTATTTGTAGCTTCGACGATACCGTTTTCCCTTATATGTGCTACATAAGAGAAACTCTTTATGATTCCATTTTTGTTACAAAATCATATGAATTCTTCACTTTCAAATTGTGTTACATTGTCTGATAAAGTCTTATGGGGGATTCTAAATTGAGTGACGATATTCTTTATCACAAATCTTAATACCTTGTTAGATGTGATATTCGGGAGTGGTTCTAGTCGGTTGCTATCACCGCATATTTAGCTCCTCCCTTAGATATAGATAGGGGTCCCAACAAACCTATTCCTCATATATTGAAAGGCCGTGGGCTTGAGATGGTGGTTAAGTCATTCGGAGGTCATCGAGGTACCCTAGAATATATTTGGCATTTATCACATTTCTTGACCTACTCTATTGCTTAATTTACCATTTGTGGCCAATAGAAGCCTTGTCGTATAATCCTTTTTGCTAACTTGATTCCATTAGAATGTTCTCCACAGAACCCTTTATACGCTTCCTTTAATAACTTGAGTCCATCCTCAAGGTTTATACATCTCAAGTAGGGAAGCGAAATGCCCTATTCTTACAAAGTATCTTATCCATGATAACAAAGGTTGGGGCTTGATGTTAATCCCTCTAACATTGTGTTTATTGGCAGGCAACGTTCCATTTAAGAGGTAATCCATAGTGGGAGTCAACAAATTATTCTCATACTGATAATCCATTTCGAATTGCGTTGGTTCCACGATAGGGATTTCATCCATGTCCTTATCCTTTTTGGTTTCTCTTGCTAAAGCTTGAGATTTAGTTAAGACTAGCAATCCACTTCCATGTTCAGGTGTCCCTTGTTCAATTCTAGGGTTCTCTTCATATCCACAGGGATAATATGTGTTTTAGGAGATCCTCTAGAGCTGGCCTACTTTGTTAAATAATCAGTTAGGGCATTTACCCTCTTAGAATTTGATGTATAGAGAAATCCTCAAATTAGGTAAGCATTTTTAATACTACCTCCAAGTATAGCGCTAGTCGAGCATCCTTGGTTTGATAGGTTTGTTTTATCTAATTTACCATTAGCTGTGAATATCTGAAGATCTCGATCTGGGGTATCTTCATTTGTAGGGCTAAATTCAATCCTGTTGCCATTGATTCATACTCGGCTACATTATTCGTTGCGGAAAATCCAAGTTTCATTTCATAGTGTAGATGATGTCCGTCACGGGTGATTATTACATATCCTGCCCCTACCCCTTGCTCATTTGATGCTCCATCTACAAATAGGTGTCATTTGGAATTAAGGTCACTTTCCCTTGTTGATTGTTCCTTAACACAACTTGTACACTCGTTAATAAAGTCTGCCAAGGCTTGTCCTTTAATTGCTGCTCGTGATTGGAATTCAAATTCATATCGACTAAGCTCGATTCCCCACTTGACCAATCTTCCTGATGTTTCTGGTTTACTGAAAACCTATTTGAGTGGGAAATTGTGTAATGACCCGGACTCTTAGGGGTTAATTTTAAAATATTTAATATGGATTTAAATATTGAGTTAAGTAAATAAATCAATTTTTATAGGGAATTATCGATTTAAAAATCAATTTCAATTTAATATTGAAAATATTAAATTATCAGAATAAGAAAATGGATTTAGTTGAATTCAAATTTTTATTTAAATTGAAAACAGTTCGAATAATTAATATGAAATTTTAACGGTAATAATATTTGAATATTATCAAGGAGAATAAATAGTTTGAAATTTAATTAATTGTTTTGAATTAAATTCATATCAGTTTAAAATTTATATCTTCCACAGACGATCGAATTTGACTTCGTGACCTATCCCAGTGTGTCCGGAATAGGGGTATTACACTGGAATGGACTATTGTTGGGTTCAGAAAGGAGTTCGCAGTCAAGGAGTAGTTTGATTTAAGCATAATGGTTTAATTAAAATAAAAATATCATTTGTGGTGGACATAAACGAAACATCAAAGCCTAAAATAAAAGGATTTAAAATGGCCACACGGTTCACTGTACAACCACATTCTCCCTTTATAAATCGCAACTCCCCTTTTCTTTACTCAAATTGTTCTTCCGTAAATCATTCTCAAGCTCAATCAAAAAGGGTCGATCCATTCAAGTAAAAATCAAAATCGAACGAAGCCTCAATAAATCAAAACCCGCCCCCACCTCGATCGTTCACGGATTTCACTACCACATCGCCAAATTTTGTGCGATATGTATCTTTGATGTTCGAGCGTTAAGCAGTGTTCAACTAGGGGACAGTTGGGGATCGCGGTTTTCAAATCTGCCGAATAAAGGAGTTGGTGCTTTTGGGAGGGCGATGGAGCTCACGGTTGTGAAGAAGAACAGAAGGAGGGGACTCGCAGTTTTGGGGATTTACGACTAGAGGTTCACGAGTTCAAATCGAAGTGGTGTTGGGAGTTTGTGATGGGCAGTACACGGACCTGGAGTGAACAGGAGGGGTGCGTGAGTATTACTGATTTCGAGTTGAGTGGTGCGAATTGCTGATGTCGAGTGAGAAGTTCGCAGTATGATTTTTTTGGGGAAAACTGAGTTGCGATCCATTCAGCATTTGCGAGATCTGGTTACTGATGTTAGTAGCGCTCGCAAGCCGTAACAGTTCATAGTAAAGGTCTGGACTGAAATGGTGTGGTGTTTATGAATGACGAGGTGATTTGGGACACAAGGAAAGTGCCGCACTGGGAAAAAGGGGTATTCAATCTTTCTGATACAAGAGAAGGGACTGTCAAACTTGGTTTAAGGTACGAATTCAGTCGAGATGATTCGTAGCCACGCGATGCTGAATTTAAATGGACGTCAACAAACGAAAAATCCGGTGAGTAAACCTCACTCACCATTTATTTAGAAATTATTTTTATAAAGTTAAAAATAATTGTCTGTGCTTGTTTGAATGCTGCCTGATTGTTTTAAAATATATATTAGTTATTTAGGATATATATGTATATATATTGGGTTGATGATTGGTTGGATTCCCGCAGTTTCATTAGCGGATGCCCGCGGTACCATAGCGGATGATTACCCTATATGCCCCCACTCTATGATTAATGGATGACCTTCTATACCGCGATATCCTGCCTCGAAGCAGGATAGGTATTACTTTGTTGACTAACGTCTGTGGATGTAGGAAAATAGGTTGGAGGAATCCAACTGGATTCCTCAAAAATATATTATCTGTTTGTTGTTTGTTTGACTTCATATATATTCCTATATGATGTGTTAAAAATCAAGTGATTGAAAATTGGTTGATCTGATTGTTGAAAATACCATTAGAGCTTGAATATTGATTTATAAAAATATCGAAAAGGGTATTTGAGGTTTAGAAAGGGAATTCTATTTTTATAAATAGAATTTGAATTTTTAATGAACTAAAGGAAATATTTACTTGTTTTGAAGATATATAAAACGAGTATCGAATTTATAAACTTTGTTAATAAATGAAAATATGGGATTTGAATCGAATTTATAAACTTTGTTTATAAATGAAAGGTAGGTTTTGAATTGAATTTATAAACTCTGTTCATAAATGAAAAGATGGGATTTGAATCGAATTTATAAACTTTGTTTATAAATGAAAGGTGGGTTTTGAATCGAATTTATAAACATTGTTTATAAATGAAAATATGGGATTTGAATTGAATTTATAAACTCTGTTTATAAATGGAAAGGTGGGATTTGAATTGAAGTTATAAACGATGTTTATAAAAAAATGCAGAGAATTCAAATAGACTTTGAATATAGAATTTGAATATAGAATTCAAATGGACTTTAAACTATAGAATTTGAAGTAGAATTCAAATGAAGTTAACTATAGAGTTTGAAAATAGAATTTCAAATGGAGTTAACTATAGAGTTTGAAAATAGAATTTCAAATGGAATTTAACTATAGAGCTTGAAAATAGAATTTCAAATGGAGTTTAAATATAGGGATTCTAATAGAATTTAAATGAAGTTTAAATAAAGAGAATTCAAGTAGAATTGAATTGGAATTTGAATAGAGAAGTCGATAAGGAAACGAGAGTATGAGTATAATTAGAATTTGTTAATATGCAGTTAAAATATATTTGAACATGTCATGTTCAAATATGAAGGTGAAATAGACAAAGAAGTTAATTAACAGATTTAATTAACAAGTTGAGTTAAAACGATTGGTATAGTTAAAATAGATTGGACAGGTATAAATATACAGGAGACAGGTTTGGAATAAAGTGTTAGAAGTTATATATATAGATTGCCCGACAAAAAGGTACGTGTTTAATTTCCATATGAGATTTTATGCGCCGGATCGGCTAGCCGCTTGGCTTTTTCTTTTTTCTTTTTGAGATGAGAAGGACCGGGAAAGCTATTTGAAATTTCCCGATGCTCCCAGTACAAAGGAGGTTATGGCGAATTTTTCCGGGAATTTAAGGAGTTAGAATATTTTTAAGATAATCTGATAGTTAGAAATCAACGTATCAAAATATATAGAAGTCGATAAGAAAACGAACTTAGAAATAGAATAGTATAATCAAAAAGGAAGTATAAGAATAAAATATCGTAAGAATAGAAATAAGAAGCGTATATGTGTTTGAAAAGTGAATAATTGGTTTGTAAGGTATTGATTATTCGAGTAAGTAGTCTTATCTGTTTTGACGTTGTAAATGTTATTCAGTCAAGGTCTGAGAGGTAGTTATACCCCAACTTGATTGATTTCATTATTAACAAATAAATAGTAAGATTTCAGGCTCGAAGATCAATGTTGGATAAATGTTAGTTGAATACAGTATTTGGGTTGTCGTAACGATGTTTTACACAACATCTGTTTCGACCCAAATAAGTGTAAGTATAGGAATAAACGAGATTGGAAAAGAGATAACTAATTGGAATATTTTCCAATTATAACTAGCATATATTTTCTAAAGTTTAGAAAATAAAGGAAGGCGATATTCGGAAATGTTTTCCAAATAACGTAAAAGGCCAATATGGTTATTGAAAATATTTGGTTAACAAATATTGATAAGAAATAGAGAAGAGATTTAATTAATGGAATATTAATTAAGGGCTTAGTAATTAGTTGATAATTGTATGAACACTTGTTTTTTTATTCGATAGTTAATTCATCGACTATCGAAACACTTGTTTTTATTCGATAGTTAAATCACAGACTATCGAAGTTTTGACCATCGTTGTCAATATGGAGAGACCGGTTGGATTATTATCCGAAGAACCACTCCATATCAGCAGTAGCGTGCGAATCAGATTATATAAAGATAATCGAAGACGGAGTAGAGTGCAAGGACTTTTTCTATTAATAGAAATAGTGCCTTCAGTTCATCCTGTTCCTGGGTGACCTGTAGGATGGATGTCTGACAGAGTATTTCCAGAAAGGTCACGTACATTGATTTCTTCAACCGTACCAAGAGTGGAAGCGGAGAAGGAGACTTCTTTTAGCTGACACGTAATGTACTGTTGTAGACGCCAATTAGTGATTTTCGATGGATCTGACGATGTGACATTCGAAGTGAATCTTGTGTAATGACAAAGCGTAGCTTCTAGCCTCATCAACCAGTAAATGACAGAATCGGGCAAGCAGCATGGCTATGTAGGTCGCACCTATTAGGGTGTATAATCATCTGATCTAGAGTTTCATTTACTTCTAAAAATCTATTGTCGATGATGTCCCATTCGGGAAACGGTTGCTGATCCCAATCGTTGGTGATATACATTCGATACACTCAAGCGAACTGAGTGGTCAGTCATGTGTGGCTGAGTTGCAAGATGTTCTTGTTGAACTCGGTATATTCTCCTCTAGAGATATACTAGCGGAAGGTGGTTCCATACCTTGTCATAGTTGGAAATCCATTATCCAATACGTGCTTGCGGTTTTGATTGTATATTATATATGTGGAACGTTAGATGCAAACGTTCCACTAGATTGTTATCTACTTTATTTAGACATTATTATAATATCAAAAGAGTTTTGATATAAAGATAAGTCAAGTGTTTGGATTCTCATAAGAGAAAAACCCGTTCCGTGTTATACGGCGTGGTCTTATGAGATATCATTTAGTTTTCTGAAACTGTTTTTAAACTGTTTACTCATACCAGTTCCATGACTGACCCGGAGTTTATTTGTTTTGTTTTACCTAAACTCTTCGATGCCTAAATTTGTACGGGCAGTCAAGTAGTTCAGGATTTTTCAGATATATCTAAAGGAGCTTGGAGCAGGAGGCTTCAGCGTTATCTAGTTATAGTGTTGTTCCGTTGTGTTGTAAGTGTTGTACTCTGATAAGTGTATGTTATACAGTTGAGATTTTGTATTTCAAAAGTTATAATATATTATATTTTGTTCCGCTGCGATGTGAGATTCTGTGTTGTTATTTCTGTTCTTCTTCTATCTCTTTCTTCTAAAAAAAAATGTTCCGTATTTTCGTGATATTTGGGTTGGACGTATGATGTATATAGTCAACTCTGATGTTACGAAAATCTGGGTCGTTACACTTGGTATCAGAGCTTAGGTTGAGCGAATACCTAGGCTTGTTGGAATGTGCTCATTAGAGATAGGATCAGTAGTATCCTAGAATGAGTTGAGTGTATATATATACGAGAGAGCGTATTTGTTATTTGATATAAAAACCGTTTTATATTGTGTTGACTAGTCTGTTGAGTGGATTATAAATTTTGGTCGAATCGTGGGACGCCACGATGTCGATAGGAGTTTATAAACACTTGAACAGAAGATTGGACACAATATTGTTTTTAAATAGTTAAGTTGGTTGTTAGGAATATAATCGAATTAGATTATAAAACAGAAATAGTTATATATATAACCAATAGAATTTGTATATGAAATCAAATATAAAAATGTGATAAATTGAAATTGAATTCCAACCAGAATTCAGAATTTAAAATCCTGGGAGATTGAAAATATTTTTCTAAATGAATGTCAAGTAATATAGCACTGGACTCATTTAGTAGCTGGGAAATAATTCTGATGATGGTCGCAACATCACCAGTGTTCATTTTCGAGTTTCTAAGTGACGAATTGCTGCCTTAGAAAAGTTTTTGATGGAAATTTGTTTGAAAGGAAAACAAGCTGTTTAAAAATTCAAATGTTTTGAATTTGAGATAGATATAAATATATGTATATATTTATATGACTTCAAAGGAATTTTGAAATGTGAAATGGGAATATAGATTTCAAATAGAAGTGAAATGGGAATTGAAATATAGATTTCAAATAGAAGTAAATTAAAGGAATTTGAATATATATATATATATATATATATAATTCAAATAGAAGTGAAATAGAATTTGAATTCAAAGGAATTCAAATGAGTTTGAATAAAGAAAAATTGAAATAGAAATTGTATAAGAAAAATTGAAATAGAATTTGAATTCAATGGAATTCAAATGGATTTGAATAAAGAAAAAATCAAATAGAGATTTGAATATTAGAATTCAAATGGAATTTGGTTAAATAGAATTTCAAAGAGAATATAAAGTGGAGGATGAATATTAGAATTCAAAGAAAATATAAAGTTTAAAATAGAATTTAAATTCAAAGGATTTCAAATAGAAATTGAACAAAGGAATTTAAATTAGAAATTGAATAAAGGATTTCAAATGGAATTTGAATAAGGGATTTGAAATGAGTTTTGAATAAAGGATTTCAAATGGAATTTGAATAGAAGGAAATTCAAATAGAAATTGAATAGAAGGAAATTCAAATATAGAGTTTGAATAAAGAAATTCAAATGGAATTTGAATATTTTAAATGAAAATATGGAATTTGAATATTTTAAATGAAAATATAGGATTTGAATGTTAGAAGTGAAATAGATCGGGAATATTATGAAATGGATTGGATATATATTAAAAATATATATCAGAATGGAGTTGAATATATTATAAACAAAGTTAAAACGTTTATATTTATAAATATAATTAAAACGAGCTCGTCGTAGCGCGGTAGTTCGAAAATTGGCGATTCGAACTTCAATTTAGTATACAGAACTCGATTGAAGTCGGAATTCAGTGAAACAAGAATCGTCGGGACCGGTTGAATAACAGTTTTCTAATGAAAGAGAAAAATCTGAATTTCGTCGTATAGATTTTGAGTTATATCAAAATCAAATTTTTAGAAAAGCAGCGCCAGAACCATTATAAAACCATAACGGTTTAATTAAATAAACAGAAGGATTTTTAGGAAATAAAATCCGAATTGACATTAGAAAAATCCAGGCTGGAGATATAAAATAAATATGAACTCCAGTGAAGTAAGTGAAATGATTTTTAAGACAAAAATCATATTTTAAATGGTTAAATAGAATTAACTAAATTGGAAAATAATTAGTTAAGGGAAATTTGAATCGAAATTGGGTTTTTGGATAAGTGAAAGAGATTGAGAATTTATATTCGAAATCGAATATATAACTCAAGTTGAAAATATAATTAGATTAGTTTATAATTAAGTTGACATATATTTGAATAAGTTATATTCAAATAAAAAGAGTGAAATAGGAAAAACGATTAATTAGCAACTAGTTAATGGGAATTTGAATGATTGAAATTAAATCAACTTAAGTAAGTTAAATGGATCGAAATGGATAAACTGAGTAAAATCAATGTGAATGAAATATGAATTGGGAATGAAAAAAGGAAATATATTTGTAACGCAAATACAAAGGAAGTTATGTGCAAACAAATAGAAGGAGAAATATTTGTGAAAAACACTTACAAATTGAATTTAAAAGGGGAATATTTGTAAAACATTTACAAATAGATTGAATGGAAATATTTATTTATAGAAAATAAATAGAATGTTATAAATGAGATATTTATTTGTTAAATAAATAGAATTAATCAAAGGAATATTTAGAAGATGAATAGAAAATGGAAATCTGTTTTTAACAAATAAATAGAAAAGATTAATTTATAAATAACATTTTATAAATTAAATTAAAAATTTATCATTCGATAGATGGAATATATAAGTCTGAACTTATATAGAGAAGAGATATTGGTTTTTAACACCGATTGTTTTAAATAGAAGGGGTATACAACACTTGTATAAGTGAAGTAACGTTATTAAAGAGAACATTTATAAAGTGAAGAACCGTTACTAAAAGTAAATCTTTATAAATGAATAAACGCTATCAAATAGGAGTTATTCGAATAGGAGAAGTCGATTAGAGTTGGAAATAATCGACTAGAGTTAGAAATAATCGATTAGAGTTAGAATAAATCGATTAGAGTAAGAATTAACCAGTTAGAGTTAATCAGTTAGGGTTAATCCGTAGAGTTAATTGAATATTAGTTATTCAATTAGAATTTATCGAATATTTGTTATTCAAGTTAAGAGTTAACCGGATAGAGTTAATTGAACATAGTTTATCGAATTAGGATTTAATTGAATGTTAGTTATTCAATTAAAGTTGATCGAATATAGTTATTGAGATAGAGTTGGTCAAACATAGTTACTCAGGATAAGTGCCATTTCGTACGACTGCTAGCGTAATTCGCAGGGCTGCAGATAGCCTAGGGCGGTCGGGTGTTTCTTGAGGGAATCAGGCGTAACCATTGTGATCGCTGCGATCTAGAGTCAAGCGAGTGGAGTTAAATCGAATACTAGTTTATTCGGATAGAATTAAAGGAGTTATCGATTATTAGTTAATCGAAGGAGTTATCGATTATTAGTAAATCGAAGGAGTTATCGATTATTTGTTAATCGAAATGAGTTATCGATTATAGTTTAATCGAAAAGAGTTATCGATTAGTTTAATATAAGTGAGCTATAGAATATTGGTTATTCGAAGGAGTTATCGAATTTAGTTATTCAATGGAGTTAATCGAAAAGAGTTAAATCCAATAGAGTTAAGTGAAAAGAGCTAATCAAATAGAGTAAATCGAATATAGCTTATTCGAAGAAGGGTTTTCGAATCTATTTATTCGAAAATAGAGATTATCGAATATAGTTATTCGAAGGGAGGAGTTATCGAATAAGGATTTATTCGAAAGAGAGTTATGAATGGAATATGAAATTTTGTGTACAACATAAATAAGTTTTGAAAGGCTAATGGGTTTGTAGCACTTTTTCTACCTTAGCAATTTCGAGGACGAAATTATTTTAAGTGGGGAAGATTGTAATGACCCGGACTCTTAGGGGTTAATTTTAAAATATTTAATATGGATTTAAATATTGAGTTAAGTAAATAAATCAATTTTTATAGGGAATTATCAATTTAAAAATCAATTTCAATTTAATATTGAAAATATTAAATTATCAGAATAAGAAAATGGATTTAGTTGAATTCAAATTTTTATTTAAATTGAAAACAGTTCAAATAATTAATATGAAATTTTAACGGTAATAATATTTGAATATTATCGAGGAGAATAAATATTTTGAAATTAAATTAATTGTTTTGAATTAAATTCATATCAGTTTAAAATTTATATCTTCCACAAACGATCGAATTTGACTTCGTGACCTATCCCAATGTGTCCGGAATAGGGGTATTACACTAGGATGGACTGTTGTTGGGTTCAGAAAGGAGTTCGCAGTCAAGGAGTAGTTTGATTTAAGCATAGTGGTTTAATTAAAATAAAATTTAAATAAAAATATCATTTGTGGTGGACATAAACGAAACATCAAAGCCTAAAATAAAAGGATTTAAAATGGCCACACGGTTCACTGTACAACCACATTCTCCCTTAATAAATCGCAACTCCCTTTTTCTTTACTCAAATTGTTCTTCTGCAAATCATTCTCAAGCTCAATCAAAAAGGGTCGATCCATTCAAGTAAAAATCAAAATCGAACGAAGCCTCAATAAATCAAAACCCGCCCCCACCTCGATCGTTCACGGATTTCACTACCACATCGCCAAATTTTGTGCGATATGTATCTTTGATGTTCGAGCGTTAAGCAGTGTTCAACTAGGGGACAGTTGGGGATCGCGGTTTTCAAATCTGCCGAATAAAGGAGTTGGTGCTTTTGGGAGGGCGATGGAGCTCACGGTTGTGAAGAAGAACAGAAGGAGGGGACTCGCAGTTTTGGGGATTTACGACTAGAGGTTCACGAGTTCAAATCGAAGTGGTGTTGGGAGTTGGTGATGGGCAGTACACGGACCTGGAGTGAACAGGAGGGGTGCGTGAGTATTACTGATTTCGAGTTGAGTGGTGCGAATTGCTGATGTCGAGTGAGAAGTTCGCAGTATGATTTTTTTGGGGAAAACTGAGTTGCGATCCATTCAGCATTTGCGAGATCTGGTTACTGATGTTAGTAGCGCTCGCAAGCCGTAACAGTTCATAGTAAAGGTCTGGACTGAAATGGTGTGGTGTTTATGAATGACGAGGTGATTTGGGACACAAGGAAAGTGCCGCACTGGGAAAAAGGGGTATTCAATCTTTCTGATACAAGAGAAGGGACTGTCAAACTTGGTTTAAGGTACGAATTCAGTCGAGATGATTCGTAGCCACGCGATGCTGAATTTAAATGGACGTCAACAAACAAAAAATCCGGTGAGTAAACCTCACTCACCATTTATTTAGAAATTATTTTTATATAGTTAAAAATAATTGTCTGTGCTTGTTTGAATGCTGCCTGATTGTTTTAAAATATATATTAGTTATTTAGGATATATATGTATATATATTGGGTCGATGATTGGTTGGATTCCCGCAGTTTCATTAGCGGATGCCCGCGGTACCATAGCGGATGATTACCCTATACGCCCCACGCTATGATTAGTGGATGACCTTCTATACCGCGATATCCTGCCTCGAAGCAGGATAGGTATTACTTTGTTGACTAACGTCTGTGGATGCAGGAAAACAGGTTGGAGGAATCCAACTGGATTCCTCAAAAATATATTATCTGTTTGTTGTTTGTTTGATTTCATATATATTCCTATATGATGTGTTAAAAATCAAGTGATTGAAAATTGGTTGATCTGATTGTTGAAAATACCATTAGAGCTTGAATATTGATTTATAAAAATATCGAAAAGGGTATTTGAGGTTTAGAAAGGGAATTCTATTTTTATAAATAGAATTTGAATTTTTAATGAACTAAAGGAAATATTTACTTGTTTTGAAGATATATAAAACGAGTATCGAATTTGTAAACTTTGTTTATAAATGAAAATATGGGATTTGAATCGAATTTATAAACTTTGTTTATAAATGAAAGGTAGGTTTTGAATTGAATTTATAAACTCTGTTTACAAATGAAAAGATGGGATTTGAATCGAATTTATAAACTTTGTTTATAAATGAAAGGTGGGTTTTGAATCGAATTTATAAACTTTATTTATAAATGAAAATATGGGATTTGAATTGAATTTATAAACTCTGTTTATAAATGGAAAGGTGGGATTTGAATTGAAGTTATAAACGATGTTTATAAAAAAATGCAGAGAATTCAAATAGACTTTGAATATAGAATTTGAATATATAATTCAAATGGACTTTAAACTATTTAATTTGAAGTAGAATTCAAATGAAGTTAACTATAGAGTTTGAAAATAGAATTTCAAATGGAGTTAACTATAGAGTTTGAAAATAGAATTTCAAATGGAATTTAACTATAGAGCTTGAAAATAGAATTTCAAATGGAGTTTAAATATAGGGATTCTAATAGAATTTAAATTAAGTTTAAATAAAGAGAATTCAAGTAGAATTGAATTGGAATTTGAATAGAGAAGTCGATAAGGAAACGAGAGTATGAGTATAATTAGAATTTGTTAATATGCAGTTAAAATATATTTGAACATGTCATGTTCAAATATGAAGGTGAAATAGACAAAGAAGTTAATTAACAGATTTAATTATCAAGTTGAGTTAAAACGATTGGTATAGTTAAAATAGATTGGACATGTATAAATATATAAGAGACAGGTTTGGAATAAAGTGTTAGAAGTTATATATATAGATTGCCCGAAAAAAAGGTACGTGTTTAATTTCCATATGAGATTTTATGCGCCGTATCGGCTAGCCGCTTGGCTTTTTCTTTTTTCTTTTTGAGATGAGAAGGACCGGGAAAGCTATTTGAAATTTCCCGATGCTCCCGGTACAAAGGAGGTTATGGCGAATTTTTCCGGGAATTTAAGGAGTTAGAATATTCTTAAGATAATTTGATAGTTAGAAATCAACGTATCAAAATATATAGAAGTCGATAAGAAAACGAACTTAGAAATAGAATAGTATAATCAAAAAGGAAGTATAAGAATAAAATATCGTAAGAATAGAAAGAAGTAGCGTATACGTGTTTGAAAAGTGAATAATTGGTTTGTAAGGTATTGATTATTCGAGTAAGTAGTCTTATCTGTTTTGACGTTGTAAATGTTATTCAGTCAAGGTCTGAGAGGTAGTTATACCCCAACTTGATTGATTTCATTATTAACAAATAAATAGTAAGATTTCAGGCTCGAAGATCAATGTTGGATAAAAGTTAGTTGAATACAGTATTTGGGTTAATGATGTTTTACACAACATCTGTTTCGACCCAAATAAGTGTAAGTATAGGAATAAACGAGATTGGAAAAGAGATAAGTAATTGGAATATTTTCCAATTATAACTAGCATATATTTTCTAAAGTTTAGAAAATAAAGGAAGGCGATATTCGGAAATGTTTTCCAAATAACGTAAAAGGCCAATATGGCTATTGAAAATATTTGGTTAACAAATATTGATAAGAAATAGAGAAGAGATTTAATTAATGGAATATTAATTAAGGGCTTAGTAATTGGTTGATAATTGGATGAACACTTGTTTTTTTATTCGATAGTTAAATCATCGACTATCAAAACACTTGTTTTTATTCGATAGTTAAATCACAGACTATCGAAGTTTTGACCATCGTTGTCAATATGGAGTGACCGGTTGGATTATTATCCGAAGAACCACTCCATATCGGCAGTAGCGTGCGAATCAGATTATATAAAGATAATCGAAGACGGAGTAGAGTGCAAGGACTTTTTCTATTAATAGAAATAGTGCCTTCAGTTCATCCTGTTCCTGGGTGACCTGTATGGATGAATGTCTGACAGAGTATTTCCAGAAAGGTCACGTACATTGATTTCTTCAACCGTACCAAGAGTGGAAGCGGAGAAGGAGACTTCTTTTAGCTGACACGTAATGTACTGTTGTAGACGCCAATTAGTGATTTTCGATGGATCTGACGATGTGACATTCGAAGTGAATCTTGTGTAATGACAAAGCGTAGCTTCTAGCCTCATCAACCGGTAAATGACAGAAATCGGGCAAGCAGCATGTCTATATAGGTCGCACCTATTAGGGTGTATAATCACCTGATCTAGAGTTTCATTTACTTCTAAAAAATCTATTGTCGATGCTGTCCCATTCGGGAAACGGTTGCTGATCCCAATCGCTGGTGATATACATTCGATACACTCAAGCGAAATGAGTGGTCGGTCATGTGTGGCTGAGTTGCAAGATGTTCTTGTTGAACTCGGTATATTCTCCTCTAGAGATATACCAGCGGAAGGTGGTTCCATACCTTGTCATAGTTGGAAATCCATTATCCAATACGTTCTTGTGGTTTTGATTGTATATTATATATGTGGAACGTGAGATGCAAACGTTCCACTAGATTGTTATCTACTTGATTTAGACATTATTATAATATCAAAAGAGTTTTGATATAAAGATAAGTCAAGTGTTTGGATTCTCATAAGGGAAAAACCCTTTCCGTGTTATACGGCATGGTCTTATGAGATATCGTTTAGTTTTCTGAAACTGTTTTTAAACTGTTTACTCATACCAGTCCCATGACTGACCCGCAGTTTATTTGTTTTGTTTTACCTAAACTCTTGGGTGCCTAAATTTGTACGGGCAGTCAAGTAGTTCAGGATTTTTCAGATATATCTAAAGGAGCTTGGAGCAGGAGGCTTCAGCGTTATCTAGTTATAGTGTTGTTCCGTTGTGTTGTAAGTATTGTACTCTGATAAGTGTATGTTATACAGTTGAGATTTTGTATTTCAAAAGTTATAATATTTTATATTTTGTTCCGCTGCGATGTGAGATTCTATGTTGTTATTTCTGTTCTTCTTCTATCTCTTTCTTCTAAAAAAAATGTTCCGTATTTTCGTGATATTTGGGTTGGACGTATGATGTATATAGTCAACTCTGATGTTACGGAAATCTGGGTCGTTACAAATTGGTTAAAACCTTAATGGGATGTGCTTGAAAGTAACCCCTCAATTTTCAGGCTGTAAGTATCAAACGGTAGGCCAACTTTTCTATTACAGGTTACTGGGTTTCCACATCTTTTAATCTTTTTCTAACATTGTAAATTGGGAATTACGCTCCTTTATTTTCCCTAATGAGAACCGAGCTGACTGTATATTCTGAAATAGCCATGTAAAGATATAAGTCTTCCCCACCTTTGGGACTAGATAAAATTAGAGGCTTTCCCAAATAATCTTTCAATTCCCAAAAAGCCTTTCTGCACTCTTCACTCCATTCAAAATTCTTCTTCTTCTTGATTATATCAAAGAAAGTTACGCACTTATCAATGTCTTTAGAAATGAACCGATTTAGGGCTGTTACCTTTCCATTTAGACTCGTGTCCTCTTTGCTTGTCTCGGGTTCATCCACATCCCTTATGGCTTTGATTTGGTCTGGGCTGGCTTCAGTCCTGTATTCATTGACAATGTATCCTGGGAACTTTCCTGATTGAACCCCAAAAGAACACTTCTATGAGTTTAACTTCATTTGATACTCCCTTAAGGTATTGAACATTTCCTCTAGATCTTCCAAATGATTTTCTTCATTGTTAAATTTCAGTAGAATGTCATCCACATATACTTCCATATTCCACCTTTTTTGATCCTGAAACATTCTATTGATCAGTCTATGGTATGTAGCTCCCGCATCCAAAGGGCATCACCTTATAACAATATGCACCCCAATAAATAATGAAGCTTGTATGCTCTTTGTTTGGTTTGAAGATGAGAATCTAGTTATATCTTGAATAGGCATTCATGAGTGACAATAGCATGTGCCCACTAGTTGCATAAACTAACCGATCTATTTTGGGAAGGGGATAGAAAACCTATGGACTTGCTTTATTCAGGTTTGTGTAATCAACACAAGTCCTCCATTTTCCAATAGACATTTTTTCACTATTACTGGGTTGGCTAACCATTTGGGATAGAAAACCTCTCGAATGAATCCATTTGTTAGTAATTATGTTACTTCCTCTTTTAAGGCTTCTGATCTATCCATGTTATATTGCATTTTCTTTTGTCGGATAGGGGTTACAGCTGGGTTAATGTTTAGAGTATGGCTCATGACAGATGGGTTGATTCCTATCATATCTACATGGGTCCAGGCTAACAGGTCTTTGTTATGCTGTAGAAACTGAAGTAAATTTGTTCTTAGTGATTCTCCCAACCTTTTCCCTATTTTGAAAACCTTGGTTGAATCAGTTGGATCTACACTTATTTCATCCAAATCCTCTATCGGTTTGATTCTTTTTGTATCTCCTCAGGAATCTAGCTCTGCTATGATTTCCCCTTCTTCGATTGAGTTTATTTTTTCAACTCTCTTCCTTTTATTTCCCAAGAGATCATATTTATCATTCATACGCTTGTTAGTCTTATTAATTTTTTTACTTTAGCTTCGAAATGTCAGATGTAGATATCCATCATCCAAAAGCTAAAAATGTTAGAAGAATCAAAGTAAGTGAAATACTCCCTTTTATATTGATCAAGTGCAGCAAAGTACAATTGGCGGGAGCTGAATTGTTCTCCCTTTATGGTGCCCCAGCCTTGCCTTGCTTAAAAATTCATCATGAGATGCTTTGATGAAACAAAGGCTTCTACTTCATTAAGTGCTTGGTGGCCAAATAATGCGTTCTAGTAGGAATGTTGATCAATGATGACAAAGATAATCTCGAAGGTTCGACATAAAGGAGGTAATCCTACGTGGACCAAAAGCTTGATTTGCCCAATTTGAGTAGATCCTTCGTTGTTGAATACAAAAATTGGTTTGCTGCTAGGTTGAACCTCTTGCTCAGAGAGACCCCTCTAATTAAACGCATGCTTAAAGACTACATTCATTGCACTCCCAGTATCAACAAATTTTTGGAGACCATTGAAAGTCCAATCTGTACCGTTATCATCAAGGGTCATCATGTGTATGGTGAACACCATTCTACATCTCATTTGGGGATACCATCTGGTTATGCATCATGATGTTGAATCAGGTACTTTTAAGCGGTGGCACTTCCTGAATAGAAATATTCCCACTCAAGCCTATTTTAAATATCAATTCTGGGTAGCTTGACTTGTTCCAACAGGATGTGGCCCTCCATGGATCACATTTATTTGGTTTATCGGAGGGCCCAAACTTAGTTGGCCTTGTTCATTCGGGATCTGTATTGGCTGAAATCATTTGGCATCCATCAAAATATTGAGTTGTTTGTCCTGGACGGACTCCTTTAAATGTCCCTCGCGAATAAGCTTTTGAATTACTCCCTCAAGCACTATGCACTCATCAGTCCTATGCCCATTTGTTTTATGGTACTCACAATACTTTCCATCGTTGAACGGTTCTGGGAAAGTTTTACCTTGAAAGTGACCGGGAAGTTGACCTTTACCTTTGCCACAACATATATGAATGAAATCATCTTATTTAGGGCTCCAACATTAGTATTGGAGTTTTACCATACTAGATTCTTTTGATTCTTATGAAATCTGAATCTCCCACCTCTAGATTAATGACTTCGATTAAAACCAGATTTTCCCTCTCTCGTGCTGAAGCTAGGCTTCTTCTTCGAATAATATCCATGCGGATAAATTTATCTGCCTGGAAATGAAAGTCCTGCAAATCTTTGCGTCCATGAATATATAACTCCTTCCGGAAGAAGTGTTCTCAATTAATCTCGAATGAACGACAATGAGCTTGTCATCGTCGTTCATGTTTTTCGGTTTTAGATCCTCCACATTAAAACTTTTGAGGTTCTTGCCCAAGGATTCACCCTACCTTTGCTTTATATTGGCGATGATGGTATAATCCAATGTAGAATTTTTACAAATGCAGACCTATGCAGAGAATTCATAGGACAGTTGTTTTCGAGAATAGATGGTATTCTCCTGATACTAACGATACCACTTAGCTGGTGCTCCCTAAAGTGTCACTACAACTAGAATTCCGACAGACCCATTTTTTTCATAATTCTAATCTATCGAGACCATGTTGGTTTGTCTGGTATCATGCAGAAGAGACAAAGATAATAAACATATCAGAGCTCAGAAAACATCTCACAGCGTAATGGAATAAAATATAATATAATCAAAATATAGCCTTACCCTGATAATAATACTCCCTAACCAGTATCCAAAGCTATCATATATCTACCCCAAATCTAACCTGCGAGTATGTTATGAGGAGTGGGTCAGAACATAAGTTCTGGTGACTGGATTTAAACTACACATTTTGGATAACCATACATATACCGTTCAGTTACATTTTCTAATTTATTAGGTTACTTAGGTTAACAACACTTAAGACTTACACATACGTCGTACCCATCTATTCCCCAGTTGATTAATCTAATAAAGTATATATGTAGCTACCTCCAAATTAAGGTACACCCCATGGTACCTTACTCGCATGGTCTCCTCCATAACACGACAGAAATATGTGCAGTCCCTCATCCTACGCCAGAGTAACATATGAATCTCTATATAACAACGCTACATATAACCACCATCGTCATGTTATGTAAGCATACGGGCTATCACCTTCGAACCATTTGATCGAATTAGATTCCATCACAAAGTAATGTTCTGGAGTCTATGATACACCACTCGGAGAAGACATGCATGTATGTAGACTTTCTCACGTACATATCGTCAATCGTACTTGATGGCATAACCATTACGACACACCATCCGGAAATGGTATGCATGTATTTGCACGTACTATCTACTGTGCACCGAGTTCCGTAACTGGGATGTACAAGAAACACGGAACTTGGTCGGGAGCTTTTCAAATATCAGTATATAGAGATTATATGGTCTATATTTTCAGTGGCTATAGTCCCACCCGACCCCACCCTCAACTGGTGAAAGACATAAAGAATAAAGAGCAAGTGACGTGTCATATTTACTTTTAAATATTCAAATCCAAGTCATATTTATTTTTAAATCCAAGTCATAGTCTTGTCATATTTACTTTTAAATATTCAAATCTAAAAGCAACTAGAGACTCACATTGTTAGGATTAGAAAATAAAAAAAGAATTGATCTTGAATCTCTAGGTTTGATTTGCAAAGCTGATAGTTGTAGGAGATTAATGGATCCAATTCAGTACAGACACTGGCAGAGTTTGGATACCATGAATTCTCAATGAAGAAAACAGGAGAAATGGACACGTATTTATAAGTGCCAGCCACCCGAAAGCCGACTGCCAAGTCAGCCCAAGGGGTGTCGACAACCATGTGGGTTGGTCCACCCTGGTGTCGACACCCCTTAGGATGGGTCGACACCCATTTAGGAGGTTGGACGTCCTACAACGGGAAAACTGCCACCACTTTTTATTCTCCAAATTCGAACGATTCTGGATAAAATTCTGACTTATCTCTGACTCATGTGTATATATATAATCTTTCTACGCGTATACAAACTTAAAACCCTTATAACTTCTTCATATGGTGTCCGTTTTGCGCAATCCAAATGTCTATCTTGACTAGAATTTCGAGACGGACGCAATGGCACAGTCCGATTTCCTTAATTATTAATATTAATTTAATTATTTTTAATTTATCCTCTTTTAATGTTGTTAAAATACGAGGTGTTACACCTAGTCACATGGCAACCTGATCGTCGAATCACCTATGCCACCCTATAGCCTTTTGACTGCCCCTATCATGGTAGTCAAGGTATACTCATCGGGTAGTAACACGTAGACCTAACCTCTGCGAGCATAGCCTGAACACTTCCACCAACAGAGGACTACCAGGAGTACTCTCCGTGTCCCCGAAAGCTACATGCTTCCCTTTCCAGTCCTTCGGAGCTAGCATAAAACAGGAAGAACGGTAGAATAATCAGATGGATGTGCGCTCCCTTCGTGCCTCATGACACCACAATGATCTACCATATTGGGTTATTCACCTTCAGACATACGGACTAGTCCAAGTGCTTCGGGTTAATGTGTTATTAGACCCTGTGTCTAATCATTTAATTACGCGCTTGCCCTAGCTCATGCAATTTCCAGTTAACTTGGTTATTTCAAGTCATATTGACTTCTTATTCGAGTTACCAAGTTCCTCTTGCTTATTAATTTCAGTTATATAACTTAACTCATTTACGTTCATTATATGCCTTTAACATGCTATTCTTATCATCAGATTTCAGGTTCTCAAGTTTACAGACAACATGTTCTTCATGTCAACAGGGTTCAAATTCTCAAATTTAGAGGTTACTTAATTTATAATTAAGTAAAACTTATTGCATTTCATAAATTTTTCCTCTTTTCTCTACTTATTACAAACAACAGGTTTCAGGTTTCCAAATTGACAGATTACTTAATTTACAACTAAGTACAACTTATTTCATTACATAAGTTATCTCACCCCCCCCCCCCCCCCCACTCCCCCCCTCCCCCGCCGATCGTTTATTATAACCAAAGTTATAATGTCCTCTTGTCCTTAGGACAAGCTTACCTATTATCTTTCCTTTTTTTCTTCCAGGTTTATTCGTAATAGGTTATTATCATTCCCCGTACATTCCACTTCTTTTATTGTGGTAACTTTCATTCATTTCCATTAATTACAATTAGTGCCATTTATTTCTGTACTTTTATGCACATATATTCATATATATGTTTATGCACCATACCTCTCATATTAAGCTGACCACTTGTGGATGTTGGATTTGCCGGGCGGTACCCGACATACTTTTGCCACAAGTTGGACTTAACCTCGTGTCTTAGTACCATTACATGTATATTTACGCACTAGACCCCTCACATTAAATTAACAACTTGTGGATGCTAGATTTTTCGGATGGTTCCGGGCAAAATTCTACCACAAGTTGAATATAACCTCTTGTCTAAGTGCGGTTACAATTTCTTAATTACTGTAAATTTTCCATATGATTTAGGCATATTCATTTGTAGGATCTAAATTAACCCTAGAGGGGGGGTGAATAGGGTTTATCGCAGAATTTTGCTGAGTAATTAAATAATAACAACATAGATAATAATCATAATAAATGCGGGAACTAAATAACACACAGATATACACAGCTTCGGCAAAACCTTACCTACTGCTGCATTCCCCAAGGTATCTACTAGGAGTTAAAACAATCTCTACACTTGCAATCCCCTGTAAACTCGTGACACTCGCTCCCAACTATTCTTAATCCTACACAGAAAACCTTGCATTGGTTCTATCCGCGAAACCAAATTTCCAAGAATTACAAATCCCGTAATTTGTCTGCCTAGTTTTAGAGACAAACTAGAAAACCAGCTAGATTTTACAAACTCTAGAAACTATTCAGAGTGATTAAAAAATACAATACAAAATGAATAAAAACTTAAACTAGAAAACCCTAGATTTTAAAAGGAAAATAAATCTCCCCTTTTTCACTTTAACTAGGCCGGCCACATTTATTTGTGTTGCACCCTCTTTATTTTGTCTGATCACTTTGCTTTGGAAAACATGGCGGCGGCTCTGGAAAAATTCCTAGGATTTCTTTGGAAGTCCAAATCTCGACCACTGCTTGATGAAATGTGATTCAAGGTTTCTCTAATTTCTCTAATTATTTGAGTTGCTTCTTCGTTGATTGATTGTCTTCCTCTCTCTCTGGTGATTTTATCGAAAACACTCAAAAAATTGTGAGTTTTACTAATTTGATTTCTTCGATTTTCTATTTGAATTGTTATGTTAGTTTTCGATACTTGTAGCCAATGATGAAAGGGTGTTTATATAGGATTATAACTCCTAAAAATTCTCTGATTTCGATGCTTGTTTTGGTCATGATATATACGAGAATTTTGCGTGAATTTTGGGCTTGATTTCTTTGGCTTTGAATTTGTGGAGTTTGAAATCTTTTAACTTTCTGGAAATATCTTGCATGATGAATTCTTCAATTTTGAAATAGTCCTCCAAGACCGTATATATTTTTCTGTTGGAATTATTTGCGTGAATTCTGGAACGGCTCGCTTATTGAAATCTGGACTTTGATTTTATCCATACCAATTTAAAAAAATCGTATGTTCATTTTTGTAGACTTTGATGATTTTCATCGACACTTCGGCTTTTAAGTCACGTGATTTTCCATTGAACAGATACTGCCCTAATCATCTTCATACTACTTCAAATAAAAAATATAACATGAATGGATACTTTACATGATCACGCCTTTCCTTGAAGCACTTATTTGATAAGAACAGATACTATATTTTGATGGAGATGAATGTTGAGCTGGTGTTATTCTCGAATTATTTGTACCCTAAGCATACTTGTGCTTGTGCTATTTGTTTTGTTACTGTGGCCTTGTGTTTAGAACACTTGTATTCATTTAACTTGCATATTTTTGCTGAGCTCCACAATTTTCTTATGTTCGGTTGAACTGTTTTGATCAAGCTGCCATTATTTTCTTCCTTAAACCAGTAATGCCCCATACATGTATTCAAATTCGGAGAGTTTGGACTTTGACCGGATTTGCTTGTACTCCTTGTTAAAACTGTGAATGTTTGGTTACCTTCATGTGTACTAAGCTATGTCATTGTGAACTACTACTTAAAACCGACTTGAAACATGACCATATACATGAATTGTACTTTCACCCATGCATGACCATACATATGTTTAGTTGCACATCCTATATGTAGACATCCTTGAATGTGAAGACTTGATCATGCACCATCCTGCTTTGACCATTTATGCTGTGTTGAACATACCTGAGCATATGAACATATTTGATTTTGTTGCAAGTTTTCTAATCACTTGCTGAAGTACTCATTTGTTGTGTTTGCCCATACTTCTCCATGCTCACTAAAAAATTGTTATTTATTTGTGCACATCTGAACATGCCTTGCTGAAACACTATTCTTCCATTTGGTTAATATTAAACCATGCTGTGTTGATTTGCAACATGTTTGCATCTTATCTCTATGCATTTTCCTATGCATTGCATTGTTCCACTTTGCACTGAGTTGAGTTGGTCCATGTGGCTGCTCCTCAGTAGCTTGATGATTGGTGAGGCAGCGCACATGTGTATTTTTATACACGTTTGTATGTGCAGCCATTCAGAATAATATTCCTGTCCTTGCATATCAGACCGAGTCAGAAAAATGATGAGAAACACATCGTAATTCTGAGGCAAATAAAATTTTAAAACAAAATTTATATTTCCCAGAATTTAGAATATTATTTTTGTTCCAGATACTGTGTGTGTTTCTATATGTGACAGGTATGAAGACTGGACTAACTAAAAGTTGTGAAGCCAGAAGACTGAAGACAGTGAATGAGTGTATAAGTGTCTGTATATGAGTCAATATGGAAGTATATGTATATATGATTGTATAGAGTGATGAGTGATGTAGTGAGGAGCTAATGTACAGAAAAAGAAAATTGTACTGATATTTTTAATAGACAAATTTGATTGAAATAAAATATTATTTTTTTATGTTCAAATCTAATTGTTTATCATGTTCAAATTAATTCAGTTAGTACAATTCCATGTTAGATATTATAATTGTGAATATTCCACTATTGGAATTGTAATGTTGTACTATTTCAGATTTTGAAATAAAATATTTAATTGAATAAATATACTGTGAACTTTGTATAATAACATATTTTTCAATAAATATTTAGTTCTAGGAAATGAAATATAAAATAGTACAGTTACAAACACATTTAAATAATATCATATGTTTGTTATAATCAAACAAAAATCATATAACACATTGTTGTACCCAATAATCACCTCCTTTTGATGATGATAAACATATACAAGATTTTGAATGTGTTAAATGTGTTTGAGCGTGAAATATATTACTCACCCTATTTGTATACTCCCCCTACAACTAAACTCCCCCTATATATGTGGAAAATATAAACAATGAAATTCAATTGATCATTCTCCCCCTAGATATTTAAATTTCGATCTTAAAATATTATTGAATTAAATATACATTAATCAAAATCTTGACTATTCTCCCTTTTTGTTATCATCAAAAGAATAATAGAGATCAAAGTAGTGCCGAATTTAGACCATAAATATAAATTCAAATTTAGAGAGAGAATATATGTATCACAAATCCCATTGAATCAAACAAAAATCATAATAATCTTTAAATCAGAAGCAAATTTCAATTTCAGAATGAATGAATTTACGATGGATTTTATAGAATGAGGAGAGTTCAATAAAATTGAATATTTGAGTATGAATTTTGAAGATTTAAATATGCTCAAAATGTGTTAAGCACTTTCTGACCATGCATAGCCTAAAGGTCTTTTAAATGGGGTTAGTAGTAACTTAACTTTATCCTCTCTAATGAGTTCCATCCATGCACAGCCCAAAGGTCTTTTAAGTGTGAATGGAAGCACATAGAGATTATGGCAATTCACCCATGCAAACTGCGATGACTTTTAAATGGGAGTGAATATCAAGGATAAATTATATATATATCTTTTTATTTATTTTTATTTTCAAGATATTTTTCTTTCCAAAAATAATTTGAGCTCTCCAAATTAAATAAAACCAAGATGAATGATAGAAATATGATAGACATAGAAGATGGTGGTGAAATAAGCTCTAATTCAAAGATATTATAAAATCTATCCAATCATCATGAGATTTAAACTAACAGCTCCTCGAGTTATGAATTATACCATAGTCACAACTCATCACAATTTCATAAATCTATTAATATTTTAAAGAGTCACAAAACGGTTCAGAACAATCAATAATTTCAATTTTTGAATAAATAATCAAAAATAATTTTAAAATTGAAAATATCAATTTCAAGATGAGTTTTTGAAAATATCAATGCAAGTTGAAAATCAGTTTCGAAAATCAATCAGTAGAATATGGAATCTTCTAATATTTCTAACACTGATTGCTCCTAGACAGTTTAAAAAAAACATGTATAAGAAATTCAAATTTTGAAGAAACCTAATCACTAATTTTTAAACTCATCGTGCAATCACCAAGATACTTATACGAATCAAATAAATTTCCTTATCAAAGCAGCATAAGATCATTTTCAAAGCAAGAATCACAAGTGACATTTTTAGAGAATTTTTAAACAAGCACAAGAAATAGTCAATGATCAAATCTGAAGGTAATTATTAGAAATCTCTTGAAAAAAATCAAATTTTATAATCTAAGAAATTTAGCAATTAATCAAGAATGATTTCAAAATCAATATAATCAAGCCAAAATGAAATTTTCACAACTAGTCAATCATGGCTTTCAAGTAATCCGTTGTATTGAGTTAAGTTTTTCAATATTTTCCAAAATTAAGAAGAAACTCAAAACATCAAAAATGTGTGAAATTTCATTAGCATTCGGTAACATCATAAATTTCAAAATTCCGATTTACAATGTTCAAGATGTGCTCAAAATTTTATGACCCTATCAACATAAATCAGCATAAAATAAAATAATAATAAAATAATAAAATAAAACTAAAAGGAAATAAAATAAAAACAAGAGTTTTGTAATGACCCAGATTTTGGGCGACTTTGGTTATCGACATAAGCTCAATGTCGATAACCAAAATCATCGAAAAATCCTGGTAATTAGTGAAAGAAATTAGAGGGTGAGAATAGATAAGATAGAAACTTAGAATAGAAGAAGAAGAAGAACACAACATTAGAGTAACACGAACCTCACAGCTGAACGAATAACATATAATAGGTAACATAACTTTGAAATATAACAGTTATGTATACAATAGCACTTATCAGAGTACATCACTTACAACACAGCAGAAATAACTACAGCTATATGATCTTGAAGCCTCCTGCTCCAAGCTCTCCAAGTATATCTGTAAATTCCTGACTACTTGACTGCCCGTACAAAATTGGGCACCCAGGAGTTTAGGGAAAACAAAATAAATAAACTCTGGGTCAGTCATGGGTCTGGTGTGAGTAAAACAGTGTAAACAGGTATATGAACAAGTAAACGATATCTCATAAGACCACGCCGTATAACGGAACGGGTTTTTCCCTTATGAGAATCCAAAATATCTTTATATCAAAAATGAGATGACCCGAACTTCCCCATGAAGGAAAGCGCGGATAGAATTGAGGATAAGACAAAATAGAACGCAAACGGAAGAACATTTCATTGTTATTACTAGCTGCCCGTGTGGAAAATAAGGGCACCCAGAGTTTAGGTTAAAACAATAAACTACAGGTCAGTCATGTGACTGGTGTGAGAACTAAAACAGTTATTAATCTTTATTTTTAAAGTAAGGTAAATCAAGGGACCACGCCGTATAACACGGAACGGGTTTCCTCCCAAGAATACCAGTACATAAAACAAACAGCGCAATGCTAAATAAAGAAAAATGAAGCTGTTATAAGACCCAAGTCCCATCACACAATGCAACCCAAGCCGGAGGATAGGGTTTTTACCTTATAACAGCCAAAGCATGCTTGATACGTTAAAAACACATTATTTGATACTATAATAAGTGTAGTGTCAAAACAATTTCAATCATAAATATCAATCATAGGCGACATGAATGACCCATACCACTATGTCGCCATACTAGGTTCTACAAACAAAACCGAATTATCACGTATTGGAAATTGGATTCCATCATGAGTCATGGCAAGGGGCAAGCTCCTCTCCGATTCGAGACACTCTAGAAAATGTCTTAGGACCCCACTATGATCCTTGGATCTTACGGGCCGGTCGTCTCTTACTTTTGAGGATTAATTATTCCTGAACACACGTTTCCCGGTACTTACAGACCTATATCCGAGGCGCCTCGTATCCAACAACCACACAGGTGAAAAGTATATAAATGTCAGGGCTGGTAGGTCACTGACACCACCCTAGTTAGAAAGAAACGTCGTGCTTTCCCTGCAGTCACTATCCCGTTTTCAACTTATACCGAGGTGTGAGGCTCGCGAATTCACGTTATACACAAAGCTACGCCGCACAGGCCGTGCTTTGATCATCAACCACAAGACTTTGCTTTTCAACAGAAGCCCTGATCAATTGCCACTTATGCGTGCCACACTGGCAATTCACTCCATGCGACTGATGTCCATCGATATACAACCTCTGAGCTCGTACGTCTCAGAGAAGGGCGTTAAGCAAGAGAATAAATTCTCCGCCGCCAAACAGATGTATATTTAATAGAGATCAATCAACACAGAATAAAATCCAATGTCAGACACACAATCCATTTACAAGTTCGTTCTGGGTCTGAACGAAACCGGAGGCACTTTCCTCGCATATCCATCCATCTCCAGGTACGTCTGGACAATCACCAACTGTTTCCCTCATCTTGGGTGTACAGCCGAATCGAGATCATCAGTAATCACCCAAACGATGTGAAGACTTCCGGTCTTCAACCACCGTCTTCATCTTCGACATCTCGTCGAATCGGTTATTCAGAATGGGTATAACCCCGGCCTTTCTGAATAACCCACGTATATAATAAACGAAAGTTACACAAACACAATAAACGCCTCATTCCAATTCAGAATATTCTTTTATTCATAAAATCACATTCTTAGGGAAAGGTTCCCATTAATTTTATCCAAGATAAATTCCTCTAAATTTATTCTTTAATCTTCCTTTGGATATCATTTCAAACTAGTCGGGATTAGCGAACCATACTGAAGTAATTATTTATTTTATTTTCCAATCCCAACCTATTCATCCCATGGAGCAAAATTGGTAATACTCCATATCTAACACCACAGTATTATCGGTAAAATTAACTACCATTTCACGTTCAAATCTAATTAAAGATTTAATTATCGCCTTGGAGAAAAACTGGTGGTACTCCATTCTCGATCACCTTTCAGATTTGATAATTTAAATTATCAATTCACATTTCAATCTAATTAAACATTCATTAAAACTCCACTTAGTTTTAATCTTCTCAAAAATCAACACCCTGCCTTTAACTGGGTTAAAGAACCAATGTCATATTAAACACGATTCACGATAAACCCAAATCATATTTGATATTAAATACGAGGCTCTGAATAGAAAATATATCGTCTTATATTAAATATCAAATTCTGGAACCCACAAATATTGTATTGGAAATAACGATATAAAATATATCTTTCAAATCCCCATAGCAATATTTGTATAGTCACGAAATCCAACATCGAAATATTCCAAAGATAATTTTGATTCAACTCCAGTTCAATTCACGTATTGGGAATATTGATTATTTTTAAAATCACTTTCAAATTCAATTTATTTATTTCAAAAATAAATTGATTTTAATTCTAGTTCAAAACTAGTACATTTCGATAAAAATCTATTTTTACCCTTTCAAATGCGGAATTTTTCATCCCTGTTCTTTCCAATTCACATATTATGATTTTACACAAATTATTAATATTTTTAATAATTTTATCAAGGCCCGTACAGTTGATTTCCAACAACGGCCATCGAACTGCACTTACAGCGACCTTTTTCGAATTTGATTTGGACATAACTCCAAATCCAACCGTTATTCAAATATTCATTGGAAAGCTATTTTCGATACGAACCCAACGGTTCTGGTTTTAGGAGAATCCGATGGTCGAATCTCCCGTAATGTCCATTCGAAGTCAATGGTCGAAATTCACGAACTGCCGTGGCGCGACGCGTTCTATTCAGGCCATTATATATATATAATACGAGCGTCATGGCACGCGCTTCGCGCGTGGATTATTATTTTTAAAATATCAAAGCAAATATTTTAAATACTTCTATAGATAAGCATAACCCATGGCATATTTCTTTGATTGAAAAAAGCAAAAAATTCAAGAAAAGAGAGTCTTTGCGCTATGCCAATAGTTGGCATAATGCAATAAATTTGGAAATGCATGAATAGATGGAAGGATGCAATTTTTACCAAGTGGGGCATGTGCTCAAAATAATTAAAAGCAGACTGAAGGAGTGGAACAGATGCAGGAATAAGCAGTTTAATAATATTAAAAAAATTATACAACAAATGTAAAGGTATACAATAAAAAATTGATTTGGCCTACGAAGTAAATGCATGTATAAAATTTAATTTGCACCCTCTCCACCAATAATGAACTCATATTATCATCCTTTGGTATGCATTTAAAAGAATTGATTTGGCCTACGAAGTAAAGGCATGTATAAAAATTGATGTTGCCTATGAAGAAACGATGGAGAATGGTAGGAATAACGGTGGAGTGGGGAAATGATGGAGAATCTTAGGCAATATTTATAGAGTTCAAGCATTAAAAATAAGGAACCCTACAGTTGCAAAATTTAAGGTGATATTTTGAATTGTTCATGCATAGGTAACCGAATTTTAGCCGATTCAATGCTTATCGAAATGCAGTAAATGCTAGAAAAGAGCATTTAAAAATAAAAAAAAATGTCAAGTTGCAAAATTTAAGGTGATATTTTGAACTATTAATTAAGCTATTAATGAATATGAGAATTTTAAGAAATTGACTATTTCTAGAAATAGAGCAATTAATATTATAGGAATGAATATGAGAATTTTAAGGAATTGACTATTTCTGGAAATAGAGAAATTAATATTATAGGAATGAGTATGAGAATTTTAAGGAATTGACTTTCTGGAAATATGGATATATGATTAACATTTATATGGTAACGCATATATCTCCTGCTTCCTCCATTACGCATATATGATTTGTGCAATCGATAAACATATATATGCTACGCATATAAACATATATATAAAAGCATATATAAACATTCTCAAACTATAAACAATTTGGATGCAATCGATAAACATATATATGCTACGCATATAAACATATATATAAAAGCATATATAAACATTCTCAAACTATAAACAATTTGGATTTCATGTTTATATGACCACGCATATATGTTTATCATAATAAATAAATATATGCTCATCTTAAAGCGCATGGTCATATAAACATAAAGTATGCCAAGACCACGCACGAAGTGCATATAAGCATTTGGATTTCTAACAAAATTGTTTTTAATATATGCTTTAAATTATTTTAAGCATATATGTCTAACTTGATAAGCATGGCAATTAATTTTGACTGTTTAATATATGTTTATATGATAATGAGTAAAAATAATTGCATAAAATTTCAAAAATAAATATTTCGCAAATTCACTACATAATCCATTATCTACTATAGGAGCATTTAAAAATAAGAAACTGTCAAATTGCAAAATTTAAGGTGATATTTTGAACTATTAATAAAGATAGGAATGAATATGAGAATTTTAAGAAATTGACTGTTTCTAGAAATAGAGCAATTGATATTATAGGAATGAACATGAGAATTTTAAGGAATTGACTATTTCTGGAAATAGAGAAATTTATATTATAGGAATGAGTATGAGAATTTTAAGGAATTGACTGTTTTTGGAAATAGAGAAATTAATTTTGATTCAGCAAAGAGGAAATGTAGGAGATAATTTCGAATAAAGGGCATTTTCGGTAGTTTGCGTGTACACCAAAAAAGTGTGACACCAAACCTATTCCGATTATTAGTAAAGACTACTATAGGAGCATTTAAAAATAAGAAACCGTCAAATTGCAAAATTTAAGGTGATATTTTGAACTATTAATAAAGATAGGAATGAATATGAGAATTTTAAGAAATTGACTGTTTCTAGAAATAGAGCAATTGATATTATAGGAATGAACATGAGAATTTTAAGGAATTGACTATTTCTGGAAATAGAGAAATTAATATTATAGGAATGAGTATGAGAATTTTAAGGAATTGACTGTTTCTGGAAATAGAGAAATTAATTTTGATTCAGCAAAGAGGAAATGTAGGAGATAATTTCGAATAAAGGGCATTTTCGGTAGTTTGCGTGTACACCAAAAAAGTGTGACACCAAACCTATTCCGATTTTTTTCGGTAGTTTGCGTGTAGACCAAAAAAGTGTGACACCAAACCTATTCCGATTATTAGTAAAGACTACTATAGGAGCATTTAAAAATAAGAAACTGTCAAATTGCAAAATTTAAGGTGATATTTTGAACTATTAATAAAGATAGGAATGAATATGAGAATTTTAAGAAATTGACTGTTTCTAGAAATAGAGCAATTGATATTATAGGAATGAACATGAGAATTTTAAGGAATTGACTATTTCTGGAAATAGAGAAATTAATATTATAGGAATGAGTATGAGAATTTTAAGGAATTGACTGTTTCTGGAAATAGAGAAATTAATTTTGATTCAGCAAAGAGGAAATGTAGGAGATAATTTCGAATAAAGGGCATTTTCGGTAGTTTGCGTGTACACCAAAAAAGTGTGACACCAAACCTATTCCGATTATTAGTAAAGATATATATTATATATATTTCGTTGATTTCCTTTTTAAAACGTATTTTATAAATCGTTTTAAATTCGTTTCAAAAACGATTTCAACTTCATCTTCAATTTAAATCGATTTGATTTCAATTCAATTCAAATTCATTTCAATTTTGTTTAATTCGAATTCAAATTCGTTTCAATTCAATTTCTAATTCGTTTCAATTCAATTTCTAATTCGTTTCGATTCAATTCAGTTTGAATTTACCTTCTATTTAATTCAATTCGAATTCATTTCAAATTGATTTCAATTCAATTTTAGTTCGTTTTAAATTTCATTCAAAACGATTTCAATTCGTTTTTAATTCAATTTCAATTTAATTCAATTTGAATTCATTTCTATTTAATTCGAAATAAAATTCACTTTCTATTCAATTTGAATTCAAATTCACTTTCTATTCAATTCGAATCGAATTCATTTTCTATTCGATTCGAATTCATTTCAAATTGATTCAATAAAATTTCAATTTGAATTTTAATCTAATTTAATTTGAATTTCATTTCAAAATATTAAATTTTGAAATCACTTTTCATTATTCATTATAAAACGAATATAATCGATATAAATATCGTTCACGTCAAAATAGTGCGTCTCTAATCAACACGACTTTATATATTTCAATAAATTTGTTATTCTATTCAACAAATGAATATATATATTCCATTCAACACATGAATCTATATTTCTTTCAGCACACGACTAATCTCAACACATGAGTACTGTCAACACATCACTATTTTTGTTATGTAAAATATTTTATAAAACTATGGTATCTATCGTTTGATTTTAATTAGACTCCACCGTGAAGTAGTTCTAATTTTAAATATGATAAAGATGTAAATTTTATTATTGAAATATTTTACTCTGCATATGAATAGTTTCAACACATGGACATCGTCAACAAGTGACTCTTTTTATATTCAACACATGAATTTTCTTTTAAAATATTCATTATTTTCCCGATTGGAATGAGGCCCAATCAATTACCATATAACGTCAATTATATGGGTTCCATACAACACATGTATATAAAGCATTGATAAACAATCAACAACCATCCAAAGTGCACCACACAACTGCATAAGCATCAAATATAAATAATCAACGCTTACACAGTCTGTCGACCAATCGATCGACATATACTGAAATAATTGGGATTAGTGTACCCAAATATCATCCCAATACCCGTGTGGGGTTTCAAATCAACAAACACATATTTTTATTTGTGTAGTTGGGCGATGTGTAAAATTTATCATCCCAACCAATATCAGTCAAATCAGTGTATATAAACAAATCGGCCGATTCGTTTATAACTATTTATTTATTCACTTTCACGTTAAAAATTATATTTTTAACGATAATTTATTTATTTCAATCATCCACATTTTATTATCGATTTCACATCAACAACACAAACAAATTTCACAACACATCAATTAAACAAACAAGCCATCCATGGTCTGTGGATGACGGGTGTCGGGTGCTACTAAGCACTGTCTGCATCCTAGTATATATATATAACTAGAAAAGGAAATTTGAGTGAGAAGTTCTCACCAATAGTTATCCTAACTCCACGACACTTCATTTATAGAAATCTTCGTAAACAAATAAGCCATCCATGGTTTGTGGATGACGGGTGTCGGGTGCTACTAAGCACCGTCTGCATCCTAGTATATATATATAACTAGAAAAGGAAATTTGAGTGAGAAGTTCTCACTAATAGTTATCCCAACTCCACGACACTTCATTTATAGAAATCTTCGTCGTTCTCGCCTTTCGTCACTTTCGTTGCCCGTAGCCATTACATATATAAAAAAATCGAATTTTTACTTCGCTATTCAATATATAAAAATCGAATTTTTACTTTGCTATTCAATATATAAATATTGAATTTTTACCTTGCTATTCAATATATAAAAATCGAATTTTTACTTTGCTATTCAATATATAAAAATCGAATTTTTACTTCGCTATTCAATATATAAAAATCAAATTTTTACAACGCTACTATATAGATAAAAATTCTATTTTTACAACGCTACTATATAGATAAAAATTCTATTTTTACAACGCTACTATATAGACAAAAATTCTATTTTTACACTGCTACTATATAGATAAAAATTCTATTTTTACACCGCTACTATATAGATAAAAATTCTATTTTTACACCGCTATTCTATATAGAGATTTCGTCTTTTCAAATATAAAGATTTCGCCTTTTCAAATTTCAAAAATCTGATCTTTTCTATTTTAAAAATCTAATCTTTTCTATTTTAAAAATCTAATCTTTTCTATTTTTAAAAATACGATCTTTCCCATTCACAATCACTACCCTTTCCTAAACAAAAATCATAGCTCTTCGCTTTTACACTATAAAAATCATACCTTTATAAAATATAAACCTTTTTAATGCTATATAAAAACTGATTTATTTACATATAAAAAATAATAATTACTTTATATAAATAAAAGTAAATAAATACAAATAAAAACTTACAGGGGGAGGGTTTTCTCGAGAGGCAGTGGCTGAAGGAGGAGGTCAAGGTGAAGGGGGAGGGAGCGACATGGTTCAGGAGGGCGCGGAGGGTTGTCGGCGGGGTGGTGGTCGTAGCGGGGGGGCGCGTTCGAATAGGGCTTTGACCTTGAGGGTGTCGACGGGGTTCAACGGGTTCTTCTCGAGTTCGGCGAGAGGACGGAGGGGAAGAAGGGGATGGCCAGAGGAGAGAGAGGCGCGGCGGTGGAGGGCTTCCGACGGTGGCACGGCAACGCGAGGGGAGCGGCTAGGGCTAGGCGCGATTTCGATTTTTTTTTATCGATCTGAGGAGGTGAGAGAAGAGGGGTAGGGATTATATATAATAATATATAGTTAATTATTTAATTAATTTCAAAAAGCAACTTTTATTTTCGACCTCGAAACGAGACCCACCGCCTGTCGTTCATAGCTAATTACCCCCATTCCGAACACAATGGGATATGTATCGTTCGCTGATTCGATCGTCTCGATCAGTTTCCGTCAAAATCAACATATAACTCTATATATTGAATTTGAACGCGCATTTCAATTTACCGGGGTCACATACGAACACTATAAATTGCAGAAAAATATTTTCTAGCTTCGTATTGACGATACGGTCCTAACAAAACTAATTTCGTCGAATTCTGAGACCGTTGGAAAAATGGCCATTTTCCAGTCGATTAAAATCAACTAAAACTGGTCAAACGCGTTTTCCTTTGCCACGCTCACATATTGATTCGAAAAATTATGAAATTTGGAATCTAACAATAATTTGACATCACGGATCCAACAAAAGTGGTTTCGTCGAAATCCGAGGTCGTTTGCAAAATATCTATTTTTAAGGGCCTGAATTCCATAGCGACTATTCAGAATTTTCAGCTGGGCATATCTTTTGATTCCCGCTATGAAATCTCAATTTTTCGGATTCGTTGGAAAGATATTATCAAATAGACCCCATTATTTTTGGTTTCACTAAAATCCGGATTGTTTTGCACCCGGTACATTCAATTGAAGTTTGAAATCGAATTATCGAACTACCGCGCCATTTTCAATTCTATTTATAATTATATATAATTATTTACATTCGAACGACGACGTATATAAATATATACATCGAATTCTATTCAAAATAAATTTCTCGTCGATATTATTTAAAATAATTCATTTTAAATGTTCAAAATTCGCTAAAATTGCCAAAATAAAAATTTTAAACTGGCCCACATTTTACGTGTTGTTATAAAAAACCTTTTGATATTATAATAATGCTTGTCAACCACAATATAATAACCATCTAGCAGAAACGCTTTCATCTCACGTTCAGCATATAGTATACAATCAAAACCGCAAGCACGTATTGGGTAATGGATTTCCATCTATGACAAGGTATGGAACCACCTTCCGACCAGTGTACTCTAGGAACGATACACTGGAGTTCAACAAGAACATCTTGTAACTCAGCCACGCATGACCGACCACTCATTTTGCTTGAGTGTATCGAATGTATATCACCAACGGTTGGGATCAACAACGGTTCCCGTATATATATGGGACATCATTGATAGATTTAAGAAACAAATGAATATTCTCTAGATAGGTGATTATACACCCTACTTCGGTGCGACCGACTTAGCCATGCTGCCTGCCCGATTTCTGTCATTAACCGGATGATGAGGCTAGAAGTTACGCGTTATCATCACATCAGATTCACTTCGAATGCCACATTGTCAGATCCATCGAAAATCACTAATTGACGTCTACAACCATACATTACGTGTTAGCTAAAGAAGTTTCCTTCTCCGCTTCCACTCTTGGTACGGTTGAAGAAATCAATGTACGTGACCTTTTTGGAAATACTCTATCAGACATTCATTCATAGAAGTCATCGTCATTCAATTAGAATGTCACATCGTCATACCCGCCAAATCACAAATTGACTTATCCAAAAATAACACGGGTATACAGCTAAGAGAAACGAATTCCTCCGCCACCAAACGTGAATACGTTTGAACAGATCAACTTACGCGATCCATTGGATATACTCTGTCAGACCTTCGTCCATACAAGTTGTCCTGGGACTGGACAAACCGAAGGCACTATTCAGTATATCCATCTTAGTCACTGTTATCTAAGACTTATACCACAGCCCTTGCATTTTAATTCGTCTTCAATTATCTTTGGCATATATGATTCGCAACGCTTATGCCAATACAGAGTGGTTCTTTGGATAATAATCCAGCCGGTCACTCCATATTAACAACGTTAAAATGGTTAAAACTTCGATTGTCTGTGATTTAACTATCAAAGAAAAACAAGTGTTCAAACAACGATATTATTTCCAGATGGAAATTATATCGATCAATCATCGACATATATCTATATAAATATTCACATTACCTTATTTTCTATGTTTAGAAAATATATGTTATTAACACTGGAAAACGTTTCCATCTGATTATTTACAAATCACTACTCTTCCCCAACTATCAGTCCCTGACTGTAAACTAGTAAGAGAAAAATCCCCTAAGTATAAATCCCGAAGGTCGAAACCAACATCAGATAGACACTTAGAAAACCATTCAATTTACTAATCTCTAGTCAGTTCTAATTTTACTTAACTCTATTTGATTAACTCTGATTGATTAACTCTAACTGGTTAATTCTAACCGATCAACTCTAACTGGTCAACCTTAATCAATTAACTCTAACTGGTTTTACTTGGTTTGACTAACTCAATTTATTAACTTGACTGACTAATTCAACTCGATTAACCTAACTTGATTTACTTTTCTCGATTAACTGAACTAATCACTTTGATTATCTCGAAAAATTCACTTTGGTTAACTTAACCAATTCACTTAGTTTAACTTAACTAATTCACTTTGATTAATCTAACCAATTCACTTTGATCAACTTAACTGATTCACTTAGTTTAACCTAACAAATCCACTTAGTTCCTGTCGAATAAACTATATTCGATAACTCCTCTAACCCTATTCGAATAAACTATATTCGATTAACTCCTTTTCTCTTTTCGAATAAACTATATTCGATTAACTCCTCTAACTCTATTCGAATAAACTATATTCGATTAACTCCTTTTCTCTTTTCGAATAAACTATGTTCGATTAACTCCTTTAATCTATTCGATTTGTTAACTCCCCTTTTCAAATAACCAATATTTGACTACTCACTTCGAATAACCAATATTTGACTACTTTACTTCGAATAAACTATATTCGATCAACTCATTTGATTTAACTCTAATCGATTAACTCCATCGAATAACTACATTCGATAAATCCTTCGATTTAACTAATATCCCATAACTCACTTCGATTAACTAAAAATCAATAACTCCTTCGAATAAACAATATTCAATAATCTCCCCTCGAATAAACGATATTCGATAATCTTCCCTTTCGATTTAACAAATCGATAACTCCTTTTCGAATAACTAAATTCGATAACTCCTTTCGATTTAACTAATCGATAACTCCTTTCGATTTAACTAATCGATAACTCCTTTGTGTTTAACTCTATTCGAATAACTAATTCGAATCACTCTTATTTATTTAACTCTATTCGAATAACTAATTCGAATCACTCTTATTTATTTAACTCTATTCGAATAACTAATTCGAATCACTCTTATTTATTTAACTCTATTCGAATAACTAATTCGAATCACTCTTATTTATTTAACTCTATTCGAATAACTAATTCGATTAACTCTAACTGATTAACTCTGACTGGTTAACCCTAACTGTTTAACTCCTATTTGATAACGTTTATTCATTTATAAAGATTTATATTTAGTAACGGTTGTTCACTTTATAAATGTTCTCTTTAATAACGTTACTTCACTTATACACATGTTGTGTACATATTCTATTTAAACTGTCGGTGTTAAAACCAATATCTCTTCTCTATATAAGTTCAGACTTATAGATTTCATTTATCGAATGATAAATATTCATTTAATTTATAAACTGTTATTTATAAATAAATCCTTTCTATTTATCTGTTAAAAACATATTTCCATTTTCTATTTATTTTCTAAATATTCCTTCTGATTTAGCTCTATTTATTTATCCAATAAATATCCCTTTGGTTTGATCCTATTTATTTAACAAATAAATATCTCTTTTATCTTCTCTATTTATTCAGCAAATAAATATCTCCTTTATATTTTTATTTATTTCCCAAATAAGTAAATCCTTTTAACTCTTTATTTATTTCCTAAATAAATAATTCCTTTTAACTCTTTATTTATTTCCTAAATAAATAATTCGTTTTAACTCTTTATTTATTTCCTAAATAAATAATTCCTTTATATTTGCTTTCAAATATATTTCCTTTATATTTGTTTTCAAATATATCTCTTTATATTTCATTTCAAATATATCTAATTTATATTTGATTAACAAATAAATTCCTTCTATATTTGATTTACAAATATAATTCCCTTATATTTGAATAACAAATATATTTCCTTTATATTTGATTAACAAATATATTTCTTTTATTCAAAATCCCTTTTCTTTTATAATATAAAATCCATTGATTTTATATAAATAAATTATTTTCAATGTATACTTTGAAAATCCCTTTTCAACATTCTGGTATTTCTTATGGTATTTAACACCATATAACAACGATAATTATCGTCCAACACACATAATCAACGTCAGCTTATATATCACATTATATATCACAATATATAAATCACAGTAAAATAAATGTTGAGGAATCCAGTTGGATTCCTCCAACCTGTTTCCCTGCATCACAGATGTTAGCCAATATAATTAACATCAATTTCACTTTGATGTGAAATATTCGGATGGCAGAATCGACATATAAATATTTAACGGTTTATATATATATATACATATATATATATATAATTTCTACTAACTGACTAGCAGTTCAATCAAACAATCAACACATAGTCAAACAGACAATTTTAACAGTTCTAACAATACAATGTGAAAATAGAACTGTTCAGAGTTGCTGAGTTTTACTCACATTGGACTGTTATCGTTAAAAATGATTAATTATCTTTGATTTAGACGGACAATTTATTTCGCCATAAATTGTAACTAGCTCGGATTCACTTCCAGTCAGCTTCATGACGTAGCCACCGTCCATACGATCATGTCGGATCTTGTTTCGCTGAATTTCGATATCGTATGGAGAAGTTATGATCATTATAAGTTGATGCACATTTTATAATTTAAAATAAACTTAATTAAATCTAGTTGGGCTTTACCCCTCTTTTTCCCTGTCCCGTTTGGATGATACCAGCCCACTAACATAAAAACCCGCACCTCATAACCCATCTTCCCCAAAACACAATGTCGCGTCCTCCTCCTTACCACGCTGAAGCTTCCTCCTACTTCGATCCCTCTACGCTCGACCATTTTCCAAACCAAAAGCATCCACTTCTCCCTCGTCTCGAGCTCCTTCTTCCCGTCCTCACCCGAACTGACTCGCACCCTTGGACTTCACCGCGTCATCCTGGCCTGTAGCTGCAGGCATCGACACTTTTTTCCAGGAACAACCCCAAATTTCAGTGTACAAGTGCGGGTTCACCTCCACATCCCAAAACCGAACTCTGTTTCTCAAATAATTGCTTCAAAATCGAGTATACCCAAACCCTAACCTACTGTTGCAAAAACACCATCGCAAATCCCTGCGTCGAACTCAATAAAACCACTCCAGAACTGAAGAGCACTACTTATTGAACCCAAATACATATCTAGAATGATTTCTAGATTTTGTTTTGATTTTTGTTTGGATTTTGAAGAGGGAAAATGTTTACTGCAAATCATGGAGGAGAACGGCGGATTTCTCCGTTGACCAAACAAAGAAAGAATTAGGTTTTTTAAAGGGTTAAGGGGGCTATTTACAGGAAGAAATAAATATCAACATATTTTCATAGAAGGAATATTCCCTTTTTATTCTCCATCGTTAATTTGTTTTTGACTTCTAAAAATCCCTGTGATCACACACGATACCTAAAAATCACGAAACTGGACCTACAGCTACTGTTTGACATTACGGTTCCAACGAAACTGGTTTCGTCGAATTCCGACTTCGTATGCTCACACAGCGTATTTTTAATCGTCAAAATACTGACTGTTTCTCACTCTAAAAATCCATACGGTCATACAATGACTCTAAAAATCACGGAACTGGAAATCTAACAACTATTTAATATTGCAGATCCAACAAAATTGGTTTCGTCAAATTCTGACTTCGTTTGCAAAACTTGCTATTTTTAAAGCTCTGGATGACCCATTTAAGTATATAAATACATTTAAATATAATTAAATTAAATATTTAAAAATAAATATTATCGTCTATATTCACAGTGGAATACCATACAGCTCTACTGGGATTTATAACTTGATATTTCCAATCTGGGTCAACCCGATATTCGATTTATATTGAAATTCCTTTTTAAAATATAAATAATTCCTTTATAAATTATAAAGGAATTCCACAGCGACTTTTCTAAAATTTGATTTGGACATATCTCAAAATCTAAATGACGAAATCCAGATTTTTCTCTTCCACTAGAAAGATATAGTCCACCAGCTTCACACGTTTCTTATTTCACAGAAATACGGCTTAAAACAAATCCTGTACATTCAGTTGAAGTTCAAATCGCTAATTTACGAACTACAGCGTCATTTCAAGCTCGATTTTAATTATAATATAATTATATGCTCAAAATGTCGTCGATTGAATATATTCGTCAATATAATTCAACTCTAAGCTGAATTAAAACTCGGGGATGACCCAGTTCACATTGTATTGTCAATTCACTATTTTTGATTATTCCTGAATTAAATATATTATTTTATTATTTAATTTAATTAAATAACCGCTTATTTAATTAAACCACTATTTATATAATTAAATAAATTAATTATAATACCCCTGACAATGCGGGTCATTACATTCTTCCCACTTAAAATAATTTCGTCCTCGAAATTGCTAAGTTAGAGGACAACCCTATCTTTTTGGTAAAAGCTTATCTGTTAACCCTTATCTCTGCTTTCAACTGAACCAACTAATATCGATTTCAATATTAATTCCTTCCAACTAACTAAAATTTTCAAAAATTCTGAAATTTTTCTAACACTAACTGTAACGACCCGGATTTTGAGCGACTTTGGTTATCGACATAAGCTCGATGTCGATAACCAAAATCATCGAAAAATCCGGGTAATTAGTGAAAGAAATTAAAGAGTGAGAATAGATAAGATAGAAACTTAGAATAAAAGAAGAAGAAGAATACAACATCAGAGTAACACGAACCTCACAGCTGAACGAATAACATATAATAGATAACATAACTTTGAAATATAACAGTTATGTATACAATAGCACTTATCAGAGTACAACACTTACAACACAACGGAAATAACTATAACTATATGATCTTGAAGCCTCCTGCTCCAAGCTCTCCAAGTATATCTGTAAATTCCTGACTACTTGACTGCCCGTACAAAATTGGGCACCCAAGAGTTTAGGGAAAACAAAACAAATAAACTCTAGGTCAGTCATGGGACTGGTGTGAGTAAAACAGTGTAAATAGGTATATGAACAAGTAAACGATATCTCATATGACCACGCCATATAACGGAACGGGTTTTTCCCTTATGAGAATCCAAAATATCTTTATATCAAAAACCTTTTGATATTTTAATAATGTCTATCAACCACAATATAATAACCATCTAGCAGAAACGCTTTCATCTCACGTTCAGCATATAGTATACAATCAAAACCGCAAGCACGTATTGGGTAATGGATTTCCAACTATGACAAGGTATGGAACCACCTTCCGATCAGTGTACTCTAGGAACGATACACTGGAGTTCAACAGGAACATCTTGTAACTCAGCCACACATGACCGACCACTCATTTTGCTTGAGTGTATCGAATGTATATCACCAACGGTTGGGATCAGCAACCGTTCCCGTATATATATGGGACAGCATTGATAGATTTAAGAAACAAATGAATATTCTCTAGATAGGTGATTATACACCCTACTTCGGTGCGACCGACTTAGCCATGCTGCCTGCCTGATTTCTGTCATTAATCGGATGATGAGGCTAGAAGTTACGCGTTATCATCATATCAGATTCACTTCGAATGCCGCATTGTCAGATCCATCGAAAATCACTAATTGACGTCTACAACCATACATTACGTGTTAGCTAAAGAAGTTTCCTTCTCCGCTTCCACTCTTGGTACGGTTGAAGAAATCAATGTACGTGACCTTTTTGGAAATACTCTGTCAGGCATTCATTCATACAAGTCATCCTCATTCACTTAGAATGTCACATCGTCATACCCGCCAAATCACAAATTGACTTATCCAAAAATAACACGGGTATACAGCTAAGAGAAACGAACTCCTCCGCCACCAAACGTGAATACGTTTGAATAGATCAACTTAGGCGATCCATTGGATATACTCTGTCAGACCTTCGTCCATACAAGTTGTCCTGGGACTGGACAAACCGAAGGCACTATTCAGTATATCCATCTTAGTCACTGTTATCTAAAACTTATACAACAGCCCTTGCATTTTACTCCGTCTTCAATTATCTTTGGCATATATGATTCGCAACGCTTATGCCAATACAAAGTGGTTCTTAGGATAATAATCCAGCCGGTCTCTCCATATTAACAACGTTAAAATGGTCAAAACTTCGATAGTCTGTGATTTAACTATCAAAGAAAAACAAGTGTGCAAACAACGATATTATTTCCAGATGGAAATTATATCGATCAATCATCAACATATATCTATATATATATATTCACATTGCCTTATTTTCTATGTTTAGAAAATATATATTATTAACACTGGAAAACGTTTCCATCTGATTATTTACAAATCACTACTCTTCCCCAACTATCAGTCCCTGACTGTAAACTAGTATGAGAACTATCCCATAAGTATAAATCCTGAAGGTCAAAACCAACATCAAATAGACACTTAGAAAACCATTCAATTTACTAATCTCTAGTCAGTTCTAATTTTACTTAACTCTATTTGATTAACTCTGATTGATTAACTCTAACTGGTTAATTCTAACCGATCAACTCTAACTGGTCAACCTTAATAAATTAACTCTAACTGGTTTTACTTGGTTTGACTAACTCAATTTATTAACTCGACTGACTAATTCAACTCGATTAACCTAACTTGATTTACTTATCTCGATTAACTGAATTAATTACTTTGATTAACTCGACAAATTCACTTTGGTTAACTTAACCAATTCACTTAACTAATTCACTTAGTTTGACTGAACTAATTCACTTTGATTAATCTAACCAATTCGCTTTGATCAACTTAACTGATTCACTTAGTTTAACCTAACAAATCCACTTAGTTCCTGTCGGATAAACTATATTCGATAACTCCTCTAACTCTATTCGAATAAACTATATTCGATTAACTCCTTTTCTCTTTTCGAATAAACTATATTCGATTAACTCCTTTTCTCATTTCAAATAAACTATATTCGATTAACTCCTCTAACTCTATTCGAATAAACTATATTCGATTAACTCCTTTTCTCTTTTCGAATAAACTATATTTGATTAACTCCTTTTATCTTTTCGAATAAACTATATTCGATTAACTCCTTTAATCTATTCGATTTGATAACTCCCCTTTTCAAATAACCAATATTCGACTACTCACTTCGAATAACCAATATTCGACTACTCTACTTCGAATAAACTATATTCGATCAAATCATTTGATTTAACTCTAATCGATTAACTCCATCGAATAACTACATTCGATAACTCCTTCGATTTAACTAATATCCTATAACTCACTTCGATTAACTTAAAATAGATAACTCCTTCGAATAAACTATATTCGATAATCTCCTCTCGAATAAACGATATTTGATAATCTTCCCTTTCGATTTAACAAATCGATAACTCCTTTTCGAATAACTAAATTCGATAACTCCTTTCAATTTAACTAATCGATAAGTCCTTTCGATTTAACTAATCGATAACTCCTTTGTGTTTAACTCTATTCGAGTAACTAATTCGAATCACTCTTATTTATTTAACTCTATTCGAATAACTAATTCGAATCACTCTTATTTATTTAACTCTATTCGAATAACTAATTCGAATCACTCTTATTTGTTTAACTCTATTCGAATAACTAATTCGATTAACTCTAACTAGTTAACTCTAACTGATTAACTCTGACTGGTTAACCCTAACTGTTTAAAACCTATTTGATAACATTTATTCATTTATAAAGATTTACTTTTAGTAACGGTTCTTCACTTTATAAATGTTCTCTTTAATAACGTTACTTCACTTATACACATGTTGTGTACATATTCTATTTAAAATGTCGGTGTTAAAACCAATATCTCTTCTCTATATAGGTTCAGACTTATAGATTTCATTTATCGAATGATAAATATTCATTTAATTTATAAACTGTTATTTATAAATAAATCTTTTCTATTTATCTGTTAAAAACAGATTTCCATTTTCTATTTATTTTCTAAATATTCCTTCTGATTTAGCTCTATTTATTTATCCAATAAATATCCCTTTGGTTTGATCCTATTTATTTAACAAATAAATTTCTCTTTTATCTTCTCTATTTATTCAACAAATAAATATCTCCTTTATATTTTTATTTATTTCCCAAATAAATAAATCCTTTTAACTCTTTATTTATTTCCTAAATAAATAATTCCTTTTAACTCTTTATTTATTTCCTAGATAAATAATTCCTTTTAACTCTTTATTTATTTCCTAAATAAATAATTCCTTTATATTTGCTTTCAAATATATTTCCTTTATATTTGTTTTCAAATATATCTCTTTATATTTCATTTCAAATATATCTAATTTATATTTGATTAACAAATAAATTCCTTCTATATTTGATTTACAAATATAATTCCCTTATATTTGAATAACAAATATATTTCCTTTATATTTGATTAAAAAATATATTTCTTTTATTCAAAATCCCTTTTCTTTTATAATATAAAATCCATTGATTTTATATAAATAAATTATTTTCAACGTATACTTTGAAAATCCCTTTTCAACATTCTGGTATTTCTTATGGTATTTAACACACCATATAACAACGATAATTATCGTCCAACACACATAATCAACGTCAGCTTATATATCACATTATATATCACAATATATAAATCACAGTAAAATAAATGTTGAGGAATCCAGTTGGATTCCTCCAACCTGTTTCCCTGCATCACAGATGTTAGCCAATATAATTAACATCGATTTCACTACGATGTGAAATATTCTGATGGCAGAATCGACATATAAATATTTAACGGTTTATATATATATATATATATTTATGTATATATATACAGATATATATATATATATATATATAATATCTACTAACTGACTAGCAGTTCAATCAAACAATCAACACACAGTCAAACAGACAATTTTAACAGTTTTAACAATACAACGTGAAAATAGAACCGTTCAGAGTTGGTGAGTTTTACTCACATTGGACTGTTATCGTTAAAAACGATTAATTATCTTTGATTTCGACGGACAATTTATTTTGCCATAAATTGTAACTAGCTCGGATTCACTTCCAGTCAGCTTCATGATGTAGCCACCGTCCATACGATCATGTCGGATCTTGTTTCGCTGAATTTCGATACCGTATGGAGAAGTTATGATCATTATAAGTTGATACACATTTTATAATTTAAAATAAACTTAATTAAATCTAGTTGGGATTTACCCCTCTTTTTCCCTGGCCCGTTTAGATGATACCAGCCCACCAACATAAAAACCCGCACCTCATAACCCATCTTCCCCAAAACACAATGTCGTATCCTCCTCCTTACCACGCTGAAGCTTCCTCCTACTTCGATCCCTCTACGCTCGACCATTTTCCAAACCAAAAGCATCCACTTCTCCCTCGTCTCGAGCTCCTTCTTCCCGTCCTCACCCGAACTGACTCGCACCCTTGGACTTCACTGCGTCGTCCTGGCCTGTAGCTGCAGGCATCGACACTTTTTTCCAAGAACAACCCCAAATTTCAGCGTACAAGTGCGGGTTCACCTCCACATCCAAAAACTGAACTCTGTTTCTCAAATAATTGCTTCAAAATCGAGTATACCCAAACCCTAACCTACTGTTGCAAAAACACCATCGCAAATCCCTGCGTCGAACTCAATAAAACCACTCCAGAACTGAAGAGCACTACTTATTGAACCCAAATACATATCTAGAATGATTTCTAGATTTTGTTTTGATTTTTATTTGGATTTTGAAGAGGGAAAATGTTTACTGTGAATCATGGAGGAGATCGGCGGATTTCTCCGTTGACCAAACAAAGAAAGAATTAGGTTTTTTTAAGGGTTAAGGGGGCTATTTATTGGAAGAAATAAATATCTAGATATTTTCATAGAAGCAATATTCCCTTTTTATTCTCCATCATTAATTTGTTTTTGACTTCTAAAAATCCCTGTGATCACACACGATACCTAAAAATCACGAAACTGGACCTACAGGTACTATTTGACATTATGGTCCCAACGAAACTGGTTTCGTCGAATTCCGACTTCGTATGCTCACACAGCGTATTTTTAATCGCCAAAATACCGACTATTTCTCACTCTAAAAATCCGTATGGCCATACAGTGACTCTAAAAATCACGGAACTTGAAATCTAACAACTATTTAATATTGCGGATCCAACAAAATTGGTTTCGTCAAATTCTGACTTCGTTTGCAAAACCAGCTATTTTTAAAGCTCTGTACGACCCATTTAAATATATAAATATATTTATATATAATTAAATTAAATATTTAAAAATAAATATTATCGTCTATATTCAAAGTGGAATACCATACAGCTCTACTGGGATTTATAACTTGATATTTCCAATCTGGGTCAACCCGATATTCGATTTATATTGAAATTCCTTTTTAAAATATAAATAATTCCTTTATAAATTATAAAGGAATTCCACAACGACTTTTCTAAAATTTGATTTTGACATATCTCAAAATCTACACGACGAAATCCCGATTTTTCTCTTCCACTAGAAAGATATAGTCCACCAGCTCCACACGTTTCTTATTTCACAGAAATCCGGCTTAAAACGAATCCTGTACATTTAGTTGAAGTTCGAATCGCCAATTTACGAACTGTAGCGCCATTTCAAGCTCGATTTTAATTATAATATAATTATACGCTCAAACTATCGTCGATTGAATATATTCGTCAATATAATTCAACTCTAAGCTGAATTAAATCTCGGGGATGACCCAGTTCACATTATATTGTCAATTCACTATTTTGATTATTCCTGAATTAAATATATTATTTTATTATTTAATTTAATTAAATAATCACTTATTTAATTAAACCACTATTTATATAATTAAATAAATTAATTATAATACCCCTGACAATGCGGGTCATTACAAGTTTATAGATCATACCTGTCTTACCATAATCAACATGAACCAATGAATCTCCAACTCAGAAAACTATGGCTAAGGAACTTCAAACAATTCAATAAAGTGGGACAACTCGAATTTTATCTCTTTTAAGCATAGTTGTCTCTTAGCCTCCCTCTGTACCTAAATGTTAATAGGATCGAGTGGTCTAACAAAAGTTGTTTTACCACTTTTATCTTCGTTTATGCGTTTTGGTACCCAAACCCATTTATATAATAATCCATTATTATCTATTAAAGTACCTTTTGGAATCAAAATTCATTTAGACTTATTCTAATTCATTTTGTTATTTTCTAGAATCCAAGCATGTTTAAATGAATTGTTTTTAAACGAGTTATCATTTCGTTTATGATTTAAAAACCCTTTGAAGTTATTAGATTTCAAAATTTCAATTCGATGGTTTTCAAAACCATTTAAAGGATTTTTTTTAAATCATTAAAAATTAGCTTTTCAACTGGATCAAATCCAAAATCAAGTCCCTTTTAATTCTGATTTTTTTTTTTGGTATTTTAACAACATATTCAACGATTTCTCTCATTTAGAACATTTAGTCAAAGTTGACTCTAGTCGTTGAATTTTAAATTGAAGATCGCTATTTTCTTTCATTAAATTTGAACAACGATTAATAGAGATTTTCCTTTTCTCAGCATCAATTTGTTTCAAAACCAAATTTTTGTTTTCAAGTGCTTTGATTTTAGCACAGGACTTAGAAATTTCAATTTCAAATTGTTTTCGCTTTTCCAAATCAAGTTTTTCAATTTCATTCTCAAAATCACGATTTTCTTTCTTCAAATTCACGTTATCACTTTTAAGTAATTATAAATCAGTTTTAAATTTCAAAGGATCATTACTCAAAAATTGAAAAATTTTCATTCTGAAAACGATGAATTCTTAAATTTTTCAAGTTTTCTTTCTAAACTGTTATTTTCTTGAACTAGTTTTGACCTAACAAATTTCAATTTCTTAACTTTTAGTTCAAGAGAATCAACGGTTTTTGTGAGATCGTGACACATTAAAATTAAATCTTTATAAGTAAAATTCGATACATCACTTGAATCCTCTTCACTTCTTTCCGAATAAGATTGAGCCATAAGACACAAATTAGCTTCCTCTTTATCACTTTCAAAAACTTCTTCTCCTTCCTCGTTATCCCATGTAGCAGCAAAAGCCTTCTTCTTTCTTCTGAACTTCTTCTTTCCATTTTTATGTTGTGGGAAATTTGGTTTAATACGTCCGGGTTTCTTGCAATTGTAGCAAAACACTTCATCGTATGAACTTTCTGAACTTTCGGACTTGTTAGTTTTTGAATTCTTCTTTTGTGTCTTGTAATTTCCTTTGGCCCACTTTCTCAAAACCATGGCTAGCTCTTCAGCGGGATCTTCATCATTACTTTCAACAGTATTATTTAGAGCGATCGCCTTTTTCTTTGATTCAGAATTCTTTCGTTCTTCTCCTGCGTTTAACTCCATCTTGTAAGTAATCAGATTTCCGATCAACTCTTCCATGCTTATTTTATTCAGATCTTTTGATTCTTGAATCGCCATCACCTTAGCTTCAAAATTCATCGGTAGCAATCTCAATAATTTTTTGATCAATTCCACTTCGGTATAAGTTTTCCAAGAGCTTTTGCATTGTAGACTAGTAATGAGAAGCGTCCATGCATCTCTTTTATATCTTCGTCTTTTTGCATAGAGAAATTTTCATATTCATTGCTGAGTTGAGCGAGAGGAGATTCCTTAACTTGAGAAGTACCTTCGTGTGTGACCTCCAACATTTGCCATATTTCATGCATTGTCTCACAATGAGAGATTCGATTAAATTCAATTTTATCAAGAGCATAGATTGAAGCATTCATCGCTTTGGCATTAGTTGAAAATATTTCTTTATCATTAGCATCCACCTGTCTTTTGATTTAGAATTTCAACACCATTAACAATAACAGTGGGAGATCTATAACCCATTTCAATAATATCCCACACATCATGTAATGATACGGATTTCGCCCGGACTTAATCGATCGCCAAATCGACCAAGACCATTCAAAATCCGAATACGTTAACTCTGGGAATACAAAACATTAGAACAAATAATAGAAGACTTTTATAAACATTATGATAATGTTACATCAGAGTACAGAATATCAGAGTACATCGAATAAATAATAATACAGCGGAAGATTAATTTACAATAAACTTGATATAATGCAGCGGAAGACTATCATTGCTCTGGCCACAGCTTTAAGCTTCGATCCAGAATCCTGCCTAATAAATAGATATCTGCAAAACAAGCCACTCGACTGCACGTGTGGATAAAGGGCACCTGAGTTTGCAAGTGAAACAAACTACAGGTCCGTCATGGGACTGGTATGAGAAATCTTTACTTGACTTATCTAATAATAATAAGGCTAATCGCAGGGCCATGCCGCTAACACGGAACGGGTTTACTCCATTGGATTGCCAGTGCATGAAATAAAGTAAATCGATAAAACAACGCAATGCTTTTTAGAAAAATGAAACCATTATAAGAATCAAGTCCCATCACACAACGCAACGCAAACCGGAGGATAGAGTTTTACCTTATAATGGTCAAAAAAATGGTTGATACGATAAAATGGATTTGTTATTATTATTAGTGTATATATGTTTCAAAAACATTTCAATCATAATATATCAATCATAGATGGCATAGCTACCATATACTGTGTCGCCATACTACTTATACAATCAAAACCGCATGGTGTCGTATTGGAAGTTGGATTTACATCATGAACCAAGGCAAGAGATAGTCCTTACGGAATTCGAGACAATCTAGCCCATGTCTTAGGATACAGCCGCAACTACACCTAGGAGCGCCAGGGCCGGTCCACACATATGTTAGTGGATTAGTTAAGCCTGAACAATACGTTTCTCCGCCCTGTGGGTCGTAAATAGAGCCACTAGGGACTCAAATAACCGAGGCGCCTCGCAATCCATCATCCACATAAGTAAAAATGTCGGGCCTTGTAAAACCCCAGACACCACTTTTAGCTAGAAAGAAACGCATGTCCTCCCTGGGGTCCTTCTCCCATTTCTGGTCCATACCGGGGTGTGAGGCTCACGAAGTATCGCTACACAAAGCTATGCTAAATAATGATGTGCTTTGATCATCAACCACAAGGCTCTGCTTTTCAACAAAAGGCATGATCATTTGCATCTTAGCATACCACATTGTCAATCCATACCATACCATTGAGTTCTGCAAATATATTACCTCTAAGCTCGTACGTCTTAGAGAAGGGCGTTATGCGAGAGAATAAATTATCCACCACCAAACAGATATATATTTAGCAGAGATCAACGAATACAATATAAAGGAGTACAGCGTCAGACATACCATCCATTTACAAGTCCGTTCTGGGTCTGAACGAAACCTGAGACACCTTGTTCCTCGTCCCGTATGTCCAATACAGGAGTGAGGTGCTCGCATATCCGGTCGATCTCCAAGTACGTCTAGACGATCACCACTTATTACCTTGTCTTGGGATGCCTCCCAATCAAGACATCAGTAATAATCCAAACGATGTGAAGACCTCCTGTCTTCAACCACCATCTTCATCTTCGACATTTAATCGTCATAGTATTTATTCAGAATGGGTTAAACCTAGTCTTTCTGAATAACTCGTGTATTTTGTAATCAAAAGCAAGTGTTATAAAAACACATCAAATGCCTCATCCCAATTTAGAATATTCTTTTAAATAAATATTCACGTTACTAGGGAAAGGTTCCCATCAATTTTATTAAAGATAAATTCTTTAAATTTATTCTTTAATCTTCTTTTTAATGATTCATTAAAACTCTAATTTTGTTTTAATATCAAAAATCATTACTTTATTATTATTCAACTTTAAGGAATTAATCTTGTCTTTAACTGGGTTAAAGAACAAATGTCATTTAAAAACATTATTCCTGATAAACCCCAAAATCATCTTCCATAAATGGAATTTTCACAGAAATCAAATCAATATTTAATCGATATAAATTCCTGTACCAGACCATTAATATAAATGGAATAACGGCAAAGCCCTTTTGAATTCCATATGTAGTAATGGTCTTCATCTACAGAAGCTCATCTTGATTATTACCAATCGAATTCCATTCAATTCCAGTTTAATCTATTAAATTGGAAAACTTTACTTTGGAGAATTTCCAATTAAATCTTAATAAAAGATTTATAATTTCCAAATTATATTTTCACTATTAATTGAGTTAAAGAACAAATGTCGTTTAAAAACACAGTTCACAATAAACCCAATTTACCTTTCATTTTATTCCAATTATTAAATATAATTGAAAAACTCTAAAATCTTAATTAAAATATTTATTCTTTTCATACAGGGTTCAAAAACAGTGTTATTTAAGACACCATTCACGACAAACCAAAATCCACTTTATTTTATTTCCAAATAAATATTAATTAATTGGAAAACTCCATTAAATCTTGATTAAAGATTTATTCTATTTCTTTATTAAAACAATGTTTTCAAAATATTAGATTTTCGAAACTACTACTTTTTATTCTATTCATTATAAAATGAATAAAAACGATCGATAAACCCGTTAAGGTTAAAATGGCGTTTCAACTTATAATGGGCTAAATAGTCCAATTCATTACCATGTCCATTTATGGTTTATAATGGGCTAGACCTCCCATATTAGGCCTACAACTTGCGGATGCTGGACATGTCGGTCGAGTCCAGGCAGACTTATCCCACAAGTTGGGCTCAACCTCGTGTCATAGCCCGCTTCGTATTTGCAAACTTAGACCTCTCATATTAGGTTTAACATTAGTGGCTGCTGGATATGTCGGTCGGGTCCGGGCAGACTTCCACCACAAATGCAACCTAACCTCGTGTCAAAAGTGCAATTATAATTTTTTAATTGTAATTATTTCACAGAAAAATATTCATTATTTTTAACTATTCTTTATATAAAAATGTTTTTTTTTGCTTTCAAATATTATTTATTTAAAAGATATTCTGAATCGGAATGCAACTCAATCAATTACCATATATTTTCAGTTATATGGATTTCATACATCACATGTACATAACAATAGTGAGAAATAATCAATAAAAAATCCGTTCACATCCAGAGTGAAATTTATAACTGTGTGGGCATTAAAATAAATAAATAAATAGTGCTCATCACAGACTGTCAATCCATCGATTGACATATAGCTAAATATTGGGACTAGTGTATGACAAATACCATCCCAACACCCTTGTGGGGTTTTCAAACAACAACGGTCCACATAAATAAATCATTGGATAATGAATTTAATCGATTAGAATTCGGTTTAAATTATCTTCTACTTAACCAATTTCCATTGTTTAAATTATAAATAAGCATTTTTAACTTAATTTCTACCAAAGTATATATTTTGACAAGTAATTATTTTTATTCTTGTCTAACATGATAATATTTTTATTTGACTTAAAATATTCTACATAAATGACATATTTAGTTCAACATGTCATTTTCTAAATAAATGACATTTTTATGTACATGAACGTATCTAAATAAATGACGTTTTTATTTTAATATAACCTTTCTAACTAAAATGAAATTTTTATATTCTAACTAAAATGACATCTTATATATATTCTAACTTAAAATTACCTTTTTATATATATTAACATTTGTAATAAAAATGATATTTTTATTTTAAAATAACATATCTGACTATAATGACATGTATATATTAACATAACATGATTAACTAAAATGATATTTTTATATTTGATAATTTTAAATGAACATAAATGAAAACTTTCATATTTGACATAAATGACATCTTCATAAATAACATAAATGATATTTTTATATTTAATAACTTTAAATGAACATAAATGAATACTTCCATATTTGACATAAATGACATCTTCCTATATAACATAAATGATATTTTTATATTTGATAATTTTAATGAACATAAATGAATACTTTCATATTTGACATAAATGACATCTTATTTAACATGACAATATTCTAACAAAATGACATTCATCTTTAACAGGTTTTTATATTTCTATCTAATGATCATTTTGATCATTTCTACATGCACTTCTAAATAAAATGACATTAATATTCTAGCATGACATTTATAAATAAAATGACATTTATATCCTAACATGGCATTTATAAATAAAATGACATTTACATTCTAACATGGCATTTATAAATAAAATGACATTTACATTCTAACATGGCATTTATAAATTAAATGACATCTTATTCTAATCAAACATTTTATATAAAAATGACATTTCTATCAATAATGACATTATTATTTCTAATATGACATTCTAATCCATTGACCTTTTTATTCTAAATACACATTTCTAATAAAGATGATCTTTTTATTCTAAATTATCATTTCTAATAATGATGATCTTTTTATTCTAAATAATCATTTCTGATAAAGATGATCTTTTTATTTAACATGACATTCTATGACAAAGATGATATTCTTATTCTAATGCAACATTTTTATAACAAAAATGTTATTTTTATTTTAACACGACATTTTATAATAAAAATGTTATTTCTTTTATATTGCAACATTTTAAACTAAAAATGTTATTTTTTTTCTAATGTAACATTTTATAACAAGAAGTGTTATTTCTATCCTAATATAATATTTTATACAAAATGTTATTTCTTTCTAATGTAACCTTTTATAACAAGAAATGTTATTTCTATTCTAATATAACATTTTATACAAAATGTTATTCACATTTCCAATGTAATGACATTTTTAATTTAGATAAACATTCCTAGTAGATGACATTTTCAATAAATTACAATTTCTAATAAATGACATTCTCAATAAATGACATTTTTAAATCTAAATAAACATTTTTAATGGAAATAGTATGTTTAATCTAAATAAACATTTCTAAGGAAAATGACATATTTTCATTAACAAAATATGAATGTCAATAAATGGCATATTTTCATATACAAAATGATACGACCCCATTCCCCGTACGACGGTGGCAAGGGTAATCTTTGGAATATAACACATAAACAGATAACAGCAGAACAGAAATAAATAAATACACCAGATATTGTACAATAGAATAAACTAGATAAACATAATCATCAGAGTTACATAGTATACAGGATCATACTTAGTACAACTACAGTTCAGCTATACATAAATGTTTACAGCGGAAAACAAACATAATATGTACAACAGGAGCTGAACAATATAAAAAGAGATAAATGATAGAATCCATCTTCAGCTCTAGCTATCCAGGAACAGCCTACTAAAACCTGAATATAAGAATGCCCGTGTAGAAACAAGGGCACCCGAGTTTGCAAGTGAAACAAACTACGAGTCAGTCATGGGACTAGTATGAGAAATCTACTTAACTTATTTTATAATATGGCCAATCACAGGACCACGCCACTTTCGTGGAACGGGTTTACTCCATTGGATTGCCAGTGCTTTAAAACAAGTAAATCTTTTAAACATCGCAATGCTTTTTATAAAAATGAAGACATTATAAGAATCAGTTCCCATCACACAATGCAACACAAACAGGAAGATAGAGTTTTATCTTATAACGGCCAAAATATACTTGATACGAGCAAAACAAATCATTTGATATTATTGCTAGTATATATATGTTTCAAAAACAATTTCAATCATAACTATCAATCATAGATGGCATGGGTACCATATATCATGTTGCCATATATATATATATATATATATATATATATATATATATATATACACACAATCAAAACTGCACGATGTCGTATTTGGAAATTGGTTTTCCATCATGAACCAAGGCAAAAGATAGTCCTTACCGAATTCGAGACCATTTAGCCCATGTCTCAGGATCAGAACGCATCGTCCCTTTGGAGCCACAGGGCCGGTCCACCGATGTGGATTAAAATGCCTGAATCTGCTTTTCCCCGCCCTTTGGGGCGTAAATGAGTCCTATGACTCCATCGGTTCCACATAGTCACTGATATATCTGAGGCGCCTCGCAACGGCAACAACCAAACAGGTGAAAATAATATAAATGTCAGGGCTGTAGGTCACTGACACCACCCTAGCTAGAAGGAAACGCATGTCCTCCCTGGATCCTTCTCCCGTTTCTGGTCCATACCGGGGTGTGAGGCTCGCGAATTCACATTATACACGAAGCTATGCCACACAGGCCATGCTTTGATCATCAACCACAAGACTTATGCTTTTCAACAGAAGCCTTGATCATCTGCCACTTAGGAATGCCACACAAGCAATTCACTCCATGCGACTGATTTCTATCGATATATAACCCCTGAGCTCGTACGTCTCAGAGAAGAGTGTTAAGCAAGAGAATAAATTCTCCGCTGCCAAACAGATATATATTTAATAGAGATCAATCAGCACAGAACAAAATCCAATGTCAGACACACAGTTCATTTACAAGTTCGTTCTGGGTCTGAATGAAACCGGAGGCGCTCAATACCTCGCATACCCGTACAATCAACAAGTACATCCGGACGGCTACTACTTCAGCCCCGTCAAGGTAGCTACTCCTATCATGAGCATCAGTAGCACCCCTCCATTCGACGTGAAGATCATTGGTCTTGCACCGTCTTCATATCTTCGACTTTTAATCGTCGATCAATTATTTGAAATAAGAATCAACTCGGCCTTTTCAAATAATTCACGTATATTTAGAATTTCAAATCAATTCATTTCGATGATTAAATTATTCGATATCACTAATTCTGTTCTTTAATGTAATTTTCACGCCAAACACATTAAACCATCAAATATCACATAAACTGAGCAAATTCAGTTTATTTCCATTCCATATCATTTATAATGTTTTATCACGATTTATCTCTATTTTCATTTATTTAAAAAAATAGCCAATTCACTCAAACGACACTTCAGGCCATAACGCGGTCGTGGTGCTGTTTTTCTTCAGATTTGATTTACACATATCTGAAAATCTAACAATTGGATCTTCTCAAATTTTATATCATTAGAAAGATCTTTTCAAAACGAATCTGACGGTTTCAGTTTTGGGAAAATCCGACGGTCGGATCTCCCGAAACAATCGTTTGAAGTTATGATTTCAAAATACGAACTACAGCGTCGTTATTCAATTTAATTTAATTATATATATATATAATCGATTCTGGCGCTGATTTTCTTTAGATTTGAATTAAACATTCCAAACAATCCAACCATTGGATCTCTACAAAGTGGGTGTCGTTGGAAAGATATTTCCAAAGTGAACCCAATGGTTTTGATTTCGAGAAAATTCGATGGTCGGATCTCCCGCACTAATCGTTTGAAATCAAGGTTTCAAAACAGGAACTGCAGCTTCGTTATTCGATTTATTTTAATAATATTTATATAAATAGATATAAATATAATTCTTTCTTCGATTTCAAAACCATCTTCACTTTATATATTTGATAAAAATGATATTTTTATCATCAAAATATTTATTTCAACACATGAATATTTTTAGCACTTCATTTTCACAATAAAAATGTAAATTTTATAGTTCAATCTATATATTCAACACATGAATGTTTTCAACTTCACACACATGATAAAAATATGATTTTTATCGTTCTATTTCTTTATTCAACACATGAATGTTTTCTATAGTTTATATATATAAATAAAATGTGATTTTTATCTTCCAAAGAATTCATTCAACACATGAGCTTCATTCAATACATCAATTTCTATTCAACACATGAATATTTTCTATAGTTTATATATATAATAAAAATGTGATTTTTATTGTAAAACAATTTATTTCAAAACACGATTATTTTATATAGTTCATATAAAAGGTAAAAATATTATTTTTATTTTTCAAAGAGTTCAACACATGAATTTATGTTCAACACATGAATATAGTTTCAACACATGAAAATAATTCTAAAACATGAATATTATTGAAAATTTCGGCAGCATAACGGCAGGGTAGTTAAAACCGGCACCGTCCCTAGTACGGCTCCTCGCTCTACCTTAAAACCTCGCGGTTTTTGACAATGGGGATTTCATGCATCTAATTCGTACGCAGAAGAGCATGTTTATTTTTCTTTTCCACAAACTAATCCTATGTGCTTTCATCCAAAATAATTCTCAACCACAAACATGTATTTTTCAACCACAATCAATCATTCATGATTTACACCAAATTTCACATCAACCAATAATCCAAACAATATCACAACCAATAAATATCGTCGATGGTCTGTGGACGAGGGGAGTATATATATATTTGTATATAAATATATTTCAATTTCATTTCACTACATTTCAATCATTTCGACGCATGTATGATTTTTACAATGCATATATAACTTATACATCGAACATACAACTTATACAACGCTTATACATGAGGTGTACAACATTTATATAACTTATATATTGACTATATAATTTATACATCGTTGTTTTCCATAGCGTTTATAATTCAGAAATCTCACATTGGATTCCACTCCACCAAAAATAGCAGAAGGTTTAGAAAAATATCCGGTCTCTTCTAGAATGTAGAAGACGTCTTCACGGTCCCGGCGTCTCTTATTTCACTGGATTTCGTAAAAAAACGAGAAAGATATGATTTTTACAGTGAAATCAAAAACTGTAGCACTTTAAATTGCTATAGAACATTTCAAATAATATAAAGGCGTTACCTTCAAATTTCGTTCAAACCTAGGTCGCGGATTTCTGCCCAAGCCGTTTCTCGATATGTGGATCGGGTTGCCACCTTGAAGTGCTTGGAAAGGCGCAGGTTCGCCGGAAGTGGGGTGCGGATCGGTGGCTCCAGGCGCGAGCGGCGACGGTTCAAAGTGCCAGACTTTGGCGAGGTGATTCTCTCGATTCACGCGACGATATGGGGTAAAAGTGGTACGGATTTGAAGCTAATGTCGAGCTCTTCAAAATCCTCCACAGGAGCTGGGGCTGATTCGGCGTGTAGAGGGAGAAAACGAAGAGAGAAGGGGGAGAGACTTTCCGTCATGCGCCTGAAGGGGGTTACGGGGAGAGAGAAAGCAGATGGGCCAATGAGAATTATTTTATTTTATTTATATATTATCAAAATTCTAAAATACCCCTCTTCATGTATTAACTCCAATCCAAACCCAACGACTGTCGTCCCTAGCTAAATACCCCCATTCCAAACACAATGGGATATGTTTCATAGGCCCATTCGACTGTTTCACTCAGTTTTCCTTCAAATTAAAATATAAAACATTCAATATTCGATTTGAACGTACATTTCAATTAGCCGGGGCCGCGTACTAATTCTAAAAGTTCCAGAAAAATAAATCTGGCTATGTTATGACGATACGGTCCCAACAAAACTAGTTTTGTTGAATTCTGAGACTATTTGAAAAATGGCCATTTTCTGGTCGATCCAATTTTACTGAAACTGACCAAACAACCCGGAAAATGCGAGCCAATTTAAAATTTCTAAATTGGTTATTTTCAAAGAATTTAAACGATTGAAATAGAATATTTCAATGAAGTATTGAACTGGAAATAGTAAGGCCGTTTGAAAATTTGAATTCAAACTTTGACTGACTGTACCGAGCAGTAAATATAATGGATTTTAGTGAAACCAAAAATATTTAAATATGTTTATGAATACCTTTCTAACGAATCTGAAAAATCAAAGTTTCATAACGGGAATCAAAAGTTATGGCCAAATGAATTTTCAGAAAGGTCACTATATAGAATATATAGCCCTTGAAAATAGACATTTTGCAAACGACCTCGGTATTCGACAAAACCACTTTCGTTGGATTCGGGATGTCAAACTATTGCTAGGTTTAAAATTTCATAATTTTTGAAGCTAGTATGTGAGCGTGGCAAAAGAAAATGTGATTGGTCAATTTCTGTTAAATGGGGTCGACCAAAAAATAGCCAGTTTTCAAACGATCTCAGAATTCGACGAAACTATTTTACCGTATCATCAAAACATAGCTAGGTTTATTTTTCTGGAATTTTTTGAATCAGTTTGTGGCCCTGGCAAATTGAAATGTACGTTCAAAATGAAATATTAAATGTTTTATACTTTAATTTGAAAAATAACTGACTGTAACAGTCGAATTGGCCAACGAAAAATATCCCATTGTGCCCGGGATGGGGGTATTTAGCTGAGGGCGACAGTCATTGGGTTGAAATTGGTGTTCGTTTGTTCAAAAGTATATTTTTGAATTTAAAATAAAATATATGGGCCAACCCCCCTCTTTTCTTTCACTTCTGCTTTGACCGGTCAAACTCGATCAAACCCCCCCCCCCCCCCTTCACGAACGACGGAAGTGCTCCCATCTTTCCGACCCAATCGCCGCCGCCACGTCCACTTTCAGCGCCCCCTCCAGTTAAGTTTTCCGTTCATCTCTCCCTCCTCAATAAATCCATACAAAATACGACTGGTATAGTGGGATATTGGCGTCGATTTACCTCGGGGAAGGCGCCGTCTTAGGAGCTCCGCCGTGCGCTACAGGGACCACCGAGTTGAGTGCCACCACCGGCTCTAGAGACCCTATTCAAAGCACTTCGACGTTGCAGCACCTGATCGTGACAACACTTCACGGATCGAGAGGAAATTTAAAATCTAGTTTTGAAGGTTTACTGAGGTAAATGGCTTTAATTTTTCTGATTTGAAAATAACACTTTTAAGTGTAGCAAACTTTGAAAAATCATATCTTTATGGTGTGTTGACGAAATTCGATGAAACAGGAAATGTCATGACCGCAAGGAGGCTCTCCACCATCTAGAAGAGACCGCGGATTTTTCTGAGCTATCTACGATTTTTAGCACTTCGAAAACCAATGTGAGAACTCTAAATCGAAATGTGTGAATGAAATCGCGTTGTATAAATTATATAAGCGGAGTGTAAATTATATACACATTGTATACCTCAAGTACATGTGTTGTATAAGTTTTATGAGCGATGCGTAAATTATACAAGCGTTGTATGAAAGGTATATGCTTTGAATTGTGTTGAAATGCAAGTGAAATATAAATTATATATATATATACTCCCCTCGTCCACAAACAATGGACGATATTAATTGATTGTGATTGGCGTGAAAATATGTGATACGACGAATGGTTGAAAATAATTGTTTGTGGTTGATATTGTGGTTGAAAAATGCCTTTGTGGTTGAAAAATACCCTCTTGTGGTTGAAAACAAATTAGAATAGAATTGTGGAAATGAAAATAAAACATGCCGCCTGTGTGCGAACTAGATGCATGAATCCTCATTGTCAAAAACCGCGAGGTTCTAAGGTAGAGCGAGGAGCGGTACTAGAGACGGTCCCGGTTTTAACTACCCTGTCGTTATGCTGCTGAAATTTTCTGAAAAATTCATGTGTTGAATGGCGTTCGTATTTTAAATAAATAGCTTTAACGATAAAAATCACATATATATATATACAAACTATAAACAACATTCATGTGTTGAATAGAAATTCATTCGATGAATAGAAATTCATGTGTTGAATGGCGTTCGTATTTTAAATAAATAGCTTTAACGATAAAAATCACATATATATATATACATACAAATTATAATCAACATTCATGTGTTGAATGGCGTTCGTATTTTAAATAAATAGCTTTAAGGATAAAAATCACACACACACACACACACATACACATATATATATATATATATACAAACTATAAACAACATTCATGTGTTGAATAGAAATTCATTCGTTGAATAGAAATTCATGTGTTGAATGGCGTTCGTGTTTTAAATAAATAGTTTTAAAAATAAAAATCACATTTATTTATATATATATATATACAAAATATAAAGAACATTCATGTGTTGAATAGAAATTCATTCGTTGAATAGAAATTCACGTGTTGAGTGGTATTCATATTTTAAATAAATTGATTAAACAATAAAAATTACATTTTTATTGTGAATAGGAAGTGTAAAAAACATTCACGTGTTGAATAAATATTTCTAGTGATAAAAATATTACTTTTATCATGTATACGCTTCGCTAAAAATATACACGTTTTGAAAAAAATATTTGTTTGCTAGAAATATTATTATTAGCTTTGTTCTACATATATATACATGTGTTGAACAGAGAAAATGGATTAGCTGTCGAGTAAAGAAATTATTTGCATGTCCGACAAATAGGTAAGCCTTGATGAGTTGGCTGCGCAATTTTATTTTTATATCAACTCCTGTGAATGCCATTGGATGCGGAGTGCTGGTTATTCTGTGTGTAATAATAAACATCGCCATAGGATAGTAACAATTAATTTTGAACTACACTACATGGCATACTTCTTGACGATAGGCATACTTCATCATATACCACATAAGCATTTGGAGCTTGTGTGACGAGGTTGAAGATTTACCGTACGAGCGCGAGGTTTGTATGGCGATGACTATATATTACAAGTTGAACTGATGACTGATATGGACCATATAAAATATAACGATAAATTGCCAACTTAATAAAAACCCCACACGGGTCTGGAGTTGACAATAATCACGTCTCTCTAGTTATTAGATATGACACATGGATTATTTATTCCCATACGGGACGAGGTGATGAGGATTTATCCTCTGGAGTAATTAAAAATACACACTCCCTCAGGCTTGAAAGGGTGGCGAGAATTTATTCTCTGGAGTTATTATCTATACACGCTCCCCTGTATACACCAGAATATATCACTATAAATATGTGTATGCTTTATAGGATTTATTGTGTACCTATTACAGCTCAATAAATTTCCAAACCCCTTCCCGTACAAAGGAGGTTATGGCGAAATTTTTTGAAATATAAAGGCGTTAGTGAAATATTTGAAGTGAAAACGATATTGAAATTAAATAATGAACTATGTTTATATATATATAAATATAAATAGAATTGAAAGGAATCGAGGCCGTGCAGTTCGTGTTTTGAAATCGTAACTTCAATCGATTAGTACGAGAGATCCGACCATCGGATTTTCCCGAAACCGCAACCGTTGGGTTCGCCTTGGAAATATCTTTCCAGCGGCACCAACTTTGTAAAAATCCAACGGTTGGATTGTCTGGAATGTTTAATTCAATTCTGAAGAAAAACAGCGCCAGAAACAATTATATTTATATATAAATATAAATATAATTAAATTAAATCGATTAACGACACTGCAGTTCGCGTTTTGAAACCTTAACTTCAAATGATTAGTGTGGAAGATCCGACCGTCGGATTTTCACGAAACTGGAATCGTTGGGTTCGCTTTGGGAATATCTTCCCAGTGATATAAACTTTGTAGAAATCCAACGGTTAGATTTCCTGATATGTGTAAAACAAATTTGGGGAAAAACAGCGCTAGTGCCACGACACGACCTGAAACGTCATTTAATTAAATATGGCCATTTTTAAATAAATAAAAATGGCGAAAAATCGTTATAAAATATTATAAGCGACATGGATTGGAAATAAACCAATTTTGCTTGATTTGCTAAATATTTGATGGATTGTATGTGTTTGACATAAAAATTACACTAAAGAACTAAAATGTGAATGTCGAATAATATAACCATGGAAAGAATTGATTTGAATTCTAATTACGTGAATTATTTGAAAAGGCAGAGCTAATCCTCATTTCAAATAATTGATCGAACGATTCGAAGTCGAAAATACAAAGACGGTTCAGGACCGACGATCTTCATATCGGATGGATGGGCGCTGCTGAGGTTCCTGATTGGAGTAGCTACCTTGAAGGAACGGAAGTAGTAGACGTCTGGACGTATGTGTTGATTGTACGTGTAACACCCCACGTCCATTAATGTCACTCACGAAGGGAATGCAATAACTTCCATGGAGGTTATAAGTGAATATAGAACAGAAAAATTACAACAAGACAGATAGTAAATAGTACTTGGAAATCTAAAACTTCATTTTATTGTAGCGGAAATTAAACATGTTTGTTACATCATAAAACCATAGATCATAACCAAGTACAATATCCATCTTCATAAAAACAAAATACATAATCCCATTACATAAATAGCCATTAAAAAGATAACAAGCTGGACTTTACTTCAACGGTCCAAGCTTTCCAAAGAGAGATGAAGCAATTCAATCAAACTCCACTAGAGTTGGGCCCAACCTGAGGACCTGGAGGGGGAAAAAGGATAGAAATAGAGGGGGTCAGACATAAAGTCTGGCGAGTATGATAATTCTAACAATACTATTATCAAAATAACTAGACTAAGGCATAAGCTGGAAGACAAGTAAATGTCTATGAACTCTTAGGAAGATAAAGATAGCGTTTAAGATAACGTTAAAGATAACGGTAAAGGCACACCTAATTACTAATGAATGATTACTACACTGCACCGCACATTACTACACTGCACCACACCAGTCACCCTATTGTTTGATCCCACTTGCTTCACACAGAAACTTTATAAATAGCCTTACGTACCCCTAGCTGACTACATAGGTGTCGTCTGCCCCTATCTCCACTAGGTGTACCCCACTACCCACTTTTGATCGGCTCCCTACTCGTAGATACCCGTGCTGGCCCCACAGTGGGGTGTATCACTCCCCTAGAGTGGCAACCCGATACAACTTGAGAATACACGGCTAATACCTACATGATGCAACAACGTCATACCCACCAGCCCGGGTCCACACACGCATATGAAACCCGTTGGACTTGCATTGCCACCGCTCCCCATTTTGGCCTCTTACAGTCAAACCCAGCATGTGTGTCCCATCCTCGACTTGGATCGAGCCCACAAAGATACGTTTGGGATACTGGTCGAAATGGGCCCCCACAAGCTACCCACCTAAGCTTGTCACTAGTATATCCCACTTAACCCTCTTAGTCATGTTCATTTACATGTGTGTTTGGTTAAGTCTTACTAATCATATTTCACATGCCACTAAGGGCACCCCCTAGATTCCTCATGCCACCCAAGGCACCTACTTAACCCCCATGTCCCACCTTACATGTTTATCTGGTTAAGTATTTCTTAATTAATTCAGGCCATAACCTCATAAAGACCTCTCACATTAGACCGACATTTATGGCAGCTGGATTTGCCGGGCGGGTCCGGGCAGTCTTACACCATAAAAGAGTCTAAACTCGTGTCTTTACAACCATTATGCTTTAGTTTAGGCCTAGGACCTCTCACATTGGGCTGACATTTGTGACCACTGGATTTGCCGGGCGGGTCCGGGCAGGTTTACGTCACAAACGAGTCCAACCTCGTGTCCTAAGCATTGATTAACACTTAAAATCTTTTACCCCCGTTTTAATAATTCCCTATTCAAATTATTAATTAAGTCAACTTTTAATGATGTCCATAATTGACTCAATTATAGCCATCCACTTATGGCATGCAAAATCATATCAATTGCACCCCAACTTTTTAATATTAAATCCTTAATATTACCCCTACCCCACGTTTATACGTTCGCTTATTCAACGCATAATATAGGCTAGACTTGTATAGTCTAACACCTAGCACAAAGATAAATTATCACAACATATAGACAATTAAAATAAATCTAATCATAATAGGGGCGAAACTTGCATAAACTACACATGTTAAGGATCAAAAGGTGTCAACTTGTTAAATGTCTCAATTTACATGATTTGATCATAGCCCAAATCTATACATAAACTTGCATATGGGGTTTTTAGGCAACATAATGATGGTGTGAACTAGCATAGGATATCACATATGTCATAGCATAATTCTAGATGTCATAATAGATGTCTTGGCATATGTTCATAACTTTTCTAATCAATCTAACTTGCATATGTGACTTGTCATATAGATCAACATAACCCAAACATGATGATTTAATTAATATGAACTAACTAGCATAGATGGTAACATCATGGCCTTTTTAACATGTATGATTCATCACAACTTAGCATAGAAACTTTGAACATACATAACATCATCATAGCATGATTTACAACATATAAGATATCATCATCACATAACATTGAATTTACAATATACATGATAGCAAAAGAGGTTTACAACAACATATATGATAATTCACATCATCTACTCATAATCCATTCATAACTCAACCTAATTAAAATGATAATAATCCTGTTAAGATCATCATACTCACAATTTAGAGAAGAAAAGAGAGAGTTTTGCTTTGCTTTAGGGTTGAGAGAATTAGAACTGAATTTGCTTTTCTTCTTTCTTAGTTGGCGGCGGCTCCATTGATTTCCATGGCGATGGTATGACGGTAACTATTCTATTTTAATTAGGTTTAGGGTTAGCATTAGGATGTATTTATAGGTATAGGAAGTTATTTAGGACCATTAGATTAACCCTGAACTATGAGAACCAATCAAATGCAAAATCTACATTTGAGCGAATCGGCCCATGGGTTGACAGCCAAACACCCTGGATTAACCCCTAGTCGACCCAGCAAGGCTCGGGTCGACCTCAAAAATGGGACGGTTCGGTTATTTCCCCTCCCAATTCGCTGTTTTGAACTTTTTCGCATATTTTTTTTAATTTATATATATATATATATATATATCAATATATATATTTCTCTGCGCAACCCATTTCACTTAATTCTTTTCTAAAAATTAAGTATACTTTAATTTGTGAATTTTAATGTTATAAAATTACGGGGTGTTACATTCTCCCCTCCTTAAAGGATTTCGTCCTCGAAATCTCCAAGTCAAGAAGAATGTATATCCTACCATCTAATCGTCCATCTACTCAACCATCAAACACCAGCATCCATTGTCCTTAAAAGACTTCTAATGCTTTAATGTTTATATGCACATTGTGTGTATATGTCCATATCTAATGCTAAATTAGGCGGTCTACTGATTCAGTCGACCTCCTTAGTGCAATTCATGATAGTGCCATGCGTCCAATATATATGCAAAAGATTCCTAATGATACATATTAATTCTATATGCGTGCACAACCATCCACCCGAATGCAGCAACTATATGATAATACAACCATTATACATCCATTTTACTAAATACATCCATATATATGCAATATGCAATATGTAGTGACCGAGCCGATCTGGTGCGTAATAGTGTGTGTATATGCATCCACGAGCAACCACTAGCAAACACTTGCATCCACTTTGCATCCACCATACATAACATGTCTCAAACACATGTTTCAACCATAGGATTATCCTAACTAAAGGTCAAAGATACTAGCGAGAGGATATACTAAAGATAAGGTAAGTACAAGCTAAGCGATAAAGGAGAAATTAAAGGACATACCCTAAAAAGAAAAGGGTATCGTGAATGCATCTTCTCATCCATCTCCCAAGTAGCGTTGCTCTCATCATCTCCCCATTGAACTTTGACTAGTCTGACCTCTCGATTCCTTAACCTCATGATCTCCGACCCAAGAATGCGCGTAGGAGCTCGTCGAATTGTCGCATCACGCTCTATCTCCACCTCTCTAAGCAAGCTCGGCTCTACCACTTCCGCGGTCTCGTGCAAGCACTTCCTCAAATGTGACACATGGAATACGTCATGTACACCACTAAGTCTCTCGGGCAACTCCACTCTGTACGCCATCCGTCCAATCCTCTCCTTAATAGGAAACAGCCCTACAAACCTTGGTGCTAATTTCCCAACGGAACCAAAGCGAACAACGTTTCGTAATGGAGACACTTTGACAAAGACCATGTCCCCAACTTCAAACTCGAGATCTGTCCTCCTCTTATCCGCATAAGATTTCTTCCTATCTTGCGCTGCTTTCATCCTCCTTTTAATCACGTCGATCTTCTCCGAAGTCCCCCTAATCATATCGGGCCCAAGTAAGATCTTATCCGTAGATTCCCACCAACATGTAGGTGAACGACAAGGTCGTCCATAAAGAGCTTCGAATGGTGCCATACCAATGCTGGACTGAAAGCTGTTATTATATGCGAACTCCACCAATGGAAGATGCTCTTCCCACGTACCCCCAAAGTCTAGGATACAGAGCCTCAACAGATCCTCTAGAATGCGATTCACCCTCTCGGTCTGGTCGTCCGTCTGAGGATGATATGCGGTGCTCAAACATAACCGAGTCCCTACCGCCCCTTGTAAGCTTCTCCAAAATTCGCTAGTGAAAATAGGATCGCGATCGCTCACTATGCTAGAAGGAACACCGTGCAAACGAACTATCTCTCGAACGTATACAGAAGCTAACCATGGAGAAGTCCTCTTACTCTTCACGGGAATACAATGGGCGCTCTTAGTAAGTCTATCTACTATAACCCAAATTCCCGTATTACCCCTCCTCGATCGCGGTAATCCATCCACAAAATCCATCGAGACACTCTCCCACTTCCATAGTGGAACCTCCAATGGGTGAAGCAACCCACCGGGTTTATTTTGCTCCGCTTTTACTTGTTGGCACACCAAGCATCTAGCGACATACTCGGCCACGTCTTTCTTCATGACAGCCCAAAAGTAAACTCTCTTCATGTGTACATCTTGTCCCCGCCAGGATGAATGGTCATCTTCGAACGATGTGCTTCGTCAAGAATAGTCTTCCTTAGGTCATCGTCTTTTGGTACACAAAGTCTACCATCCCTACGTAACCAACCCTTATCGTCTAGGGTATACCTACGGAGATGGCTTAATGACTCCCCTCCCTTGAGTTTTTCTACTAACTCAACCAACTGCGGGTCGTCTCGCTGTGCCTCGCCAATCCGTCCCAAAAGCGTAGGTCTGACCTCCAAGGATGCTAGCAAACCGGGTACGAAGTCAACGGAAGGTCTAAAGTCAAACATCGAAATGAATTCTAAACTTTGCCGCTCAACAAACAAAGAACTTAAGGATAATCTTTTTCTACATAAGGCATCGGCCACCACGTTACCCTTACCAGGGGTATATGCTATCTCAAAGTCATAGGACGCTAAGAACTCCATCCACCTTTGCTGCCTTAAGTTCAAGTCCTTTTGAGAGAACAGGTATTTTAAAGATTTGTGGTCAGTGAATAGTTCGAATTTCTCGCCAAGAAGATAATGACGCCAAGACTTAAGCGCGAAAAAAATAGCAGCCAAATCTAGGTCATGTGTGGGGTAATTCTTCTCATGCGCTCTCAACTGCCTAGTCCTGTCCCACAAGCGTCAGTATAAACGGTAAACGGCTTACTCCCGTCTAGTAATACTAAGAATGGGGCTGAAGTCAAAGCTCTCTTCAAACGTTGGAACGCATCATCACAATCTACGTCCCATGTGAAAACTAGGTTCTTCTTCGTCAAGCGTGTCAATGGAGCTGATATCTTTGCGAAGTCTTTGATAAACTTCCTATAGTAGCCAGCCAACCCCAAGAAACTTCTCACTTCGGTAGCATTTTTAGGAACCTTCCAATCTTGGATGGCCACTGTAACACCCCGCCTCCGCTAGGGTCACTCGCAAAGGAATGCACTAGCTTTAGAGGGGCATTATTGGTAAACATGCACAGAAATATCACAAGACAGAACATATAAAATAGCGGAAGTAAAATCAAACTTTCATAACATGAATAAATAAGGTCTAAAGCCTTTTACATCAGAGTACATCAAAACCTGTCATGCAATAGTAAAGAAGCATAAAGACATTTTCATAAATTATTCCCCAAGTAAAAACAGTAAAGTAGCCATTAGCCAAGAAAAGTCCAAGCCATCCATGATGACCTTCAAGCAGAAGAAGTCCAAACTAAACAACAGTATTTCCTCCCTGTAACCTGGGGGGAACGGAAGAAAAGAGGCGAAACAAAACGGGTCAGTCAAAAAAGACTGAGTAAGCCCTATCTACTATTAGCATAAAAACTAGTAAAGTTAACTGACATGAGAAACTGAGATGAACATAAGCATGATAACAAGATAGATAAGCTAAATCAAAATAACAGGATGAACTACTGAACTCAGATAAACTAAGGTGTCATGATAAATTACGATGTCAAGATAAAACAAGGTATCACATCGTCAGGTTTCTATCAAGTATAATATCCCCAAGATATCTGTCACGTATAACGCCCCGTGATATCTATCCTGTATTTTAGCTCTGCACCTACCGTACTAGTATCCCCACCGTGTCATGTGTTAACCAAGAATGACCCTCACTCAAAAGTCGTGTAATGGTCCATGTCAACCTAATATATCGCATATATAGGTTACTCAACTTGTATGTTTTATTCCATGTAAATGTTCAGTCCCTTGCCGTAGACCATACGGGCTTTCCCATGAGATTCTATATTACTTTAACATAGTCCATGATCCTTAAGATCGGTTTGGACTGTTACCCTAAACCTAGCTAGGGTCTTCCAACATGAATTATTGTTTGTACAACTAGGACTTATGCTACCTAGGGCTGCTAGGGATTATGCTTACCTATTGCACGTTTTCGTATCTCGGTTTGGGTTCAACCACCTAGGGCCACTAGGGATTACGCTAACCGCCAACCGCGCCCTTTTTCCCATGCATTCATCGTGAATCGCTTTTCCATGACTGTATGCACATGTATCACATCGTGCCATCCGAGTCCTGTCACAGGGCAAATCAAGAAATACAGGACTCGGTCGGGAGCTTTCGATTTATCTGCCGATGCAGATGCTAAGGTCTGTTTTTCTTATACGTGGCTATGGTCCCACGAGACCACTCCCTCAACTAGTGAAAGACTAGACAGGATAAATCCTGTATGAGAACACAACACTGGCCAACCCACATCCAAGCCTTACCGTAACCATAATTAGATAGCAATTATGGTCTTTTGGGTGTTCTCTGCCTTTCCGTACGTACACGCTTGACCAAAGATGGTAGGTAGCCTGACGAAATGCTATCTAGGGTACGACCGTGTATCGTCGACTATCCCCTATCCATCCCCGTCTTTAGGTCGCTCGTATAGCAACCAAGGCATACTCTTGGTTCTTCTAACGCAGACCTTAACCTCTCATGAGTCTAGTATAATCACCTGGCAGCTCATAGAGGGATACCAAGAATATCCTCACGTTCCCCGAAGCCGCTGCTTCGTTACCCAGTTCGCTGGAGCCTTTATCTAAATCAGATACTTGCTCCTACTCGTATACTTAAACGATGACCTACCGTATCAGGTTACTCATCTATCTATGAACTAGTCTAAATTTCCTTGACTAAGAATCATTACTTAGTTATTCTTCAACTAAAGTTTACCACTTAGCATTGTTCCCGTTATCCTTGTTAACTACGGTTATCCACCTAATCCTCAGAACTAGGGTTTACATAATGGATTAAGTGTCACTTAAGTTCATGACTTAACCCGTCTACAAATCCTGTCAAAATTGGCTAAGTATCCAAGTTCAAGGCTTAACCCTACAAACCATGCTCAAGTTGGTTAAGTATATTAAGCAATTCACGACTTAACCTCGTCCAATTATCATTCTAGATTGGTTAAGTATATATTAACTTGACCCTATCAATTTACTTAGTCAAATCGGTCAAGTGTATTCAAGCGATTCGTGACTTAGCCTTATCATGTTTTCACGTTATATTGGTTAAGTATTGGTTAACTTAACCACAATAAATTAACGAGTTAGATTGGATAAGTATAGGTCACTTAACCACATCAATTCATCATGTTTAGATTAGTTAAGTGTTTAACTTAACCCCATTAAACTACCAAGTGGGATTAATTAAGTCTAGGCTAACTTAACCCCATCCGATTTCCATGTTTAGACTAGTTGAGTCTAATCTTAACCCCATTCGTTAACCGTATTTTTCGGTTAAGCGTCATTAAGAAAACTTACTTAACCTTACCAGGTTATCGCGTTGGATTGATTAAGTGTTGGTTAACTTAACCTCATCCACTAGTCATATAAAAATGGTTAAGTGTCATTAGGCAAATCAAGTTACTTAACCTGCCCAACCTTGTCATGTTTTGTTAAGTATCATTAGCCTAATCAAATTACTTAACCCATTTGTCCATGTCATATTTGGTTAAGAGTCATTAATCAAATTAACTTAACCCTATCATGTGGCATTAATTACTTAATGCACCTTCACCTCTCACATTAGACTTTGTTGTGGTTACTAGTTAAGCCGGTCGGTTCCAGGTAGCTTTACACCACAACTTGGTCTAACCTCGGGTTCAAGCACAACATGACCAACTTCTCACATTGGGTCCTATTGTTTGCAACTACTAGTTAGGCCGGTCGGTTCCGGGTAGTTTTACGTTGCAAACTCAACCCAACCTCGAGTTGGCCACACTTATATTATCTAAGTGTCATGTCCATCATGTTTCCCAAAACATGTTACAAGTTTTCAAGCATTTGGGTAGACCTAACTTAATAGGTAAATTCCCAAAGGGTAGACCTAACTTAATAGGTAAATTCCCAAGCTTATGTTTTTATGCATACTTACATGTCAACTTCCATGTTATATTTCAAGTCATGTTTTCAAGTTGTATTTTCATGTCATTAGAAATTACCCATAACATAACCCAACGCTTTTAAACTCGCATATACGTTCGCGACAATGTAATGGATTAAAAGAAGAGACTTGGCAAAGGCATGACAAAAATGGATATTAAGCCACAAGTTAATCATGGTGGCAAATGAGGCACAAATGTGTTCATTAACTTGCATGTTACATTCTTAAGCCTCAAAACATGCATAAACCCAAACTTGGCACATAAGCGAATCATGGTGACAAAAGATATGGAATGATGACTAGTAACTCGCATATATCATCATATAAGGGTTATGACTTCATATGCAAGTTGACATAAAGGTTATGAGGGTTCTCATGTTGCCTAATGCAACATTTCAACATAAAGGTTGTAGCTTTTAGCTCACAAGATCAAGATAATGACTTCATAAACTTGCATGACATGATAGCATGTATCATACTCAATGATCAAACCCAAACTTGCAACATGAACATTTAACTTCATAGTTAATATCTAAGAGTAGGGAAAGGGCTTACATTGCTATGAAGGCACAAAAGATATGACAAAGCCCTTATGCAATCAAATAGACCCAAAATGCAAGCTCTAACATAAAAACCCTTGAGCCAAAATGATCAAAACCCTTGCTTTATGATGCAAAGATAGAAACTTGACTTGAATGCAAGCTAATGACACTCATACAAGCTTGAAAACACTTGTATGCATGGAAAATCTCTCATAGAAACCATTTAGAAATTTTATGAAGAGAGTGGAGGCCATGAGAGGATTGATTTTGCCATAGTTTAGTTACTAGAATGAATAATGAGGGTTTTAGGATAGGTTAGGGTCTTATTTATAGATTAGGCAAGTGTTTTAGGCCATAGGATTAAACCTAGATTCAATCCAAGCCATCAAAGCATGTCTTGGGGAAGAAGTCAAGTGTAGGAACCATCTAGGGCCTTTAGATTAAAGATGAACCATGAGAACCATCCAAATGCAAAATCTGCATTTGAGCGAATCGGCCCACGGGTTGACAGCCAAACACCCTGGATTAACCCCTAGTCGACCCAGCGGCCTCGGGTCGACCTCAAAAATCGGCCGGTTCGATTATTCCCCTCTCCCAATTCGCTGTTTTGAACATTTTTGCATATTTATTTATTTAATTTTCAATTATATATATATATCAATATATATATATTTCTCTGCGCAACCCATTTCACTTAATTAAGTATACTTTAATTTGGGAATTTTTCGTGAAACTTCGCGAGGCCATATCTTGGTCATACGGACTCCGGTTTTCGAAAACTCGGACTCTATTTCGCGTATTTTTCCGAGGCGAACGCAATAGCAAGCCCGTTTCCCTTGATTCAGATTTTACAGTTTAATTATGCCTCCATTTATGTTATAACAGGTTATTGAAAATATGGGTTGTTACAGCCACCACCTTCGTGGGATCTACAGCTATCCCTTCTTTGGAAACCACGTGTCCTAAGAACCGTACTTCCTTCCTCCAAAAGTGACACTTAGAAAATTTAGCTTTAAGCTTATGCGCTCAAAGAGTCTCCAACACTTCCCTAAGATGTAGGGCATGCTCTTCTTCATCCTTAGAAAAGATCAAGACGTCATCTACAAAGACTACCACAAATTTGTTAAGGTACTCCCTAAACACCTTACTCATCAAATCAACAAAGTATGCGGGGGCGTTTGTCAAACCGAAGGGCATCACTAGCCATTCATAGAAACCGTCCGGAGTCCTAAAGGAAGTCTAGTCAATGCTATCCTCAGCCACTCTCAACTGATGGAACCCAGTGGCTATGTCCAACTGCGAAAACACTGAGGCGCCAACTAACTGATTGAAGAGATCGTCAATCCTCGGCAGTGGGTGTCTGTTCTTCTTAGTGAGCTTATTAAGTTCTCTATAGTCCACACAAAGTCTAAGGACCCATCCGCCTTCGTGGCAAATACTACTGGAGCACCCACTCCGATATACTTCGTCTTATGAACCCCTTCTCAAGCAACTCCTTCACTTGCTTACCGAGTTCCCTCCTTTCACGTGGAGCCATGTGGCGTACTGGCAAAGATACTGGTTTCGCATTATCCATAAGATATATTCGAAAATCTATCTCCCGCTTCGGAGGCAAGCCCTTCACCTCCTCAAACACATCCGAATATTCTCGGACCACTCTAACAGGTCATAGATTTTCCTCATACGCCTCAAGTGATTCTAAATAACTTAGCATAACCGAATTTATGGGATTACAAAAGATTTCGAGAGTGTTGCCAAGGCGAGTCACGAGCCTAACTACTCTCCTTTCACAATTAAGAACGGCCCCATTTCTGGATAATCAATCCATTCCTAAAATTAGCCCATAGCCCGTGAAGCCCAACACATAAGCATCACATCTAAATTCAACGCTAAGTATGGAAATTTTCAAATCCAAACACATCATAGACAAATAAGCTGAGCCCCCAATTGGATTCGAAACAACTAAGGGATCCTCTACTAAACTGGTGTTCAAGTGTAGTGATTCAACTAATGATGTAGAGATAAACGAATGTGATGCGCCCGAATCAAATAAGGTACGGAAAGGATGATCAAACAGAAAAACTAAGCTTTCAACAGAAATGGTTCTACCTCGTTCTTGCAGCGGTGGGACCACGAGAGCCTGAACTTGTCCCCTTGCCTGCCCTGGTGCCATAAGAGCCTGCACTTGTCCTCCCGAGGTAGCTCCTGCCCTCTGCCCCTTCTTTGGGCAGTCCTTCACTAAATGTCCCGCATCGCCACAATGAAAACAGTCAATCTTCTTTTTCTTTCGGCAATCCTTGCTGAGATGGCCTGGGGTTCCACAGTTAAAGCACTTCTTCTTTCCCTTGCCGTTATTGTCTTGTCCACCCTTCTTGTTTTGCTGTTGTGGTTTCTTCTGATCACCCTTCTTCTCGGGTGCCTTATCAGCTTTAGCGCTTTTCTCCTCATGCATGAGCGCCATTTCTACTAACTTCTCAAAGGTGGCCCCCATCGGGATGTGGGTCATAGCCAACCCTTGCAATGGTTCATTCAAGTCATTCACGAACCTTAGAGCCTTCTTCTCCGACGTGTTTACTAAGTCCAAGCCAAACCTTGCTAACTGGTTAAATTTATTGACATATTCTTTCACTGATGAGCTTCCTTGCTTCAATGTCAAGAACCTTTCCATATATAGATTTTCTTCCGCCCTTGAGAGAAACTTCGCCTCGAACCTACGTCTGAAATCCGCCCAAGAGTCAATAGGACGCTCCCCATTAGTGACCTCCCACCAAAACGAGGCCTCTCCCTTCATCAACCAAGCTGCTAAACGAACTCTCTTCCCTTCTTCTACTTCAAAGATTTCTAGCAAATGTCCCACCTCCTTAAGCCAATCTCTAGCTTCCACAAACGTTTTTGACCCTTGAAATGGTTTTCCACCCATAGCCTTGAATTCCTTGCACGTCTTTGCAAAAGTATCTACGCGAGGAGGAGGAGGAACGGGTGCAACTGGTGGTGGAGGAACATTGGCTGGACCTTCAGCGGCCCTAGCCTCTAATAACCTCCTATACCATCCTGGTATCGTTACACCGTCGGGTAGATTAAGATCTTCAGCCATGCTGAAACGAAAAAGGAAAGATTCAGAATGTCATAGCATAATTCTAGATGTCACATATGGGGTTTTTAGGCAACATAATGATGGTGTGAACTAGCATAGGATATCACATATGTCATAGCATAATTCTAGATGTCATAATAGATGTCTTGGCATATGTTCATAACTTTTCTAATCAATCTAACTTGCATATGTGACTTGTCATATAGATCAACATAACCCAAACATGATGATTTAATTAATATGAACTAACTAGCATAGATGGTAACATCATGGCCTTTTTAACATGTATGATTCATCACAACTTAGCATAGAAACTTTCAACATACATAACATCATCATAGCATGACTTACAACATATAAGATATCATCATCACATAACATTGGATTTACAATATACATGATAGCAAAAGGGGTTTACAACAACATATATGATAATTCACATCATCTACTCATAATCCATTCATAACTCAACCTAATTAAAATGATAATAATCTTGTTAAGATCATCATACTCACAATTTAGAGAAGAAAAGAGAGTTTTGCTTTGCATTAGGGTTGAGAGAATTAGAATTGAATTTGCTTTTCTTCTTTCTTAGTTGGCGGCGGCTCCATTGATTTCCATGGTGATGGTATGACGGTAACTATTCTATTTTAATTAGGTTTAGGGTTAGCATTAGGATGTATTTATAGGTGTAGGAAGTTATTTAGGACCATTAGATTAACCCTGAACCATGAGAACCAATCAAATGCAAAATCTGCATTTGAGCGAATCGGCCCACGGGTTGATAGCCAAACACCCTGGATTAACCCCTAGTCGACCCAGCATGGCTTGGGTCGACCTCAAAAATGGGTCGGTTCGGTTATTTCCCCACCCAATTCGCTGTTTTGAACTTTTTCGCATATTTATTTATTTATTTATTTATTTTATATATATATATATATCAATATATATATATCTCTGCGCAACCCATTTCACTTAATTCTTTTCTAAAAATTAAGTATACTTTAATTTGTGAATTTTAATGTTATAAAATTACGGGGTGTTACAGTAAGGATATACGAGGAATATGGTGCCTCCGGTTTCGTTCAGACCCAGAACGGACTAGTAAATGGACTGTGTGTCTGACATTGGATTTTGTTCTATACTGATTGATCTCTGTAAAATATATATCTGCTTGGCAGTGGAGAATTTATTCTCTTGCTTAACCCCCTTCTTTGAGACGTACGAGCTCAGAGGTTATATATCGATAGAAATCAGTCGTATGGAGTGGATTGCCTATGTGGCATGCCAAGATGCAGTGATCAAGGCTTCTGTTGCAAAGCAAAGTCTTGTGGTTGATGATCAAAGCACGGCCTACGTGGCCTGGCTTTGTGTATAGCATGGATTCGCGAGCCTCACACCTCGGTATGAGTTAAAAACGGGATAAGGACTGCAGGGAGAGCACGATGTTTCTTTCTAGCTAGCGGTAGTGTCAGTGCTTAAATTGGCTGACATTTATATTACTTTTACCAATGTGGATGTTGGAATGAGGCGCCTTGATATTAGGTCTATTAGGACCGGGAAACATGTGTTCAGGAAAACTAATCCACTAACGTAAGTGTGGACCGACCCTGAAGATCCAAGGGTTACCCAGAGTGTGTAGTCCTGAGGCATTTGCTAGAGTGTCTCGAAGCGGAGAGGATCTTGCCCTTTGCCTCGACTCATGACGGAAATCCAATTTCCAATACGAAATAACGGATTTAATTGTAGAACTAGTATGGCGACATAGTATATGGTAGCTATGCCGCCTATGATTTATATTTATGATGATATTCGTTTTTGAAACATATATGCAGCAGTAATAATATCAAATGATTTTTCTTTACATGTATTAAGCATATTTGGCCATTATAAGGTAAAACTCTATCCTCCGGTTTGCATTGCATTGTATGATGGGACTTGAATCTTATAACGACTTCATTCATTTTAAAAGCATTGCGTTGTTTTAAAGAATTTACTTTGTTTTAAATGCATTGGGAATCACTGGAGTAAACCCATTCCGCGAAGTGGCGTGGTCATATGATTTGCCTTATTACTGTTGTTTAATCAGTTAAGTAGATTTCTCATACCATTCCCATGACTGACTCGTTGTTTGTTTCACTTTGCAAACTCGGGTGCCCTTATTTTCACACGGGCAGCCTAGTTGATAGATGACAGGTATTTTTGGCTTAGCACTTCAGTACGGAGTGCACTTTTGGCTTGATGGCGAGGATTAGATTCGTATTTTGGCTATTGACTTTCCGTTATCCTTACCTTATGTATATGATTCCGCCTATGGCGATGCAGACTGTTTTACTTCCAGTATTTATTATCTTATGTATATGTACCGCCGTAGGCGATGTAGACTGATACCTTTATTATGTCTCACTGTATGTATATATTCCGCCTATGGCGATGTTGATTGATCATTCCCCTTTTATTTACTAAGTTATATCCTACGTTGTGCTATTCTGATGTCGTTACATGTTATGATTCCACTGTCATATCTATGTCAAATTATTCTATTTATTGTTTTTGCTATTATCTGTACTCTGCTAATGATGATTAATGAGTTATATTCCAATGATTATCCTTAACACCGTCACACGGGCTTTGGGATCGTCACAGTTGGTATCAGAGCTTTGGTTAACCTTAGTTCTGGAATCTAACACATTAAACACCTCGTCTAAATAGAATCAGTAGTGTTCTAAGACGAGTGGCTCATTAGAGATAGGATTAGTGATGTCCTAGAATGAGCTAAGAGGAATAGCAAAACAATTTGATCAGTACATCATTACCTTTCCTTATGTTCTTTTGCTTATCATATATGAAAGTTATCATTCCTGTGAGCTTGACTCTTTTCTTGCTTATACAGAACTTCACATGATGGCTACACGAGCAGCTGCAACCAGAGGCAGCAGAGGAGGCCGAGTAGGCCGAGTTGGAGGACGGGGGAATATCCCTGTATCAGAACAGGGGCCTATGATTCAGCCACCAACACCTCAGGACTTCGATCTTGATCGAGTAGCAAAGAGGTATAGAAACCTTGGAGGCAAACCCTTTTCTCGCATTGGCACCGTGACAGAGGCTTTGGCATGGTTGAAGACATGCGAGAAGATTTTTGCTGGCATGAGACGTGGAACCCACGACAAAGCGCTTATGGGCGCTTGGCTCTTACAGGAGGAGGCCGAGTTGTGGTGGGATGACGTCACCTCTGAGGATACGGAGGATACTGTTAGGACCTGGGAAGAGTTCAAGACCTTGTTCAAGGGGAAGTTCATCCCCGAGAAAGCATTAGAGCGTATGCATGATGAGTTTGCTAATCTCCAGCAGGGAGACAGTTCTATTCAAGACTATCTAAACAAATTCACACAGTTATCATGTTATGCTCCAGAGCTTATTTTGACATCCAAAGCAAAGAACAAGAGGTTCATATTGGGGCTGAAGCGCAAGTACCAGGACCAGGCCATGAGCAACATCAAACTCCCATTTTTAGATCTGGTGAAGATGGCCTGCAACTACGAAGATTTGGATGAGAGAAACTCCAATCTAGACCGCGCTAAAAGCCAAGCTGGAAACAAGCGCAAAGCTTCAGGAGATCAGCCCGAGTCCAGCAATACAGCAGTGTAACATCCCACCTCCGTTAAGGTCACTCACAAAGGGAATGCCTTAACTTTGATGGAGCATTTTAGTAAACAGAACAGAATATTACAAGACAGGTATAAAAATAGTACTTGAAAAACTTTATAACTTTATTGCAGCGGACAGAAATCGGTTTGGTTACAACTTTACCAAAAATTCAAGTACATATATATCAGCCTTGTTCAAAATCCATCAGAGTACAAAACTTTAAAATCATAATCCCCATAGGACGGAAGCTATACAGAGCCAAGCCATACTTTAAGCACTTCAAGCAGAAGGAATCCAGATCAAGCTAAAGTATTCCCTCCTTGGATAACCTGGGGGGGAAAGGAAGAAAAAGGGGCGAAAACAAGCAAGGTCAGACATAAAGTCTGGCAAGTCCAGTGATTTTCAGTTATGAACAGATAATAATAACATGACATGAAAATAAAACTGGATGAGAGATAACTGTAACAGGTGTAACAGATATAACAGAAGAACAGAATGATATAAGTTATTGCTTTACACTTCTCTGCACCAATACTAGTATAACAGAATTAGGTATCACCCTAATGTCTAAACTGAAACAGAAACGGGTACAGAATAATTTCCACAGAAGAGAATGCTAGTAATGGGCCTTTACCACCCGAACAGAAATAGACAGAAGCAGAACAGATTAATCCCTACGAAAATGGAATGTAGAATTAGGTGTACACTAGTAATGGGCCTTTACCACCCGAAAACGGTACCACGCAGAAACATACAGGTGTTACCACCCAACAGAAACAGAGGTACCAACAGAAACAGACAGAACTAAGTGTACCCTAAAACCTTACCCCAAGCGATCGGCTCCCTAATACATAAATATCCTGTGTCGGCCCCACAGTAGGGTGTATCACTCCCTAAAGTGACAACCAATTGGCACAGACCTATTTACAGATGTCACGGCGTCTTACATCCTCAGAGGCAGACCGGGATCCATGCACGCACATGACCCGGTTGGAACGCACCATCAACACCCCTCGCCATTATCAGAATGAACCGCTTATAATTAGTTCAGTAAGCGTGCACGGACCTTACTTACTGTTGGGTCAAAGTTTTGATACCAGAAAGGGTTACTGACTAATATGGGTCCCAAACAACAGATGACACAAGTAATTCCCCTCCTAACCTTGTGTCCCCAGACTAACAGATCTCAGATTAACTTGTTTACAAGTTTCAGACATACAAAGTTTAGATCAACTAGTTCATAGATCAGACAATCAAGTTAATAGGTTTCCAGACTAACGGATCAGATGTTCGGATTAACAGGCTTACAGATTAACTGGTTACAGATTAACAGACTTACAGATTAACTGGTTACAGATTATCTAACTTTGCATTGGGCCTACGGATTCACGAAATGGGTTTATCAGATTCATTGGTCCAATTGGTTTAACGTTACCCAACACGTTTTAGACATCATAATTATCTCAGATTATTAATTAAATATTAATGCCCAGACCTCTCACATTAGACTGAAAGTTGGCGGCTACTGGTTAGGCCGGTTGGTTCCGGGTAGGTTTCTATCGCAAACTGAGTCTATCCTCGGATTTCAAGCACGTTATGACTAACTTCTCATATTAGAACCTATTGTTTGCGACCACTGGAATATGCCGGGCGGTTCCGGGCAGAATTACGCCGCAAACTCATTCTAACCTCGAGTTAGCCATGTTTATCTTTGCGGCCAATTAATTAATGATTTACCATTAGTACCCATGCCTAATATACATGTCAATTATTCATAACTATAGCCAATTCAGATTATGTCAATAGCGGACTAATTATATCAACTCAATAGATATAGCAGATAATAGATTTTTTAGATTAGGCGGCTTAACGGATTTAGCAAATTAAGCAAACTAGCAGATTTAGCAAATAACAGATTAGGCATCTCAACAGATTTGGCATTTTCAATAGGCTTAGCAGATGACAGATTTAGCAGATTAGGCAATATAACAGGACTAGCAGATTAGGCAAATATAGCAGAACTAGCAATTTAGGCAAATATATCAGATTTAATCATTCCTTAAAGTTTCACAAACATATCTTGCCTAATTATAAATTTGGCCTAAGTTTACATGCCTAAATAGTTGTCATGATTCACACTATGATCATATACCCCACGTTGCATTGAATTTGCATGTCACAGGTTATGGTCATAATTTACATGTCCCAATTTAGTTCAACTTGCCTAGTACAAAAGATTCACATATAAATTATACCAAATATAGCCATCAATTTCAATGCATGTCATATATCCCAAAGATCCCTTACTTAGGTGTTTATTTTCGTTTAATAAATATCCTACTTTAATGTAAATCTTTACACCTAAGCCATATTCTCTTTATCTCAAGTCATATGTTCAATACCCTTTATGTTACAAATATAACATGTCCAGTCATATGTCTCAGATTCATGTTCTAGCTACAGTCCATGTTCTTTCCTTAAATTAGTCACGTATTGGTCATGCCCAATTTATGCATCATTCATTTTACTGTCCCAAACATTTTAGCGTATATTAATCTCTTATGAGATTGGCTCAGGCTCGTGGTAGCCTGGTTATAGAACAGAAAAAGGAAAGAGATACAAAATAAGATAGATCTAAACAGAACAGAACAGATATAATCTCAGATTCAGATTTACAATTCATGTCACAATCAGAATTAATGTTTATAGTGGAAAATAACTGTACTGGCCTTGGTTGGATTAAAGAAAGAACTTTAATTTGTTGTATAATCGTTGCAGAAGCTTTAATATCTAGTTTGAATTGGGTTGCTTAGGTTGATGTCGATTAGCTTCTAGTTTTGATTCCAGCAGAGTAGCGACGCCATTTTTATTTTTATTTAGAACAGAGGAAGACAGGAAGCAGAATAGAATTGTGTGTAGAGAAGGCTAGGTCTTAGGTTGTTTTTATAGGTGTAGCAATTCATTTCAGCCATCAGATTAACCCTAAAACCAATCCGGACCATCAAAAATCGTCCCTGGGCTTCAAAAACGTGTTCTGGACTGAAACAGGCCGACCAGGTCGACCTGTAGGGGGGGGGAGGTCGACACTATAGTCGACCCCCATGGGGGAGGTCGACTCCCAGGTCAACCCCCTGGTCGACCTGCCCAGTTCTGTGCTGACCGAAACCTTCTGAATCTTCTACAGGCCATAACTTCTTCATCCAGACTCCGATTTTCGAAAACTCAGACTCTATTTCATGTAAAATTTCGAGTGGAACGCAAAGGTGATGTTCATTTTACCTAATTCCTGATTCTTGAATTAATTATCCTCATTTTACTATCTTTTCCGTTACACACACCGTTATCGAACTAATTTTTCTTCTCTTTCATGTATTAATTAATTCTTCTTATGCATCACCATTATTTACCTATCATAAACATATTTTCATATATTTTATTTCATTTTTAATTATACTTAAAAATGCGGGGTGTTACATTCTCCCCTCCTGAAAGGATTTCGTCCCCGAAATCTTCAAGTTAAGAAGAATGTGTCCTACCATCCAATCATCCAACTACTCAATCACCAATCACAGGCATTCATTGTCCTTAAGAGATTTCTAATGCTGTATGAACATATGCAAGAAGTGTGTGTATATGTTCCTTGTCTAATGCAAAGATCAGGCGGTCCACTGATTCAGTTGACCTCCTTAATGCGAATTATGCCAGTGCCAAGAGTCCAACTTGAATGCAAATTTTCCTATTTGATACATATCATTTCTATATGAGTGCACAACCATTCAGTCATATGCAACATCCATGTGCTGAGTCAATCATTTTGCATCCACAAAAATTGAAAATGCTCACACATCCATATGCAGTATGAGAGTGTTTTCGAGCCGATCTAGTGCCTAGTGTGTGTGTATGCATCCACGAGCAACCACTAGCAACCACTTGCATCCACTTGCAACCATAAAACATAACATGTCTCAAACACATGTTTACACCCATTAGTTTCTACCTAAAGTTCGAAGATTCGATCGATAGGATACAGTCGAATGATGGAAGCGAGTGCAGATAAAACAAAAACTAGGTTCCCATTAGACATGGGTCCTAAGTATCGGCCCCGAAGACCGAAACCAACATCAGATTGACACCCAGAGGATTACCCTCTTTAGACAATGTCAGAACTGGGAATCAGAATTATTCAGATATTTGCAGACTACCTGTAACACCCCACATCCGTTAGTGTCACTCACAAAGGGAATGCACTAAGTTCTGTGGAGCATTTAGGTTAAAAGATGCAGATAAATTACAAGACAGACAGAAATTAAACAGCGGAAAATAAAACTTTGCTTTATTGATAAAATAGTTTGTACAATGATTTCTTTACAATATCAGAGTATCATCTGTCTTACAAAATAAAGAAGCATAAAACAACATTTATATTCCCCAATTTTAGCAAGAGCCAGCCGTAGCATCTGAAAAGAGAATCCAAGCAAAACTTCGACAAATCTTCAAGCTAGGAAAGAGTGACAGTCCAGCTTAACCTGAGCTATACTATTCCCTCCTTTACTACCTGGGGGGGGGGGACGGAAGAAAAGAAGACGAAAGAAAAACAGAGGCAGACATAAATCCTGAGTAAGTTCAGTTACTTCTAGCATGTGAACATGGAAAAACAAAACGACATGAATTAACTGAATACAAGATAACACCATGATGATAGGATCAGCAAGATCAGACAAGATTAACACAAGATATGCTAAGACAAGATAAACAGGATATGCTCTAATACTTTCGCCGCTTCGCTATTTCCATGTTATACTGATTTCTATATCTCTGCACCACCTAACTAGTGTCCCAACTAGTAATGATAACGTGATCCCAATCCCTGTATTTTCCATTGCCTTAGGCATACCTTTATTATTTGTTACCTAGATCTAATCTTGGGTTTTCTATCAAGTGCTTTCTCGATTCAACTAGAGTTTTACGATATCTGCTAAATGCTTCTCGGATTTAGGGTTTATGCCACCTAGTCCAACTAGGGATTATGCTACATGTCGAACGATGCCCCCAAGTCTAGGACACACTACCTAGAGTGGTATATGTTCCTATACTTCCCACGTATGTATCGCGAATCGTTATCGCTTGTCTAGATGCACATGTCCTGTAATGTACGGCCCGAGTCCTGTGGCAGGGCAAATCAAGAAACACAGAACTCGGTCGGGAGCTTTCAGATATCTGCCGATGCAGATGCTAAGGTCTGTTTTTATTCCAGTGGCTATGGTCCCACTTGACCCCTCCCTCAACTAAGGAAAGGCACACCTTGAAAAATGAGAGCTATACGCAGGCCCCCTATGCCCCCACTGTCCTATGGCCATCTGCAACCATAACTAGATAGCAAGTATATGGTCTTTTGGAGTTCTCCGCCTTTCCGCTTCACGTATCTCGATTGACTCAAGATGGATGGTAGACGACGAGTTGCTATCACAGGGCTACCGTTTTCTCGCCGAATCACGCTGGTCCATCCTAGTCTTTAGGTTGCCATATTTTGCAACCAAGGCATACTCCTGGTTCTTCTAACGTAGACCTTAACCTCTGTGAGCCCAGGAGGATCATCTGCAGCCTCACAGAGGGATACCAAGAGTACCCTCATGTCCCCTCAAAGCCTCGGGCTTTGTAACCCAATCCATTGGAGCCTTCTTTTACTCAGACAGACATTCGCTCCTCCCCGTGTTATACTAAGAATTACTGCTTAGTTCTACTAACTAAGGTTTACCACTTAGTTCTCTTTCCCGTCAATTTGGATTGGTTAAGTGTCATTAGTCAATTCAAGCTAACTTAACCCTCTTCATTTATCCTGTTAAATTGGTTAAGTGTTATCAGTAATTCATGTTGACTTAACCCTACCACAAACCAAGTTATATTGGTTAAGTATTTCTCATTAATTAACCCTACCCGTTCATCCTGTATTGGTTAAGTGTTCCTTTTTAACTTAACCTTGCCCGTCTGTCTTGACTAACATGTTATTAATGGTTAAGTATTATCCCTTTTTGTTTTAGACTTAAGCCTATTCCTTTATCACAGTCTGATGGTTAAGTGTTCAAGTTTACTTAACCCTACGGTCTAGCCCAGCTAACATATCAAATTGGCTAAGTGTATTAACTTTACTCAACCCCACCTTCTAGTCTAGTTAACATGTTAATTTGGTTAAGTGTCCCTATGGGCTTAGCCCTCCCATTCTAGCTTAACTGTGTTAAATTGGTTAAGTGTTCCTATGGACTTAACCCTCCCATTCTAGCTTAACTGTGTTAAGTTGGTTAAGCATTCCTATGGACTTAACCCTCCCATTCTAGCTTAACTGTGTTAAGTGTCAGTATGAACCTAACCCCACCCATTGGTCTTGTTGTCCTGTTGAATTGGTTAAGTGTCTTAGTTAACTTAACCCTAGCATTCTTGTTCTAGCTTTAATTAAATAGATTAAAGCCGCGACCACTCACATTAGACAGATATTGTTGTGAATACCGGATGTGCCGGTTGGTTCCGGGCAGGTTTACATCGCAACTCAGTCTAACCTCGAGTTAGGCATATTCGTGTTTTCTAAGTTCAAAAGGGTTTTGATTAAATTTCAAATCAGGTTTTGATAATAACCATCACGTCCGTCGGATCAGTTAGGGATAGCCAGGGAGAGCAGAAAACTTGTATTTTCCAAACTCAAGCCTAGACACCATCCTCTCTGTCACCCTAGAACTTTTTGGTGTGTTATTAAAAGAGATGTCGTTAATAAACCTTTAATTTGTCTAAATTTACATTTTCTCATTTAGGACAAATTCTATAAGTAAATTATTCCTAATTTACTTATCTCCTAATTACTCTTTTAATGTAAATTGTCAACATTCATTCTTATGGCCCATTTCCCCCTCTAAATCATATTTATGCTTTTTGGTATGTAAACTATACCAAATTAAGTGTCACTAACCATGATTTTGCTAAACCTGACAATTACTCCCAATTATGGCCAATTTCGAATTTATGCCAATATACTTATCATGCCAAATTAGCTAATCTAATTCCGATTTAACATTCTAATTATATTTCATGTCAAACTAGACCTATTATTCTAGTTCACAATTCATGTAAATGCTAGATTTACAAGTCAATACTAGATTCACATCCTATAATTCATGTCAAATTTATCCAATTTGCATTTCTATGAACATGCCATAATACAAGTTCCCCATTTATGCCAATTTCCAAGTTAAAAACTACGTTTTTAGTGAATTTCATATTTTGCCCCAAATTGTATTCCCACCGTTCGTATAATCGTGATTCAATCTAGATTATAGATAAATCTAGATTCGTAGAAAATAGGGAATGAACCAAAGATGCTATGATAATTTACAAATTTCAGACCTAACGAATTACACTGAAATTGATCTAAAACATCGACGACCTATAGGTCTGAAAATCTTATGACATAAAAAGGGTTGAATAACGACGTAGGTTCCAGAACATGGGTAGACCTAACTTAATATGTAAATTCCCAAGGTCTAAAACCAAAGAAAACCAAGAATAGACAGAATAGAGACGTAGGTTCAAGAACATGGGTAGACCTAACTTAATAGGTAAATTCCCAAGGTCTAAAACCAAAGAAGACCAAGAATAGACAGGATAGAAAATCAGGTTTAGATCCAATTTCATAGTCACAAAACTCAAGCAACACTTTCCTAGTCATGAATCATAGTTGTTCTTGTTATGTCATAGGCAATAGTTTATGTTTCCTAGTCAAAGGCATAGGCTTGTGTTCATGGTCAAGGAAATAATTCTCATAGTCACAGTCACAGTCATTGGCAATGTTCATAGTCATAGGCAATGTTCATAGTCATAGGCAGTGTTCATAGTAATAGGCAAGGCCTAATTGGTCATCGAATCATAACAGTTCTTAATTAGGTCCAAAGATATAGGCACAGATTCGAATAGAAAGATTTGGCATATTCTTTTATTCCTTTAATTTCATGTCACGAATAGAGAAAGCATTCAAATCTAAAAAGTAACCGATTTACATTGATCGGTTTTTAGAATAGAAGATGGCGTTGCTACGATTCGTTGAAAAACAGTCGTTGAAGTCGTTTGAATCTTCACTTGAATCCTAACTTGACTTGAATCTCCTTTAGAAAGTCTTGAGCATCATTTCCTCATCTTGTTTTATTTTATATTTTATTTATTTATATATTTTCTCAGAGGCAGCATAAGGATAGAAAAGAACTGTGAATAGAGAAGGATACTAGGGCTGTTTATATAGTGTAGAAGTCAACGAATCTGGTCAGAATGGCGTCCGGATAAAGAAGAACGAACCAGACTGCAGATCTGGAAAAGCAGGGGGTTCGACCCCCAGGTCGACTACCCAGTCGACCTGGTCCCCCAAGGTCGACACCCTAGTCGACCTGGGTACCAAGGTCGACTCCCAGGTCGACCCCCTGGTCGACCTGGGTCCTAGGCGGGAAATTTCCCGCCCAGCCCGCTTCTGGGTCTGTTTTGAAATTTGAACTTCGCTGAAACTTCCGGAGGCCATATCTTTCTCATACGGACTCCGATTTAAGCAAACTCGGACTCGTTTTCATGCAGAATTCCAAGACGAATGCAATGGCGTAGCCCGTTTCCCTTGATTTTGATTTTAAATTCTAATTCTGCCTTGATTTGTGAATCTTAGTGTTACAGAATCACAAGGTGTTACATTCTCCCCCACTTAAAAGGATTTCGTCCCCGAAATCTTCAAGTTAGGAAGAATGTGTCCTACCATCCAATCACCCATCTACTCAACCATTCAATCACAGGCATTCATTGTCCTTAAAAGATTTCTAATGCTTTCATGTTCATATGCATAGTGTGTATATGTCTTTATCTACTGCAAAATCAGGCGGTCTACTGATTCAGTCGACCTCCTTAATGCGAATCATGTCAGTGCCATGCGTCCAACCATGTATGCAAGCATCCCTAGTTGCGTGAAAACTACATGCGTGCATAGCCATTCATCCATATGCAACGTCCATTTGATAACATATCAAGTTCAACTTTCAAACAAATACCTATCTGTAAATGCAATATGAAAGTGTCCGAACTGATCTAGTGCCTAATACGTATGCATAAGCATTCACGAGCAACCATTAGCAACCACTTGCAACCATCAACCATAACATGTTTCAAATACATGTTTACATCCAAAGAGTTTCTTCCTAAGGATCGAAGATACGACCTAGAGGATGTACTTTGGAAAGAGAGAAACAATTATGCGTAAAACTCCTACGAAAAAAGAAATCAAGGACGCACCCTTAAGGAAAAGGGTTATGATGCTAGTATCTAGCCTTCTTAAGCTTTACTCCACTGTATCTTAACTAATTTAACCTCACGATTGTGAAGTTTCAGACCTCTATCTCCAAAATAAACAGATGTTAACTATGATACCAAGTGTACATGCCAAGATGGTTTGAGGCCTTTCCTCTTAGCTTATCCATCATGCCATAACTATGAGGGTCAAAAGGTCACTACGTGCTTTTTAGAGTGCCTGCCACAACTATTCATCTCTCATGCAAACCATCCTAGTCGAACTCGACATTCCTGAAGTACAAGCCCCAAAGGCCTAAACCAATATTAGACAAGCACCCAAGGAATATCTCCTCCGAATTTAGACGATCTATGTGAGATGATATAAGCAAACTCAATAGCTATTCTCAAATCCCTAATAACCAAAAATAAACTGGTCAGACCACCAATTGGATTTGAGACTCTAGTGGGATCTTTCTAATATACAAGTACTATGGTGCAGAGACTCAACTATGGAAGTGGATATGAACCGATGTGAAGCGCTAAAACCAAAGGAAAGAGTACGAACAGCAAAACTAGACTCTTCCAACAGAACTTTACTACCTTTCTCCTAGGTACACTTGGTGGCGAAAGCAGGTACTTGCCCTTCTGAAAATCTTGTCCATTGCCCTTAATCACATGCCCTATTACACCTTAGTAAAAATACTTCCTCTTGTCTTAGGTTTTATAATTCCTTCCTACTTTGTGAGCTAAATCTACATCCATGAATTCCTCATCCTAGGGTTATGCTCCTTAGCCAAACTCCTCATCCCCTTCCGTGTGTAACCATGTTGACAAATATCTCAAAAACTGCCTCCATCGTCCGGAAAACCCTATAAGCTTTGAAAGAAAACTGCCCGTAGGTGAAACAACTACGGCTATGGATGGAAGCCGGGCACTACTTCGCCCATCGATGAAGTTACCTCCTAGAAAACCAGGAGCCCAGAGACTCAAGAAAGAAGGAAACAAGGATTCAAACATAGGAAGATAAGATAGTGCGTATGGCTTTGGGGAATATGCCTTTAAAACGAAAATTTCCTTTTGAAAATGCTTCTTTTAAAACCGGTTTGAAAACAATTTTTCAAATCTTTTATCTGATCTGGTAACCTTCAGCTCTGATACCACGTGTAACACCCAACATCCGTTAGTGTCACTCACAAAGGGAATGCACTAAGTTCTGTGGAGCATTTAGGGTTAAAGATGCAGATAAATTACAAGACAGACAGAAATTAAACAGCGGAAAATAAAACTTTGCTTTATTGATAAAAAGTTTGTACAATGATTTCTTTACAATATCGGAGTATCATCTGCCTTACAAAATAAAGAAGCATAAAACAACATTTATATTCCCCAATTTTAGCAAGAGCCAGCCATAGCATCTGAAAAGAGAATCCATGCAAAACTTCGACAAGTCTTCAAGCTGGGAAAGAGTGACAGTCCAGCTTAACCTGAGCTATACTATTCCCTCCTTTACTACCCAGGGGGGTGGGGGACGGAAGAAAAGAAGACAAAAGAAAAACAGAGTCAGACATAAATCCTGAGTAAGTTCAGTTACTTCTAGCATGTGAACATGGAAAAACAAAACGACATGAATGAACTGAATACAAGATAACACCATGATGATAGGATCGGCAAGATTAGAAAAGATTAACACAAGATATGCTAAGACAAGATAAATTGTATATGCTCTAATACTTTCGCCGCTTCGCTATTTCCATGTTATACTGATTTCTATATCTCTGCACCACCTAACTAGTGTCCCAACTAGTAATGATAACGTGATCCCAATCCCTGTATTTTCCATTGCCTTAGGCATACCTTTATTATTTGTTACCTAGATCTAATCTAGGGTTTTCTATCAAGTGCTTTCTAGATTCAACTAGAGTTTTACGATATCTGCTGAAGGCTTCTCGGATTCAGGGTTTATGCCACCTAGTCCAACTAGGGATTATGCTACCTATCGAACGATGCCCCCAAATCTAGGACACACTACCTAGAGTGGTATATGTTCCTATACTTCCCACGTATGTATCGCGAATCGTTATCGCTTGTCTAGATGCACATGTCCTGTAATGTGCGGCCCGAGTCCTGTGGCAGGGCAAATCAAGAAACACAGAACTCGGTCGGGAGCTATCAGATATCTGCCGATGCAGATGCTAAGGTCTATTTTTATTCCAGTGGCTATGGTCCCACTTGACCCCTCCCTCAACTAATGAAAGGCACACCTTGAAAAATGAGAACTATACGCAGGCCCACTATGCCCCACTGTCCTATGGCCATCCGCAACCATAACTAGATAGCAAGTATATGGTCTTTTAGAGTTCTCCGCCTTTCCGCTTCACGTATCTCGATTGACTCAAGATGGATGGTAGACGACGAGTTGCTATCACAGGGCTACTGTTTTCTCGTCGATTCACGCTGGTCCATCCTGGTCTTTAGGTTGCCATATTTTGCAACCAAGGCATACTCCTGGTTCTTCTAACGCAGACCTTAACCTCTGTGATCCCAGGAGGATCATCTGCAGCCTCATAGAGGGATACCAAGAGTACCCTCACGTCCCCTCAAAGCCTCGGGCTTCGTAACCCAATCCGTTGGAGCCTTCTTTTACTCAGACGGACATTCGCTCCTCTCCGTGTTATACTAAGAATTACTACTTAGTTCTACTAACTAAGGTTTACCACTTAGTTCTCTTTCCCGTCAATTTGGATTGGTTAAGTGTCATTAGTCAATTCAAGTTAACTTAACCCTCTTCATTTATCCTGTTAAACTGGTTAAGTGTTATCAGTAATTCATGTTGACTTAACCCTACCACAAACCAAGTTATATTGGTTTAGTATTTCTCATTACTTAACCCTACCGTTCATCCTGTATTGGTTAAGTGTTCCTTTTTAACTTAACCTTGCCCGTCTGTCTTGACTAACATGTTATTAATGGTTAAGTATTATCCCTTTTTGTTTTAGACTTAAGCCTATTCCTTTATCACAGTCTGATGGTTAAGTGTTCAAGTTTACTTAACCCTATGGTCTAGCCCAGCTAACATATCAAATTGGCTAAGTGTATTAACTTTACTCAACCCCACCTTCTAGTCTAGTTAACATGTTAATTTGGTTAAGTGTCCCTATGGGCTTAGCCCTCCCATTCTAGCTTAACTGTGTTAAATTGGTTAAGTGTTCCTATGGACTTAACCCTCCCATTCTAGCTTAACCGTGTTAAGTTGGTTAAGTGTTCCTATGGACTTAACCCTCCAATTCTAGCTTAACTGTGTTAAGTGTCAGTATGAACCTAACCCCACCCATTGGTCTTGTTGTCCTGTTGAATTGGTTAAGTGTCTTAGTTAACTTAACCCTAGCATTCTTGTTCTAGCTTTAATTAAATAGATTAAGGCCGCGACCACTCAATTAGACAGATATTGTTGTGAATACTGGATGTGCCGGTTGGTTCCGGGCAGGTTTACATCGCAACTCAGTCTAACCTCGAGTTAGGCATATTCGTGTTTTCTAAGTTCAAAAGGGTTTTGATTAAATTTCAAATCAGGTTTTGATAATAACCATCCCGTCCGTCGGATCAGTTAGGGATAGCCAGGGAGAGCAGAAAACTTGTATTTTCCAAACTCAAGCCTAGACACCATCCTCTCTGTCATCCTAGAACTTTTTGGTGTGTTATTAAAAGAGATGTCATTAATAAACCTTTAATTTGTCTAAATTTACATTTTCTCATTTAGGACAAATTCTATAAGTAAATTATTCCTAATTTACTTATCTCCTAATTACTCTTTTAATGTAAATTGTCAACATTCATTCTTATGGCCCATTTCCCCCTCTAAATCATATTTATGCTTTTTGGTATGTAAACTATACCAAATTAAGTGTCACTAACCATGATTTTGCTAAACCTGACAATTACTCCCAATTATGGCCAATTTCAAATTTATGCCAGTATACTTATCATGCCAAATTAGCTAATCCAATTCCGATTTAACATTCTAATTACATTTCATGTCAAACTAGACCTATTATTCTAGTTCACAATTCATGTAAATGCTAGATTTACAAGTCAATACTAGATTCACATCCTATAATTCATGTCAAATTTATTTATCCAATTTGTATTTCTATGAACATGCCATAATACAAGTTCCCCATTTATGCCAATTTCCAAGTTAAAAACTACGTTTTTAGTGAATTTCATATTTTGCCCCAAATTGTATTCCCACCGTTCGTATAATCGTGATTCAATCTAGATTATAGATAAATCTAGATTCGTAGAAAATAGGGAATGAACCAAAGATGCTATGATAATTTACAACTTTCAGACCTAACGAATTACACTGAAATTGATCTAAAATAACGACGGCCTATAGGTCTGAAAATCTTATGACATAAAAAGGGTTGAATAATGACGTAGGTTCAAGAACATGGGTAGACCTAACTTAATAGGTAAATTCCCAAGGTCTACAACCAAAGAAAACCAAGAATAGACAGAATAGATACGTAGGTTCAAGAACATGGGTAGACCTAACTTAATAGGTAAATTCCCAAGGTCTAAAACCAAAGAAGACCAAGAATAGACAGGATAGAAAATAAGGTTTAGACCCAATTTCATAGTCACAAAACTCAAGCAACACTTTCCTAGTCATGAATCACAGTTGTTCTTATTATCTCATAGGCAATAGTTTATGTTTCCTAGTCAAAGGCATAGGCTTGTGTTCATGGTCAAGGAAAAAATTCTCATAGTCACAGTCACAGTCATAGGCAATGTTCATAGTCATAGGCAATGTTCATAGTCATAGGAAATGTTCATAGTCATAGGCAAGGCCTAATTGGTCGTCGAATCATAACAGTTCTTAATTAGGTCCAAAGATATAGGCACAGATTCGAATAGAAAGATTTGGCATATTCTTTTATTCCTTTAATTTCATGTCACGAATAGAGAAAGCGTTCAAATCTAAAAAGTAACTGATTTACATTGATCGGTTTTTAGAATAGAAGATGGCGTTGCTACGATTCGTAGAAAAACAGTCGTTTGAATCTTCACTTGAATCCTAACTTGACTTGAATCTCCTCTTGAAAGTCTTGAGCAGCATTTCCTCGTCTTGTTTTATTTTATATTTTATTTATTTATATATTTTCTCAAAGGCAGCATAAGGATAGAAAAGAATTGTGAATAGAGAAGGAGACTAGGGCTGTTTATATAGTGTAGAAGTCAACGAATCTGGTCAGAATGGCGTCCGGATACAGAAGAACGAACCAGACTGCAGATCTGGAAAAAGCAGGGGGGTCGACCCCCAGGTCGACTACCCAGTCGACCTGGTCCCCCAAGGTCGACACCCTAGTCGACCTGGGTACCCAGGTCGACCCCCTGGTCGACCTGGGTCCTGGGCGGTAAATTTCCCGCCCAGCCCGCTTCTGGGTCTGTTTTGAAATTTGAACTTCGCTTAAACTTCCGGAGGCCATATCTTTCTCATTCGGACCCCGATTTACGCAAATTCGGACTCGTTTTCATGCAGAATTCCAAGATGAATGCAATGGCGTAGCCCGTTTCCCTTGATTTTGATTTTAAATTCTAATTCTGCCTTGATTTGTGAATCTTAGTGTTACAGAATCACAGGGTGTTACACTACCAGTACAGATCAGGTCCCCTAATGATTCTTAGGAAGCTAAGCATGATAAAATCATATCCCAGAAAAACTCAGAATGTATGTGTCATACTTGACGTCTAACACAGACATCCTCAAACCCCAACCTATCACCAGCAGATGAGTCGTAAACCCTATGGGGTTTGAGACTATAACCAGATCAGAAACAAGACTAGTATTAAAGTGCAGAGACTCGACTACAAAATCCGAATGCCATAATCGGAAAGAGTTCTAACTCAATAATCAGATAAGGAAACTAAACTCTCTACGGAAATTTTCCTACTTCTATCCTATCCACCAACTATGAGAGCATTCGCCTGCCTTCCCGAAGTAGGTCATGTCCTCTGTCCTTCCTCTTGAGTCAAGCTTCCATAAGTAAAGCATTTTTCCCCTCCTTTATCTTCAGGCTTTTCTTCCTTCTTTTGTGTTTCCTTTTTGCCTCCTTTGTGAACCAAGTCCATGTCCATGAGTTTCTCATCCTTGGGTTGTGCTCCTTAGCCAATCTCTCTCATTCTCATTTTTACTATCTGTGTGTAACACGTGGACAAGTCCCTCGAAAGCTGCCTCCATCGCCCGGAAAATCTGACAAAGCTCGAAAGAAAATTAGCCGTAGGCGAGACTACTGCGGCTACAGATGGAAGTCGGACGTTTATTTGCCCTTTGACTAGTGTCATAGTCTTATCAAGCCTACAGAACCATGCCGCGATGAGGTTACCTCCCCGAAAGCTGGGAGCCCCGGAGAAAGAAGGAAACGAAGATTCAAACGGAGGATCAAAAGATACATATATGGCTTTTGGGGATTACGTTTTTCAAAAATAGGCTTTACTTTCGAAAATACTTCCTTTTTAAAACCTTTTTGAAAATAGTTTTCAAAAACTTTTGTCTAATCTGGTAACCTCGCTCTAATACCAAGTGTAACACCCCACCTCCGTTAAGGTCACTCACAAAGGGAATGCCTTAACTTTGATGGAGCATTTTAGTAAACAAAACAGAATATTACAAGACAGATATAAAAATAGTACTTGAAAAACTTTATAACTTTATTGTAGCAGACATAAATCGGTTTAGTTACAACTTTACCAAAAACTCAAGTACATATATATCATCCTTGTTCAAAAGCCATCAGAGTACAAAACTTTAAAATCATAATCCCCATAGGACGGAAGCTATACAGAGCCAAGCCATACTTTAAGCACTTCAAGAAGAAGGAATCCGGATCAAGCTAAAGTATTCCCTCCTTGGATAACCTGGGGGGAAACGGAAGAAAAAGGGACGAAAACAAGCAAGGTCAGACATAAAGTCTGGCAAGTCCAGTGATTTTCAGTTATGAACAGATAATAATAACATGACATGGAAATAAAACTGGATGAGAGATAACTGTAACAGGTGTAACAGATATAACAGAAGAACAGAATGATATAAGATATTGCTTTACACTTCTCTGCACCAATACTAGTATAACAGAATTAGGTATCACCTTAATGTCTAAACTGAAACAGAAACAGGTACAGAATAATTTCCACAGAAGAGAATGCTAGTAATGGGCCTTTACCACCCGAACAGAAACAGACAGAAGCAGAACATATTAATCCCTACGGAAATAGAATGTAGAATTAGGTGTACATTAGTAATGGGCCTTTACCACCTGAACAGATGGTACCACGCAGAAACAGATAGGTGTTACCACCCAACAGAAACAGACGGTACCAACAGAAACAGACAGAACTAAGTGTACTCTAAAACCCTACCGCAAGTGATCGGCTCCCTAATACATAAATATCCGGTGTCGGCCCTACAGTAGGGTGTATCACTCCCTAAAGTGACAACCAATTGGCACATACCTATTTACAGATGTCACGGCGTCTTACATCCTCAAAGGCAGACCGGGATCCATGCACGCACATGACCCGGTTGGAACACACCATCAACACCCCTCGCCATTATCAGAATGAACCGCTTATAATTAGTTCAGTAAGCGTGCCCGGACCCTACTTACTGTTGGGTCAAAGTTTTGATACCAGAAAGGGTTACTGACTAATATGGGTCCCAAACAACAGATGACACAAGTAATTCCCCTCCTAACCTTGTGTCCCCAGACTAACAGATCTCAGATTAACTTGTTTACAAGTTTCAGACATACAGAGTTTAGATCAACTAGTTCATAGATCAGACAATCAAGTTAACAGGTTTCCAGACTAACGGATCAGATGTTCGGATTAACAGGCTTACAGATTAACTGGTTACAGATTAACAGACTTACAGATTAACAGACTTACAGATTAACTGGTTACAGATTATCTAACTTTGCATTGGGCCTACGGATTCACGAAACGGGTTTATCAGATTCATTGGTCCAATTGGTTTAACCTTACCCAACACGTTTTAGACATCATAATTATCTCAGATTATTAATTAAATATTAATGCCCAGACCTCTCACATTAGACTGACAGTTTGCGGCTACTGGTTAGGCCGGTTGGTTCCGAGCAGGTTTCTGTCGCAAACTGAGTCTAACCTCGGGTTTCAAGCACGTTATGACTAACTTCTCAAATTAGAACCTATTGTTTGCGACCATTGGAATATGCCGGGCGGTTCCGGGCAGAATTACGCCGCAAACTCATTCTAACCTCGAGTTAGCCATGTTTATCTTTGTGGCCAATTAATTAATAATTTACCATTTATACCCATGCCTAATATACATGTCAATTATTCATAACTATAGCCAATTCAGATTATGTCAATAGTGGACTAATTATATCAACTCAATAGATATAGCAGATAACAGATTTTACAGATTTGGCGGCTTAACGGATTTAGCAGATTAAGCAAACTAGCAGATTTAGCAGATAACAGATTAGGCATCTCAACAGATTCAGTTTAGCTGATTTGGCATTTTCAACAGGCTTAGCAGATGACAGATTTAGCAGATTAGGCAATATAACAGGACTAGCAGATTAGGAAAAATATAGCAGAACTAGCAATTTAGGCAAATATATCAGATTTAATCATTCCTTAAAGTTTCACGAACATATCTTGCCTAATTATAAATTTGGCCTAAGTTTACATGCCTAAATAGTTGTCATGATTCACACTATGATCATATACCCCACGTTGCATTGAATTTGCATGTCATAGGTTATGGTCATAATTTACATGTCCCAATTTAGTTCAACTTGCCTAGTACAAAAGATTCATATATAAAGTGTACCAAATATAGCCATCAATTTCAATGCATGTCATATATCCCAAAGATCCGTTACTTAGGTGTTTATTTTCATTTAATAGATATCCTACTTTAATGTAAATCTTTACACCTAAGCCATATTCTCTTTATCTCAAGTCATATGTTCAATACCCTTTATGTTACAAATATAACATGTCCAGTCATATGTCTCAGATTCATGTTCTAGCTACAGTCCATGTTCTTTCCTTAAATTAGTCACCTATTGGTCATGCCCAGTTTATGAATCATTCATTTTACTGTCCCAAATATTTTAGCGTATATTAATCTCTTATGAGATTGGCTCAAGCTCGTGGTAGCCTGGCTATAGAACAGAAAGAGGAAAGAGATACAAAATAAGATAGATCTAAACAGAACAGAACAGATATAATCTTAGATTCAGATTTACAATTCATGTCACAATCAGAATTAACGTTTATAGCGAAAAATAACTGTATTTGCTTTGGTTGGATTAAAGAAAGAACTTTAATTTGTTGTAGAATCGTTGCAGAAGCTTTAATCTCTAGTTTGAATTGGGTTGCTTAGGTTGATGTCGATTAGCTTCTAGTTTTGATTCCAGCAGAGTAGCGACGCCATTTTTATTTTTATTTAGAACAGAGGCAGAGAGGAAGCATAATAGAATTGTGTGTAGAGAAGGCTAGGTCTTAGGTTATTTTTATAGGTGTAGCAATTCATTTCATCCATTAGATTAACCCTAAAACCAATCCGGACCACCAAAAATCGTCCCTAGGCTTCAAAAACGTGTTCTGGAACGAAACAGGCTGACCAAGTCGACCTGTAGGGGAGGGAGGTCGACACTATAGTCGACCCCCATGGGGGAGGTCAACTCCCAGGTCGACCCCCTGGTCGACCCCCAGGTCGACCTGCCCAGTTCTGTGCTGACCGAAACCTTCTGAATCTTCTACAGGCCATAACTTCTTCATCCGGACTACGATTTTCAAAAACTCGGACTCTATTTCATGTAAATTTCGAGAGGAACGCAATGGTGATGTCCATTTTACCTAATTCCTGATTCTTGAATTAATTATCCTCATTTTACTATCTTTTCTGTTACACACACCATTATCGAACTAATTTTTCTTCTCTTTCATGTATTAATTAATTCTTCTTATGCATCACCATTATTTACCTATCATAAGCATATTTTCATATATTTTATTTCATTTTTAATTATACTTAAAAATGCGGGGTGTTACAAGCAGCCACTACTCAGCAAGCTGGTAAGATACCCAAAGGAAGCTGCTACAATTGCGGAAAGAAGGGGCATTGTTCGAATGTGTGCACCACCCCAAAGAGACTGAAGGCAAATCCAGAAAGCTCAAACCCGAACCCTCGCAGCTCAGCTGAATGCTACAACTGCCATCAGAAAGGGCACTATAGCAGGAATTGTCCTTTGAAGAAGAATGCACAGGTGGCACATGTTTATGACGGGGAAAACCCGCCAGCTATCACCGATGGATCAGGTAAACCAGACGTCTTGTGAGGTACCCTTACAATTAAAAATATCCCTGTTTCTGTACTTTTTGACACTGGTGCATCACGTAGCTTCATTTCTAGTAACACTGTTCACAAGTTAAAATTAAAAATAAGAGGCCTTAAGGAACCAATTAAAGTTCAAAATCCGATAGGAGGCTCTCTCGTCCTTAGTTCGTATTGCAGAGTGCCTATCTCTTACTCTTGTTACAAGTTTCCCATCAACTTAATCATCATGAATTTTTCTGAATTCGAAGTTATTCTCAGTTTGGAATGGTTAACAAAATATAAGGCCGAAGTTAGATGTGCCGAAAGAATCGTTAAAGTCGAGACGAAGCTAGGACATATATATATACCATGCCATGGCTCAGAAACAGACAGAAAAGAAATTTGGTCTGCTTTGGAAGTTACTCCCACTTCATTAGAAAAGATTCCTATCATTAAAAACTATGCGGATGTGTTTGAAGAAGTCAAGAACTTACCTCTGCAAAGAGAAATTGAATTCAGAATAGATCTAATTCCGAATGTCCGACCAGTAGTACATCCAATTCGAAGAATGGCTCCGAAAGAAAAGGAAGAGTTAGGTAACCAAACTCGAGAATTGCTTTGGAAGGGTCTGATCAGACCAAGCTTTTCAGATTGGGGAGCAGCAGTAGTGTTTGTCCCGAAATCAGACGGTACTCTACGGCTATATGTTGATTACCGAGATCTCAATAAGCAGACATTGAAGAATAAATATCCATTGTCGCGAATCGATGATTTGCAAGATCAATTAAATGGGGCGAGAGTATTCTCCAGAATGGACCTAGCTACAGGTTTCCACCAATTACGAATAGCCGAAGACTGTGTTCCTTTGACAGCCTTCAGGGGTCCCGATTTATTCTACGAATGGTTAGTGATGCCGTTCGGCTTGTGTAACGCTCCAGCATACTTCGTCAATCTTATGAATAGAGTGTTCCGTGGTGTCTTGAATAAATTTGTTCTAGTCTTCATCGATGATATCTTAATCTACTCCAAGTCAGAAGGCGAGCATGCAAAACATTTAGAACAAGTGCTGGGAATTCTGAGAAAAAATGTCTTGAAAGCTAAATTTTCTAAGTGTATCTTCTGGCAAGACGAAGTTAAGTTCCTTGACCATGTGGTATCAAAAGAAGGGATAACTGTGGATCCAAGCAAAATTACAGCGATTCAGGACTGGAAACAGCCTACTACCCCCACAGAAGTTCAAAGTTTTCTTGGATTGGCTAGTTACTATCGGAAATTCGTTAAGGATTTTTAAAAAATATCCGGTGTATTAACACAGCTTACAAAGAAGCATGAGAAATTCAAATGGACTCCCGAATGTGAGGAAGCTTTCCAGGAGCTGAAACTGAAATTGACAACTGCTCCAGTATTAACAATTATAGAAGGCAACCAGGACTTGACTGTATGGACAGATGCTTCTATTAGAGGGCTTGACGCAGTATTAATGCAAAAAGGCCAAGTGGTCGCTTATGCTAGCCGTCAGCTGAAGCCGCATGAAAGGAACTATGCAACTCATGATCTTGTGTTATTAGCAATCGTGTTTGCTTTGAAAATCTGGAGGCATTATTTGTTAGGGGAGAAGTTTGAGCTGTTTACTGATCATCAATCATTGAAGTATCTATTCACTCAGAAAGAACTAAACTCGAGACAACAGTGTTGGTTAGAATTCCTTGCAGCATATGATTTTGAGATTCTATATACTCCAGGGAAAGCCAATGTTAGTCACAGATGCGCTCGGTAGAAAGAATGAAATCATCGCCAATTTTGTCATTACGTCTTCATTGATTTACAAGATTTCGGTCCTTCAGAAAGACGATGAATTTATTCAAAGAATCAGTAAGAGAGTCAAGGGAGTTGAATCCACAAGTTTCCAGCTCGACGATAATGGAGTTCTTAGATTAAAGGGCAGAATTTGCATCCTAAATCTTCCAGAGCTTCGAAAAGAAATACTTGATGAATGTCATAAGTCCAAACTGATCATCCATCCAGGGGTGAGCAAAATGTACAATGATATCAAGCGCACATTCTGGTGGAGATCAATGTAAAGAGATATTTCATTATATGTTAGCAGATGCTCCACTTGTCAGCTAGTCAAGAGCGATCAGCAGAAATTGGTTGGATTGTCTTATTAGATGGTTTGCCTCAAAGATATCCCAGGATTGAAGTGGGAGTAGATTTCCATGGACTTCATAGATGGTTTGCCTCGAACTAAGAAAGGAAACGACAGTATTTGGGTGATCGTAGATCGCTTCACGAAGACTGCCCATTTCATACCTGTCAGATCCAACAGAACGGCTCAAAGTTTAGCACAGATTTACTTCAAAGAAATAGTTAAACTGCATGGAGTGCTGCTCAGTATAGTTAGTGATAGAGATCTACTATATACTAGCAAATTCTGAGAAGCATTCCAGACCAAATTGGGAACCAAATTGAATCTAAGCACCGCTTATCACCCTCAGACAGATGGCAAAACTGAGCGGGTGAATAAGATATTAGAAGATTTACTGCGGGCCTGTATTATTGATTTTGGCGGGTCATGGGAGGATCACTTACATTTGGCAGAGTTCTCTTATAACAATAGCTATCAAGCAAGTTTGGGAATGTCGCCATTTGAAGCATTATACGGTAGACCGTGCAGATCTCCCGCATGTTGGGTTGAACCTGGCAATAGACTTGTGTTGGGGCCCGACATGATTAGAGAAGCATCTGATAAAGTCGATTTCATCAAGAAGCGATTGAAAACCACGTAAAGAAGACAGAAAAGTTATGCGGACTCTAGAAGAAGAGATTTATCATTTGCCGTGGGTGATTATGTATATTTAAGAGTTTCTCTGACGATGGGAGTAATCAGAGTTGGCAAAAATGGGAAGTTGACACCGAGATTTATTAGTCCCTTTCCTATAATAGAACGAATTGGAACTCTTGCTTATAGGGTTTCATTACCTGATTGGTTGCTTGGGGTGCATGATGTGTTCCACGTATCTTAACTCGGAAAACATGTGCATGATCCGGATCTTGTTGTAGAAGAAGCAGCGCAACAGGACTTGGAAATTACTCCAAAATTAGCATTCAGAAGAAAGCCACTAAAGATTGTTGGTAAAGAAACTAAAGAGCTCAGGAGCAAAAAGGTTCACTTAGTTAAAGTGCAGTGGAGTAGTGATCCTAGAGACTGTACTTGGGAGACTGAGGAAAGCATTAAGCAAGCTTACCCCAAATGTAGAGTGGACAACTCTGACTAACTCCGGTACAAGGTACCTTTATAATACTTTGCATTTACATTTTGTTTCCTACTATACTGCTGTTTCGTTTTCGGGGACGAAAAGTTTTAAGTGGGGGAAATTGTAATAACCCGGAAAATCCGAGCCAATTTAAAAAATTTAAATTGGTTATTTTCAAATAATTTAAACGATTGAAATAGAATATTTCAATAAAGTATTGAATTGGAAATAGTAAGGCCGTTTGAAAATTTGAATTCAAACATTAACTGACTGTACCGGGTAGTAAATATAACGGATTTTAGTGAAACCAAAAATATTTAAATCTTTTTATGAATACCTTTCTAACGAATCTGAAAAATCGAAGTTTCATAGCGGGAATCAAAAGTTATGGCCAAATGAATTTTCAGAAAGGTCGCTATATAGAATATATAGCCCTTGAAAATTGACGTTTTTCAAATGACCTCGGAATTCGTCGAAACTACTTTTGCTGGATCCGGGATGTCAAACTATTGCTAGGTTTCAAATTTCATAATTTTTGAAGTTACTTTGTGAGCGTGGCAAAAGAAAATGTGATTGGTCAATTTCTGTTAAATGGGGTCGACCAGAAAATGGCCAATTTTCAAACGATCTCAGAATTCGATGAAACTAGTTTCGTTGGGACCGTATCGTCAAAACATAGCTAGATTTATTTTTCTGGAATTTTTCGAATTAGTTTGTGGCCCTGGCAAATTGAAATGTACATTCAAAATGAAATATTAAATGTTTTATACTTTAATTTGAAAAATAACTGACTGTAACAGTCGAATTGGCCAACGAAACATATGCCATTGTGTCTGGGATGGGGGTATTTAGCTGGGGGCGACAGTCGTTGGGTTGAAATTGATGTTCGTTTGTTCAAAAGTATATTTTTGAATTTAAAATAAAATATATGGGCCAACCCCCCTCTTTTCTCTCACTTCTGCTTTGACTAGTCAAACTCGATCAAACCCCCCCTCACAAACGATGGAGGTGCTCCCATCTTCCCAACCCAATCGCCGCCGCAACGTCCACTTTCAGCGCCCCCTCCAGTTTAGTTTTCCGTTCATCTCTCCCTCCTCTATAATTCCATACAAACTTCGACTGGTATAATGGGATATTGGCGTCGATTTACCTCGAGGAAGGCATCGTCTTTGGAGCTCCACCGTGCGCTACAGGGACCACCGAGTTGAGTGCCACTACCGGCGCTAAAGACCTTGTTCGAGCACTTCGACGTTGCAGCACCTGATCGTGACAACACTTCACAGATCGATAGTTTTGAAGGTTTACTGAGGTAAATGACTTTAATTTTTCTGATTTGAAAATAACACTTTTAAGTGTAGAAAACTTTGAAAAATCATATCTTTATGGTGTGTTGATGAAATTCGATGAAACAGGAAACATCGTGACTGCAAGGAGCTCTCTACCATCTAGAAGAGACCGCGGATTTTTCTGAGCTATCTACAATTTTTAGCACTTCAAAAACCAATGTGAGAACTCTAAATCGAAATGTATGAATGAAATCGCGTTGTATAAATTATATAATCGGAGTGTAAATTATATACGCATTGTATACCTCATGTACATGTGTTGTATAAGTTATATGAGCGATGTATAAATTATACAAGCGTTGTATGAAACATATATGCTTTGAATTGTGTTGAAATGCAGGTGAAATATAAAATATATGTATATATACACTCCCCTCGTCCACAAACCATGGACGATATTTATTGCTTGTGATTGGCGTGAAAATATGTGATATGACGAATGGTTGAAAATAATTGTTTGTGGTTGATATTGTGGTTGAAAAATACCTTTGTGGTTGAAAAATATCCTCTTGTGGTTGAAAACAAATTAGAATAGAATTGTGGAAATGAAAATAAAACATGCCGCCTGCGTGCGAACTAGATGCATGAATCCCCATTGTCAAAAACCGCGAGGTTTTAAGATACAGCGAGGAGTCGTACTAGGGACGGTCCCGGTTTTAACTACCCTGCCGTTATGCTGCCGAAATTTTCTGAAAAATTCATGTGTTGAATGGCGTTCATATTTTAAATAAATAGCTTTAACGATAAAAATCACATATATATATATATACACAAATTATAAACAACATTCATTTGTTGAATAGAAATTCATTCGTTGAATAGAAATTCATGTGTTGAATGGTGTTTTTATTTTAAATAAATAGCTCTAATGATAAAAATCACATTTATATATATATATATATACACATATACAAACTATAAACAACATTCATGTGTTGAATAGAAATTCATTCGTTGAATAGAAATTCATGTGTTGAATGGCGTTCGTATTTTAAATAAATAGCTTTAACGATAAAATTCACATTTATATATATATATATACAAACTATAAACAACATTCATGTGTTAAATAGAAATTCATTCGTTGAATAGAAATTCATATGTTGAATGGCGTTCGTGTTTTAAATAAATAGTTTTAAAAATAAAAATCACATATATATATACAAACTATAAAGAACATTCATGTGTTGAATAGAAATTCATTCGTTGAATAGATATTCACGTGTTGAGTGGTATTCGTATTTTAAATAAACTGATTAAATAATAAAAATTACATTTTTATTGTGAATAGGAAGTGTTAAAAACATTCACGTGTTGAAGAAATATTTCGGTTGATAAAAATATTACTTTTAACATGTATACGCTTCGCTGAAATTATACACGTGTTGAAATAAATATTTGTTCGCTAGAAATATTATTATTAACTTTGTTCTGCATATATATATACATGTGTTGAATAGTGAAAATGGATTAGCTGTTGAGTACAGAAATTATTTGCATGCCCGACAAATAGGTAAGCCTTGATGAGTTGGCTGCGCAAATTTATTTTTATATCAACTCCTGTGAATGTTGTTGGATGCAGAGTGCTAGTTATTCTGTGTGTAATAATAAACATCGGCATAGGATAGTAACAATTAATTTTGAACTACTCTACATAGCATACTTCTTGACGATAGGCATACTTCATCATATACCACATAAGCATTTGGAGCTTGTGTGACGAGGTTAAAGATTTACCATACGAGCGAGAGGCTTGTATGGCGATGACTATATATTACAGGTTGAACTAATGACTGATATGGACCATATAAAATATAACGATAAATTGCCAGATTAATAAAAACCCGACACGGGTCTAGAGTTGACAATAATCACGTCTCTCTAGTTATTAGATACGACACATGGATTATTTATTCCCATACGGGACGAGGTGACGAGGATTTATCCTTTGGAGTAATTAAAAATACGCACTCCCTCAGGCTTGACAGGGTGACGAGAATTTATTCTCTGGAGTTATTATCTATACACGCTCCCCTGTATACACCAGAATATATCACTATAAATATGTGTATGCTTTATAGGATTTATTGGGTACCTAATACGACCCAAAAAATTTCCAAACCCCTTCCCGTACAAAGGAGGTTATGGCAAAAAATTTAAAAATATAAAGGCGTTAGTGAAATATATGAAGTGAAAACGATATTGAAATTAAAGAATGAACTATGTTTATATATATATATATAAATATAAATAGAATTGAAAGGAATCTAGGCCGTGTAGTTCGTGTTTTGAAATCGTTACTTCAATCGATTAGTACGAGAGATCCGACCATCGGATTTTCCCGAAACCACAACCGTTGGGTTTGCCTTGGAAATATCTTTCCAACGGCACCAACTTTGTAAAAATCCAACGGTTGGATTGTCTGGAATGTTTAATTCAATTCTAAAGAAAAACAGCGCCAGAATCGATTATATTTATATATAAATATAATTAAATTAAATCGATTAACGACGCTGCAGTTCGTATTTTGAAACCTTAACTTCAAACGATTAGTGTGGAAGATCCGACCGTCGTATTTTCACGAAACTGGAACCGTTTGGTTCGCTTTGAGAATATCTTCCCAGTGATATAAACTTTGTAGAAATCCAACGGTTAGATTTCCCGATATGTGTAAAACAAATTTGGGGAAAAACAGCGCCAGTGCCACGACACGACCTGAAACGTCGTTTAATTAAATATGGCCATTTTTAAACAAATAAAAATGGCGAAAAATCGTTATAAAATACTATAAGCGACATGGATTGGAAATAAACAAATTTTGCTTGATTTGCTAAATATTTGATGGTTGTATGTGTTTGACATAAAAATTACACTAAAGAAGTGAAATGTGAATGTCGAATAATATAACCATGGAAAGAATTGATTTGAATTCTAATTACGTGAATTATTTGAAAAGGCCGAGCTAACCCTCATTTCAAATAATTGATCGAATTATTCGAAGTCAAAAATACAAAGACGGTTCTAGACCGACGATCTTCGTATTGGATGGATGGGTGCTGCTGAGGTTCCTGATTGGAGTAACTACCTTGAAGGATCGGAAGAAGTAGCCATCTGGACGTATGTGTTGATTGTACGGATATACGAGGAAATGGTGCCTCCAGTTTCGTTCAGACCCAGAACGGACTAGTAAATGGACTGTGTGTCTGACATTGGATTTTGTTCTGTACTGATTGATCTCTGTTAAATATATATCTGTTTGGCAGCGGAGAATTTATTCTCTTGCTTAACGCCCTTCTCTGAGACGTACGAGCTCAGAGGTTATATATCAATAGAAATCAGTCGTATGGAGTGGATTGCCCATGTGGCATGCCAAGATGCAGTGATCAAGACTTCTGTTGCAAAGCAAAGTCTTGTGGTTGATGATCAAAGCACGACCTACGTGGCCTGGCTTTGTGTATAGCATGGATTCGCGAGCCTCACATGAAACACCCCACCTCCGTTAGGGTCACTCTCAAAGGGAATGCCCTAATTTTGGTGGAGGTTTATAAGTATAAGTCACATATACACAAGACAGATATAAATACACATATTTTTGAACAGCGGAAAACAACACCAACTTTTATTTCATTAAAATACGTGTTACACAAACCATGTCATAATTGTCTTACAATACTTCCAAAAACATTACATTTTCATAATTGTCTTGATTACATAACTTAAAGAAGCATAAAAACATAAGTAAACTGCATAAGTCCCCATAATTGCTATCCAAAGCCATAGTCCAAAACGAAAGAGATCCAAGCAATACATTCTTTCTCTTCAAGCTGGATGTCAAAACTGGTCAAGCTGCGGTGTTCCCTCCCTGTGGACCTGGGGGGGAACGGAAGAAAAGAAGACGAAAGAAAAGTAGAGTCAGACATAAAGCCTGAGTAAGTCTAGGACTATTCAGTCTATGAATAAAGAAATGAGCATGATAAGTATAAACTGGAAATGGGGAAGCACCACAAACTAAGTTAAGTTGTCTAGAGTCGAATATACTATCGTACCCCATATTAATCTCTGCACCCTTATTAACTAGTTCCCAACAGGCACCCTATAATTAGGGTGAAGTGATCCATTTCAATGATCGGCTCCTACTCGCATAGTTACATGTGTCTTACGGCCCCCGATGTTGAAGCTACCTATGCTGGTCCCACCATGGGGTGTATCAAGTCCCATGGTGGCGGCCCGACACAATTCTAGAATGCACAGGTATACTACTGGTGCCCAGTGCCTAATTTTTCTGCACCGGAGTGTGTGCACGCCCGCACCCCGTTAGAACCTACACTGCTGCACCACCACCATCGATTTGACCTCTTACAGTCAGCCCAGTAATCGTGCCCCACCCTGCCTAGTTCAGGGTATCCTGATACACCTTGTAGGGTTACTGCTGAAAAGTGTCCCCCGCTACTAGGTTTTCTATTTCTAGCCAACATGCTAAGTTGGTTAAGTGTTCTGTATAAACCTAGCCCCCAATCAGTCTGTATAGTTTAGCATGTTCGATTTGATTTAGTATTAATTCAATTTACTTAATCCTACCAATCCTGACTCAGCCTTAATTGTCTTATTAAAGCCTCAACCACTCACATTAGACAGGTATTGTTGTGACTGCCTGTTGCCGGTTGAGTCCGGGCAGTCTTACGTCACAACTCAGTCTAACCTCAGGTCTTTATTGGGCTCAATGTTTAACCACCCACATTGGATAGCTATTGTTGTGACTACTGGATAGCCGGGCGGTTCCGGACAGGTTTATGACACAACGCAATCCAACCTCGGGTTAAACACATCGTATTTTCTAAGTTTACATATTTTGTCTCTTTTCTTTTTATATGTAAATATTTGCAGCCCGTTATTCAAATTCATCTTTATTGGGTAAAATTAATTTATACCACTTAAATGTTCTCAAGGTCGTTGTCATTCGTCCAACATGCCAACACATATGTTTTATATTTTTACCCCAACGTCATTACCCCCGTTTTATACGTTCACTATATTATAACATATGTTGGGCTTAACATTTAAGCCCAACTTAGCCACATGAAAAAGGGGAGGCTTAGGACATGATGTATATATATTCTAAGTAACATCAAAAGGGGTGTGTAGACGCATGAACTTGCAACATAGCGGTCTAATTAACATAAATTAGGCACTTGTGAACTTGCATTGTAATAGCATAAAATCTTGACATAAAACATACGTAAACATGAATCATGGTTTTAATCTAATCATGTAAACTTTTATCTAAAGCAAGAATCTAACTTAATTATGTGCCACATATATTATCATATGTTTCTTAACAACAACCTAAGCCTAAAACATATTTTGTTTGGGCGTAAAGTTAAACATAATCTAGCCATGTTCATAAAGTCAACACAAGTTCACAAAGATGCTTACTTTTGTCACTAATACAAAAGTATGGTTTTACACTTGAATCATGATGCCAATTCCAACATAAATTTGTATGAATCATAATACCCAAATGGATCCAACTACATTAAAAATGATCATAAAAATATACATCATGTTGACATAATAGTGAATCATATACTTGCATGAATCTCAACTTTGTTGTAATTTACTACCACAAACATATGGTCGTTAACATGAATCATATACTTGCAAATATCCAATAGGTGTTGTAATAAACTACCACAAGCATATAGTCGTTAACTTTCAACATGAATCATATACTTGCAAATATCCAATAGGTGTTGTAATAAACTACCACAAAAATATAGTCGTTAACTTTCAACATGAATCACAACATCCCAAATCTATTCATAATTAGAATCATAGCAACATACAATTATGAATTATCATCACCACAAATTAAGTACAATTCCATTTCTCATTTCACACAAATCAAATCTCAATTATTCATTCACATCGGAATAGCACTCTACTTACAATGTATGACGAATCTTCAATTCAGGATTCTGATTTCTGAATTTGGAGATGCTATCCTTTGTTGTAGGCGTTGTTTTGATTTAATTGTCGTTTCTTTAAGCTTTTGAATCAACTTCTGACTCGACGGCTATTCCTAGTCTTCCTTCAGCAGCATGACGGTCTCATTCTCATTTTTATTTGTGTGAATTAGGTGGAGTCTTAGGTCCTTTTTATAGAGTTTGTGAATTGATTAGAGCCGTCGATGGTGCTTAGATTAATATTAGCCGTTCGTTTCAAAGAGAAACCAATCAGGAGATGACACCTAGCCCTAGTGACAAGACAAAGCACAGAAATTCAGCCAAGCACAGACCAGGCCAGCCAGGAGGTGCTGGGTTCGACCTAGCTCAGGAGCCAGGTCGACTACCCAGTCGACCCCCAGGTCGACTACCCAGTCAACCCCCAGGTCGACTACCCAGCCGACCTGGGTGTCCCAGGTCGACTACCCAGTCGACCTGGGTGTCTTGGGCGGGAAAATTCCCGCCTAGCCCAATCTGGGTCCGATTTTTAAATTTTGAACCATTTCTAAACTGTTTCTGTCTGTTTGAATTTTAAACTGAATTCTGAAACTTCCGGATGTCATATCTCCCTCATACGGAGTCCGTTTTATGCAAAATCGGACTCTATCTCGAGCAAAATTCCGTGACGAACGCAATGGCGTATCTTGTTTCCCTTAATTCTTAGATTTGAAATTAATTATACTTTACTTTGTGAATTTCACTGTTATAGAATATACGGGGTGTTACATTCTCCCCCACTTAAAAGGATTTCGTCCCCGAAATCTTCAAGTTTAGGAAGAATGTATATCCTAACATCCAAACGTCCATCTACTCATCCATCAACCACGAGCGTCCATTGTCCTTAAAAGAATTCTAATGCTTCATGATCATATGCAAAGTGTGTGTACATGTACTCATCTAATGCAAAATCAGACAGTCTACTAATTCAGTTGACCTCCTTAATGCAAATTATGTAAGTGTCATGAATCCATTATGTATGCAAACCTTCCTATTCATGATTCTACATGAGTGCACAATCATTCATATAAATGCAACATCCATATGACAACACATTAAACTTCAACCATATACGAATATAAATACATATATGCATATGCAATATGAAGTGACTGAGCTGATCTAATACCTAGATTGTGTGTGTATATGCAACCACGAGCAACCACTAGCAATCACTTGCAACCACTTGCAACCATCATCCATAACATGTTTCAATTACATGTTTTAATCCAAAAGGTATTCTACCTAAAAGACAAGGTCGAGGAGATATACCCTAAAGATAGATAAAAGCACAACTTAAGGAAAAAGAAAGATCAAACATGTACCCTCAAAAAGAAAAGGGTAGGCTGCGCATATTCTAGCCTCAGTTTCCCAAGTTGCGTCTTCCTCGGCGTCTCTCCACTGAACTTTGACGAGCTTGACTTCGTGGTTGCGTAGCTTTTTCACTTCAGTTCCTAAGATGCGGATTGGAACTTTCCTCACTGTTGCTTCGCGTTCCACTTCAGCTTCTTCTAGAATGTTTGGCTCTACCACTTCAGCAGATTCATGTAGACATTTTCGGAGGTGTGAAACATGAAAGACGTCATGAACTCCAGCTAGTTTCTCAGGTGGCTCTAATCTATAGGCCATTTTCCCAATTTTCTCGATAATAGACAACGGCCCTACGAACCTTGGTGCTAGCTTCCCTGTGGTTCCAAAACGAACGACATTCCTCAAAGGAGATACCTTAAGAAAAACTCTATCCCCAACCTCAAATTCAAGGTCGGTCTTCCTCTTGTGTGCATAGGATTTTCATCTGTCTTGGGCTGTCTTTATTCTTCTCCGTATTAAGTCTACTTTCTCTGAAGTCTCTCGGATCATATCTGGTCCAAGTATGAGATTGTCAGTAGACTCCCACCAATAAGTGGGCGATCGGCACGACCTTCCATATAAAGCTTCGAAGGGCGCCATTCCGATGGTGGCTTGGTAGCTGTTGTTGTAGGCAAATTCCACCAAAGGAAGATGGTCTTCCCACGTTCCTACGAAGTCAAGGACGCACAGTCTTAAAAGGTCCTCCAAAACTCTGTTCACTCTTTCTGTTTGGCCGTCATTTTGGGTGTGATAGGCTGTACTCAAGCATAACTGTGTTGTGCCTACCGCTTCTTGCAGACTCCGCCAAAACTCACTTGTGAAGATGGGGTCTCGGTCACTAACAATGCTGGAGGTTATTCCATGGAGTCGAACAATTTCCTTGAGATAAAGAGATGCTAGGGATGAGGCAGTCCTTTTACTCTTGACAGGTAAAAAGTGGGCGCTTTTAGTAAGCCTATCCACTATTACCCAAATGCTAGTGTTGCCTCTTCTAGACATAGGCAACCCATCAATGAAGTCCATTGAAATGCTATCCCACTTCCACTGTGGAACCTCTAGAGGATGGAGCAGACCGCCAGGCTTCTTCTGCTCCGCCTTAACCTGTTGGCAAATCATACACTTAGAAACGAAATCTGCCACGTCCTTCTTCATGCCGCTCCAAAAGAAAGTTCTCTTTATGTCCTTGTACATTTTATCTCCGCCTGGATGTATCGTCATCTTGGAGTGATGTTCTTCTTCAAGAACCATCTTTACTAAATCCCTTTTCCGTGGGACGCACAGCCTTCCGTCTCGCCTTAGCCAACCCTTATCATCGATATAGTATCTGTTGAGGTGACTTGAAGTCTCACCCCTAATTAGCCTATCAATCGTCTCCACAAGCTGAGGGTCTTCGCATTGTGCTGTCCCTATTGAGTCCAAAAGAGTCGGGCATACTTCGAGAGATGCTAGCAAGCCTGGTACAAAATCAGAGGAGGGCCTAAAGTTAAAACTGGCTATATACTCCAAGCTTTGCCTTTCTATAAAGAGCCGGCTTAGGGTCAGTTTCTTTCGGCTCAACGCGTCTTCCACTACGTTGCCTTTGCCCGGAGTGTAGGAGATCTCGAAATCGTACGAGGCAAGAAACTCCATCCATCTCTGTTGCCTCAAGTTAAGATCTTTTTGCGAGAAAAGATATTTCAATGATTTATGGTCAGTGTAAAGTTTGAACTTCTCACCTAGGAGATAGTGTCGCCAAGACTTAAGTGCAAAGACGATGGCGGCCAACTCGAGATCATGGGTTGGGTAGTTCTTTTCGTGCACTTTCAACTGTCTCCCGCCATAAGCTACTACCCTTCCTTCTTGCATTAAGACAGCGCCTAGCCCTGTCCCACATGCATCTGTATAAACTGTGAACATCTTGCTTCCATCTGGCAACGTCAGAACTGGGGCTGTTGTAAGAGCCCTTTTTAGTCGTTAGAAAGCAAACTCGCAATCCAAGTCCCAATTGAACACTAGATTCTTCTTTGTCAGCCTTGTGAGTGGAGCTGAGATTTTCGCGAAATCCCTTATGAATTTTCGGTAGAGACCTGCTAGTCCTAGAAAACTTCAGACCTCAGTTGCATTCCTTGGTGTCTTCCAATCCTGTACCGCTACTACCTTAGCAAGGTCCACAGCTAACCCATTTTTGGATACTACGTGCCCAAGAAACCTTACTTCCTCTCTCCAAAAGTGGCATTTGGAGAATTTGGCTTTTAACTGATGGACTCGCAGAGTTTCCATGATTGCCCTTAAGTGCTGAGCATGTTCTTCTTCACTCTTTGAGAAGATCAAGATATCGTCTACGAAGACTACCACGAACTTGTTGAGGAATTCTCTGAACACCCTACTCATCAGGTCCACGAAGTAAGCGGGTGCGTTTGTCAAGCCGAAAGGCATGACAAGCCATTTAAAGAAGTCGTTTGGGGTTCTGAATGCTGTCTTATCGATGCTATCTTCAGCCACCCTTAGCTGATGAAATCCGGTCGCTAAATCGAGTTGGGAGAAAACAGACGCTCCTACAAGATGATCAAACAGATCGTCAATTCTGGGGAGAGGGTGCCTATTCTTTTTCGTTACTTTGTTGAGCTCCCTATAGTCAACACATAGACGGAGTGAACCATCCTCCTTTGTGGCGAACACCACTGGAGCGCCCCATTCTGAAATACTCCTTCTAATGAACCACTTCTCTAGAAGCTTTTTAACCTGTTTACTGAGCTCTTTCCTTTCCCGTGGAGCCATGTGTCTAACGGGCAACGCAACGGGCTTTGCATTATCTACAAGATATATGCGGAAGTCTATCTCCCGCTTCGGAGGTAAGCCCTTCACCCCTTCGAAGACATCCAGATATTCACGGGCCACTCTAACCGATTGCAAACTTTCAACAGAAGCATCTAGCGATTAAAGATAACTAAGCATAACCGCATATGAGGGATTAAAAGTAATTTCCAAAGTGTTACCGAGTTGTGTCAGAAGCCTAACCACCCTTTTCTCAAAATCAAGGATGGCACCATTACTGGATAACCTATCCATGCCCAAAATCAAACCATATCCCGAGAAGCCCAAAACAAAGGCACTATATCTAAATTCTACGCTTAGAATAGAAATTTTCAATCCCACACAGATCATAGACAAATGAGTTGGGCCCCCGATTGGATTTGAAACAATTAAGGGGTCCTCTACCATACTAGTTTCTAGGTGCAGAGATTCTACTAAAGTAGATGAAATAAAGGAGTCTGATGCGCCAGAATCAAATAAAGTGCGAACTGGGTGATCATAAAGATAAACTACACTTTCTACAGAAGTATTTATACCTCGCTGTTGTAAAGGCGGTGCTTCTAGCGCATGAACTTGTGCCCCTGAGGAGGATCCGGCCTTCTGCCCCTTCCCTCGTTTCTTTGGGCAATCCTTAGCCATGTGGACTGTCTCACCACAAGAAAAACACCCACCATTCAACTTGGCCTTCTTTTTCCGGCAATCTTTCACTAAGTGCCCCACTTTGCCACAAAAATTACACTTCCTCTTCTCTTGGGACTTGTTGTCTTTCCCCCCTTCTTAAAGTCTATCTTCTTAGGCTGTAAATCCTCTTTCTTCCCTTGAGAGCTTTCTGCCTTTGTCTCCTTCTTGCCCTTATCCTCTTTGTTCAGCAATGCCATCTGCACCAACCTTTCATACGTAGCTCCCATAGGTATATGGGTCATGGCCAAACTGTGTAATGGCTCATTCAATCCTTTGACAAAACGGAGAGCCTTCTTGTGTGGAGTGTTGACTAGGTCCAGTCCGAACCTAGCCAGCTGATCGAACTGATTAACGTACTCTTTGAATGTCATATTCCCTTGCTTAAGAAATAAGAATTTTTCCAGTTGGAGACTCCTTTCAGCTTCTAAGAGAAATTTAGCCTCAAACCTCGCCCTAAAGTCCTCCCATGTTTCCACTGGTCTTTCTGCATTGGTAACTTCCCACCAGTAGGAAGCCTCGCCTTTAAGTAGCCATACTGCCATTTGTACCTTCTGCCTATCTTCTACCTTAAAGATGACGAATAAGTCCTCGGTTTCCTTCAGCCAGTTCCTGGCTGCCACGAAGGACTCGATTCCATGAAAGTCCTTCCCTCCCATAGCTTTGAAATCTTTACATGTCTTGGCAAAAGCATTACCACGCGGAGGAGGTGGAGGAGGAGGTGCTACTGCAGCTGGATGATTTTCTGCAGCTGGGGGAGGAGGAATAGTGGGACCCGGCTGATTGGCCCTTGCTTCTAAGAATCGTCTGAACCAACCAGGTATTGGTACACCCTCAGGCAAGTAAAGTTCTTCGGACATGCTGAAACAAAAGGATAGATTCAAAACGAATGATGAAAGATAGTACCTATTGCTTTGGGGGACCATGCCTTTTTAAAATAAAATAACATTTTATCTTTAAAAATGCTTCTTTAAAATTTTCTTTTGAAAATAATTTTTCAAAACTTTTTATCTTATCTGGTAAACCTATGCTCTGATACCAAGTGAAACACCCCCACCTCCGTTAGGGTCACTCTCAAAGGGAATGCCCTAATTTTGGTGGAGGTTTATAAGTATAAGTAACAGATACACAAGACAGATATAAATACACATATTTTTGAATAGAGGAAAACAACAACAACTTTTGTTTCATCAAAATACGTGTTTCACAAACCATGCCATAATTGTCTTACAATACTTCCAAAAACATTACATTTTCATAACTGTCTTGATTACATAACTTAAAGAAGCATAAAAACATAAGTAAACTGCATAAGTCCCCATAATTGCTATCCAAAGCCATCGTCCAAAACGAAAGAGATCCAAGCAATACATTCTTTCTCTTCAAGCTGGATGTGGAAACTGGTCAAGCTGCGGTATTCCCTCCCTATGGACCTGGGGGAGGGGGTGGACGGAAGAAAAGAAGACGAAAGAAAAGTAGAGTCAGACATAAAGCCTGAGTAAGTCTAGGACTATTCAGTCTATGAATAAAGAAATGAGCATGATAAGTATAAACTGGAAATGGGGAAGCACCACAAACTAAGTTAAGTTGTCTAGAGTCGAATATACTATCATACCCCATATTAATCTCTGCACCCCTATTAACTAGTTCCCAACAGGCACCCCATAATCAGGGTGAAGTGATCCATTTCAATGATCGGCTCCTACTCACATAGTTACATGTGTCTTACGGCCCCCGTTGTTGTAGCTACCTATGTTGGTCCCACCATGGGGTGTATCAAGTCCCATGGTGGCGGCCCGACACAATTCTAGAATGCACAGGTATACTACTGGTGCCCAGTGCCTAATTTTTCTGTGCCGGAGTGTGTGCACGCCCGCACCCCGTTAGAACCTACACTGCTGCACCACCGCCGTCGATTTGACCTCTTACAGTCAGCCTAGTAATCATGCCCCACCCTGCCTAGTTCAGGGTATCCTGATACATCTTGTAGGGTTACTGCTGAAAAGGGTCCCCCGCTACTAGGTTTTCTATTTATAGCCAACATGCTAAGTTGGTTAAGTGTTCTGTATAAACCTAACCCCTAATCAGTCTATATAGTTTAGCATGTTCAATTTTATTAAGTATTAATTCAATTTACTTAATCCTACCAATCCTGACTCAGCCTTAATTGTCTTATTAAAGCCTCAACCACTCACATTAGACATGTATTGTTGTGACTGCCTATTGCCGTTTGGGTCCGAGCAGTCTTACGTCAAAACTCAGTCTAACCTCAGGTATTTATTGGGCTTAATGTTTAACCACCCACATAGGATAGGTATTGTTGTGACTACTGGACAGCCGGGCGGTTCCGGGCAGGTTTATGTCACAATGCAATCCAACCTCGGGTTAAACACATCGTATTTTCTAAGTTTACATATTTTGGCTCTTTTCTTTTCATATGTAAATATTTGCAGCCCGTTATTCAAATTCATCTTTATTGGGTAAAATTAATTTATACCACTTAAATGTTCTCAAGGTCTTTGGCATGCGTCCAACATGCCAACACATATATTTTATATTTTTACCCCAACGTCATTACCCCCGTTTTATACGTTCACTATATTATAACATATAACGGGCTTAGGACATGATGTATATATATTCTAAGTAACATCAAAAGGGGTGTGTAAACGCATGAACTTGCAACATAGCGGTCTAATTAACATAAATTAGGCACTTGTGAACTTGCATTGTAATAGCATAAAATCTTGACATAAAACATACCTAAACATGAATCATGGTTTTAATCTAATCATGTAAACTTTTATCTAAAGCAAGAATCTAACTTAATTATGTGCCACATATATTATCAAATGTTTCTTAACAACAACCTAAGCCTAAAACATATTTTGTTTGGGCATAAAGTTAAACATAATCTAGCCATGTTCATAAAGTCAACACAAGTTCACAAAGATGCTTACTTTTGTCACTAATACAAAAGTATGGTTTTACACTTGAATCATGATGCCAATTCCAACATAAATTCGTATGAATCATAATACCCAAATGGATCCAACTACACTAAAAATGATCATAAAATATACATCATGTTGGCATAATAGTGAATCATATACTTGCATGAATCTCAACTTTGTTGTAATAAACTACCACAAACATATGGTCGTTAACATGAATCATATACTTGCAAATATCCAATAGGTGTTGTAATAAACTACCACAAACTTATTGTCGTTAACTTTTAGAATGAATCATATACTTGCAAATATCCAATAGGTGTTGTAATAAACTACCACAAACATATAGTCGTTAACATTCAACATGAATCACAACATCCCAAATCTATTCATAATTAGAATCATAGCAACATACAATTATGAATTATCATCACCACAAATTAAGTACAATTCCATTTCTCATTTCACACAAATCAAATCTCAATTATTCGTTCACATCGGAATAGCACTCTACTTACAACGTATGACGAATCTTCAATTCAGGATTCTGATTTCTGAATTTGGAGATGCTATCCTTTGTTGTAGGAGTTGTTTTGATTTAATTGTCGTTGCTTTAAGCTTTTGAATCAACTCCTGACTCGACAGCTATTCCTAGTCTTCCTTCAGCAGCATGACGGTCTCATTCTCATTTTTATTTGTGTGAATTAGGTGGAGTCTTACGTCCTTTTTATAGAGTTTGTGAATTGATTAGAGCCATCGATGGAGATTAGATTAATATTAGCCGTTCGTTTCAAAGAGAAACCAATCAGGAGCTGATACCTAGCCCTAGTGACAAGACAAAGCACAGAAATTCGGCCAAGCACAGACCAGGCCAGCCAGGAGGGGCTGGGTTCGACCTGGCTCAAGGGCCAGGTCGACTACCGAGTCGACCCCCAGGTCGACTACCCAGTCGACCTTGGTGCCCCAGGTCGACTACCCAGTCGACCTGGGTGCCTTGGGCGGGAAAATTCCCTCCTAGCCCAATCTGGGTCCGATTTTTGAATTTTGAACCGTTTCTAAACTGTTTCTGTCTGTTTGAATTCTGAAACTTCCGAAGGTCATATCTCCCTCATACGTAGTCCATTTTACACAAACTCGGACTCTATCTCAAGCAGAATTCCGAGACGAACGCAATGGCGTATCCCGTTTCCCTTAATTCTTTGATTTGAAATTAATTATACTTTACTTTGTGAATTTCACTGTTATAGAATATACGGGGTGTTACATCACTCCTCAGTATGAGTTAAAAACGGGATAAGGACTGCAGGGAGAGCACGACGTTTCTTTCTAGCTAGCGGTAGTGTCACTGCTTAAACTGGCTAACATTTATATTACTTTTACCGATATGGATGTTGGAACGAGGCACCTCGATATTAGGTCTTTTAGGACCGGGAAACGTGTGTTCAGGAATACTAATCCACTAACGTAAGTGTGGACCGGCCCTGAAGATCCAACGTTTAACCAGAGTGTGTAATCCTGAGGCATTTGCTAGAGTGTCTCGAAGCGAAGAGGAGCTTGCACCTTGCCTCGACTCATGACAGAAATCCTATTTCCAATACGAAATAACGGATTTGATTATAGAACTAGTATGGCGACATAAAATATGGTAGCTATGCCGCCTATGATTGATATTTATGATGATATTCGTTTTTGAAACATATATGCACTAGTAATAATATCAAATGATTTTGCTTTACACATATTAAGCATATTTGGCCATTACAAGGTAAAACTCTATCCTCCCGTTTGCGTTGCATTGTATGATGGGACTTGAGTCTTACAACGGATTCATTCTTTTTAAAAGCATTGCGTTGTTTTAAAGAATTTACTTTGTTTTAAATGCACTAGGAATCACTGGAGTAAACCCGTTCTGCGAAAGTGGCGTGGTCCTATGATTTGCCTTATTACTGTTGTTTAACCAGTTAAGTAGATTTCTCATACCAGTCCCATGACTGACTCATTGTTTGTTTCACTTTGCAAACTCAGGTGCCCTTATTTTCACACGGGCAGCCTATTTGATAGATGACAGGTGTTTTTGGCTTAGCACTGCAGTACGGAGTGCACTTTTGGCTTGACGGCGAGGATTAGATTCATATTTTGGCTATTGACTTTCCGTTATCCTTACCTTATGTATATGATTCTGCCTATGGCGATGCAGACTGTTTTACTTCTAGTATTTATTATCTTATGTATATGTACCACCGCAGGCGATGTAGACTGATACCTTTATTATGTCTCACTGTATATATATATTCCTCCTATAGTGATGTTGACTGATCATTCCCCTTTTAGTTACTAAGTTATATCCTACGTTGTGCTATTCTGATGTTGTTACATGTTATGATTCCGCTGTCATATCTATGTTAACTTATTCTATTTATTGTTTTTGCTATTATCTATACTCTGCTAATGATGATTAATGAGTTATATTCCAATGATTATCCTTAACACCGTCACACGGGTTTTGGGATCGCCAGGGAATCGTTCTCTTACTAATTTACGGTTGGAGTCTGATTAAAAATTAAACGATAGAAATCAAAATTTTATAGAATATATTACATAACAAAAATAGTCATGTGTTGACAGTACTCATGTGTTGAGATTAGTCATGTGTTGAAAGAAATATAGATTCATGTGTTGAATAGAATAAACATTCATTTGTTGAATAGAATAACGAAGTTACTGAAATATATAAAGCTGTGTTGATTAGAGATGCGCTATTTTGACACGAACGATATTTATATCGATTATATTCATTTTTATAGTAATTATAGAAAGGGAAGTGATTTAAAAATATAACATTTTGAAAATATTATCATCTGTATATCGATGATGTGGAATATTCAATTTCGATTCGGAGTTGAATATGAAGTTAAAATCGTTTCGAAAACGAATTTAAAACGATTTATAAAATACATTTTAAAAGGAAATCGATGAAATATAATATATATATATATTATATAATGGCAAGAATAAAACGCACCGCGCTGCGGCAATTCGTGAATTTCGACCATTGACTTCGAATGGATATTGCGGGAGATCCGACCGTCGGATTCTCCTGAAACCGGAACCGTTAGTTTCGTATCGAAAAGAGCTTTCCAATGAATATTATAAATTTGAAATCTAAAGGTTGGATTTGGAATTATGTCCAAATAAAATTTGGAAAAGGTCGTTGTAAGTGCAGCTCGATGGCCGTTGATGGAAATTGACTGTACGGACCTTGATAAAATTATTAAAAATAGTAATAATTTGTGTATAATCATAAGAAATGATTTGGAAAAATTTGGGATGAAAAACTCCATATTTGAAAAGATAAAAATAGATTTTTATCGAAATGAACTAGTTTTGAACTAGAATTAAAATCCTATTATTTTTAAATAAATAAATTGGATTTGAAATGGGTTTTAAACAACCAGAATTTCCAATATATGAATTGGAATGGATTTGAATCGAAATTGTCTTTGGAGTATTTCGATGTTGGATTTCGTGATGAAACAGATATTGTCATGGAAATTTGAAAGATATATTTATATCGTTATTTCCAAAACGATATTTGTTGGTCGTAGAATTTGATATTGAATATAAGCCGATATATTTTCTATTCAGAGCCTTGTATTTAATATCAAACGTGATTTGGGTTTGTCGTGAATCGTGACTCCATTAACACTGTTCTTAAACCCAGTTGAGAAAAAGATTAAATCTTTTTATTTAGATTTAATTGGAATTGAATTGAAATTGATTTTTTTGGGTTTATCGTGAACGGTCTTTTAAATAACACTTGTTCTTTAACCTGATTAACAATGGAATGTGACTTTGGGTTTATTGTGAACCGTGTTTTAAAGGACATTGGTTCTTTAACCCAGTTAAAGAGAAGATTAATTTCTTAGCTCTGATACCATTGAAGGAATAATACGATCAAATCGACAACCTTAAAGTGATGTTTTAACGGTTTAAAACATAGATCGTTAGCAAAACTGTAAATTAAAACTAAATAAATTAGGATTTATACCTGTTTTAGTAAATCCATTCGACTCTGAGCAAATCTGGAAGCAAGATGGAGAACGATATATCAAATCGACCAACACGACAAGCGCCGAGTCTCTATAAGTATTCACGAACACTCGATCATCAGTTTTGTCAAACAATTTGAGATCAAGGAAGGATGGTGCTAGCCGATTTAGGGTATTTAGGAATAATCAATAAGAAATGATTTTTGAGATAAAAACTGAATTAGAGTTTTAATGAATCTTTAATTTGGAAAGTGATCGAGAATGGAGTATCACCAGTTTTGCTCCAAAGCGATAGTTAAATCTCTAATTAGATTTGAACGTGAAATGGTAGTTAATTTTACCGATAACACTGTGGTGTTAGATATGGAGTATTACCAGTTTTGCTTCATGGGATGAATAGGTTGGGATTAGGAAATAAAATAAATAATTACTTTGGTGTGGTTCGCTAATCCCGACTAGTTTGGAAAACCTTAACATGGTTTGAAATGATATCCAAAGGAAGATTAAAGAATAAATTTAGAAGACTTTATCTTTGATAAAATTAATGGGAACCTTTCCCTAAGAATGTGAAATTTATAAACTAACTGTAGGTTAGCTAAGAAGGATGGTTTCCTGGTATTGATCTGATGTTGGTTTCGGCCTTCGGGGTTAATATTTGGGGAATTGTTCTCTTGCTAATTTACAGTTAGTGACTGATGAATTGGAATGAGGCGTATGTTGTGTTTGAGTAACATTTGTTTATTATATACGCGGGTTATTCAGAAAGGCTGGGTTTATACCCATTATGAATAACTGATTCGACGATATGTCGAAGAGGAAGACGGTGGTTGAAGACCGGAAGTCTTCACATCGTTTGGATGATTACTGATGATCTTGGTTGGGCTGTACACCCAAGATGAGGGTATTAGTTGGTGATCGTCCAGATGTACTTGGAGATCGATGGATATGCGAGGAAAGTGCCTTCGGTTTCGTTCAGACCCAGAACGAACTTGTAAATGGACTGTGTGTCTGACATTGGATTTTATTCTGTGTTGATTGATCTCTATTAAATATACATCTGTTTGGCAGCGGAGAATTTATTCTCTTGCTTAACGCCCTTCTCTGAGACGTATGAGCTCAGAGGTTGTATATCGATGGACATCAGTCGCATGGAGTGAATTGCCTGTGTGGCATGCCTAAGTGGAAGATGATCAAGGCTTCTGTTGAAAAGCAAAGTCTTGTGGTTGATGATCAAAGCACGACCTACGTGGCCCAGCTTTGTGTATAGCGTGGATTCGCGAGCCTCACCCCTCAGTATGAGTCAAAAACGGGATAAGGACTGCAGGGAGAGCACGACGTTTCTTTCTAGCTGTGGGTGGTGTTAGTGCTTAAACTGGCTGACATTTATATATATTTTTACCTATGTGGTTGTTGGAATGAGGCGCCTCGATTTTAGGTCTGTTAGGACTGGGAAATGTGTGTTCAGGAATAATTAATCCTCAAATGTAAGGGAGGACCGGCCGTGAAGTATTCAAGGGTTACCCAGAGTGTGTAGTCCTGAGACATTTGCTAGAGTGTCTCGAAGCGGAAAGGAGCTTGCCCCGTGCCTCGACTCATGACGGAAATCCAATTTCCAATATGAGATATATCGGTTTTATTTGTAGAGCCTAGTATTGGCGACATGATAGATGGTACCCATGCCGCCTATGATTGATATTTATGATTGAAATTTTTTTGACTCTATACACTTATAATAGTACCAAATGATTTGTTTTAAATGTACCAAGCATGTTTGGCTATTATAAGGGAAAACCCTATCCTCCAGCTTGCGTTGCATTGTGTGATGGGACCTGGGTCTTATAATAGCTTCATTTTCCGAAAAAGCATTGCTTTGTTTACTCTATGAACTAGTATTCTTGGGAGGAAACCCGTTCCGTGTTATATGGCGTGGTCCCTGGAATTACTCTCTTTTAAAGTAAAGATTAATATATGTTTTAGTTCTCACACCAGTCACATGACTGACCTGTTGTTTGCTTTTCCCTTACCAACCCGGGTGCCCTTATTTTCTACATGGACAGTCAAGTAGCCTATTTTGCAGATATATAAGCAGAATTCTGGATCGAAGATTAAAGTTATGTCCAGTGCGTTGATAGTCTCCCGCTGTGTTACTTTATTTATTTTCCGCTGTGCATTGTATTACATTTATTGTAAAATCATCTTCCACTATATTGATTATATTTCGATATACTCTGATATTCTGTACTCTGATGTAACATTATTATGATGTTTATAAAAGTCTTCTGTTCGTATTCCGATGTGTGTTGTCCTCAAAGCAATCCGCGCCTTCCTTACCGGGGAAGTTACGGGTTACTACAGCTGGTATCAGAGCTTTGGTTTACAGAGCTCGAGAACAAGACACATTAGAACCGAACGAATCCATCAGATATTGGATTAGTAACATCCAATGAGAATGACTCATTAGAGATAGGATCAGTAGTATCCTAGGACGAGTGTAAAGAGTATATTTTTTAAAATGAAAACAATATTATTTTGAAATTTTAAACCATTTTATTCGTATTTGAATAATTTATTTGTATGAATTTAGACAATCCGATATATAAAGATTTTGCATATATGCGTCATGAACGTATATTCGAAGTTTTAATATACAGGATAGATATAGAATCATATTCTAGACACCCGGGGATAACTCTGATGATGTGGCCACATCATCAGTATTTATGTTCGTGTTTCGAAGGTGTGATATCTATATATTATCATTAGACTAGTGTGAGAACCAAAACTAGATAGGTTTATTGTTGTGGATTGGCATCAAAAACATGATTTTCTGTATATATATCAAAATTATGAATTTGAAATGATAATCAACTAATTGATTGATGGTTGTCGTTTGATTATTGTTTTGATTAATTAAAATTTTGAACCATTATGCCTAATTGAATCAAATATTGAACTGTATTGAAAAATGATTACAAATGCATGCATATACATATATATCCCTTGAACAGGTCATAGCAAGGAGGCTAGAGCAGAAGAATAAAATTGTTTGCCTGACAAATAGGTACATGTTTACAAATTTATTGGGTTTGGATGATTTTATGAGCCGATTGGCTAGCCACTTGGCATTTTCTTTTTCTTTTGGATTGAAGAAGGCCATGGGAGGCTATATGAAATATCCCGAAGTCCCTGGTGCAAGGGAGGTTATGGCGAAATTTTTCAGAAATTTAGGGTGTTAGCCAAATTTTTGAAAAATTTGAAAAAGTTCTTAGAAACTAAAAAGTTGAAGAACTTAAGCCGTAATGAAAATAATGGAAGTTGAGTTGATTTTTTAAACAACTTTCAGTTTCGTTCCTTTTCGGGGAGGAAAAGTTTTAAGTGAAGGAGATTGTAATAACCCGGAAAATCTGAGCCAATTTAAACAAATTTATTTTGACAATTTTGGTGAATTTTGATTATTTAAAATGATTTATTTTAAATAATAACAACGATAAATTTATTTGAATAGAAATAGAATGTATATATTTATATAGATGGTCGTTAGAATATAAATATTTTGTTTTAATTATAAAAGGAATTGAAAATGGCGCGGTAGTTCGATAATTCGATTTCAAAGTTCAAATGAATGTACCGGGTGCAAAATAAACCAGATTTTAGCAAAACTAAAAATATTTGAATCTAATTGAGAATATCTTTCCAACGAATCTAAAAATTTGAAATTTCATAGCGGGAATCAAAAGTTATGTCCAGTTGAAAATTCAGAATAGTCGCTATGGAATTCTGGCCATTAAAAATGGGATTTTTGCAAATGACCTCGGTTTTCGACGGAACCACTTTTGATGGATCCATGATGTCAAGTTATTGCTAGGTTTCAAAATTCATAATTTTTCGAATCGATATGTGAGCGTGGCGAAGTAAAACGCGTTTGACCAGTTTTAGTTGATTTTAATCGACTGGAAAATGGCCATTTTTCAAACGGTATCGGAATTTGACGAAATCAGTTTTGTTAGGACCGTATCGTCAATACGAAGCTAGAAAATATTTTTCGAGGATTTTTCGAGTTAGTACGTGACCCCAGTAAATTGAAATGTGCGTTCAAATTCAATATATAGAGTTATATTTTGATTTTGACGAAAACTGATCAAAAAGATCGAATCAGCCTGCGATACATATCCCATTGTGTTCGGAATAGGGGTAATTAGCTATGAACGACAATCGGTGGGTTCGATTTCGAGTTCGAAACTAAAAGTTGCTTTTTGAAATCAAATAATTAAATAAATAAATAAATAAACCCTCTCCCCTTATACTCTCAGCCCCCCCCCCCCCCAGTTTACTTTTTCTAAAGAAAAATAAAAAAAATGAAAAAGGGGGGAGCCATAGCGCCGTGCGTGACATCCCCCGCAGCAGCCAGGCGCGGCGCGGTGCCCTAGACCCCTCCCCGCGTCGCTCCCCTCTCCCTCCTCCTCTTCACCTTCCCGCTTCCCTCCTTCTGCTCGGCATGAACCCGAAACACCCTCTACCCGAAACCCTAGCCGCTCCTCTGACCAAGACAGCCACCGCCCCTTCCCCGAGACCACTTCGGTCAGCAGCCCGGCGCCGCCCTCAACCACCCACAGTCCGACTCTGACGAACTAAACGCCCCCCTCTGAAAAACAATGGTGAGTCCCTTATTTTATTTTATTCGAATCTCTTTTCAGTCTTATATGTAATTGATTTTTAATGTTATGAAAGGATCGATTTTTAATGTTATGAAAGATTTGATTTCTAAAATATAAGAGACTTGATTTTGAGAAATATAGAAAGACAAGATTTTCAAAAAAACAAAGAGTTGATTTTATTATGAATAACGAAATGAAAAGATTTGACTTTTATTATAGAAAAGGTTGGATTTTTAGTTTAGAAAAGGTAGGATTTTTAATGATAAAGGTTATGATGTTTGTTAATGTAAAAATACGATTTTTATACTATATAACTAGTAAAAATTTGATCTTTATATATGTAGCGAAATAAAAATATGATTTTTATTCATGTAGAGTAATAAAATTATAATATTTATTATATTGCTAGCAAGAGAAAAATATAATTTTTATCATGGAAGTAGCATTGTAAAGGAGTGATATTTACATATTTTGAAGCGATATAAAAATAATTTTTTTATTATGAAGTTAGCGTGATAAAAATATTATCTTTATTATATGAACACCGTTGTAAAAATAGAATTTTTATCTATATAGTAGCGGGTAAAAATAGAATTTTCATCTATATAGTAGCGGTGTAAAAATAGAATTTTTATCTATATAGTAACAATATAAAAATGTGATTTTTGTATATGTAGTGGCTACGGACAATGAAATTGACAAAAGGCGAGCACGATGAAGATTTCTACATATGAAGAGTCGCGGTGTTTGGTTTAGCTAGTCGGTGAGAACTTCTCACTTTAAATCTTGTTTTCTAGTTAAAATATATACTAGGATGTAGACGGTGCTTAGCAGCACCCGACACCCGTCGTCCACAGACCATGGACGACTTGTATGCTTGTTTGATGTGTTGTGAAGTTTGTTTGTGATGTTGATGTGAAATGGATAAATAAACATTCATGTGTTGAAATAAATTATTTATCGTTAAAAATATTTTTTTTAATGTGAATGTAAATAAATAAATATTCATTTACAAACCGGACGGTTTGTTTATGTACACCTATTTGAAGGATATTGATTGGGACAATAAATTTTACACGTCGCCCAACTGCACAAATAATATTCAGTGTTTGTGGATTGAAACCCCACCTTCATCCTCCCCGACCAGAGGTACTTGAAGTCGAAGTACAGAAAGTTAAAAAAAAACAAATTCTAATAAAGTTATAATAAAGAAAAAAGTATCATTTTTCACTTGTTATTGTTATAAGTCAGTAATGACAGTCTAAAATTGAAGGAATTATTGAAGCTGGGCTATAACCACGACGAGTTACTCATTTTTTTTACTTTGTTGGGATGATATTTGGCGTACACTAATCCCAATTATTTAGTTGTATGTCGATCAATTGGTAAACAGACTGTGTAAGCGTTAATTATTTATATTTGATGCTTATGCAGTTGTGTGGTGCACTTTGGATGATGGTTGATTATTTATCGTTGCTATTATATACATGTGTCATATGGAATCCATATAATTAACATTATATGGTAATTAACTGGGCCTCATTCCAATTGGGAAAACAAAGAATAACAAAAATAGTCATGCGTTGATAGTACTCATGCGTTGAGGATAGTCATGGGTTGAAAGAAATATAGATTCATATGTTGAAAATATTCATGTGTTGAGTAAAATATTTTAACAATAAAATTTACATCTTTATCATATATAAAATTAGAAACTAACTGGAAAATAGATAAGATGAGTGGTCTCCTGGGTATTGATCTGATGTTGGTTTCGGCCTTCGGGGTTAATATTTAGGGAATCGTTCTCTTACTAATTTACAGTTGGAGTCTGATTAAAAATTAAATGATAGAAATCAAAATTTTATAAAATATATTACATAACAAAAATAGTCACGTGTTGACAGTACTCATGTGTTGAGATTAGTCATGTGTTGAAAGAAATATAGATTCATGTGTTGAATAGAATAAACATTCATTTGTTGAATAGAATAACGAAATTATTGAAATATATAAAGCCGTGTTGATTAGAGATGCGCTATTTTGACACAAACGATATTTATACCGATTATTTTCATTTTTATAATAATTATAGAAAAGGAAGTGATTTCAAAATATAACGTTTTGAAAATATTATCATTTGTATATCGATGATGTGGAATATTCAATTTCAATTCGGAGTTGAATATGAAGTTGAAGTCGTTTCGAAAACGAATTTAAAACGATTTATAAAATACGTTTTAAAAGGAAATCGATGAAATATATATAATATATATTATAGATATAATGGCCAGAATAGAACGCGCTGTGCCGCGGAAGTTCGTGAATTTCGACCATTGACTTCGAATGGATATTGCGAGAGATCCTACCGTCAGATTCTCCTGAAACCGGAACCGTTGGGTTCGTATCGAAAAGATCTTTCCAATGAATATTATAAATTTGGAATCTAACGGTTGGATTTGGAATTATGTCCAAATAAAATTTGGAAAAGGTCGTTGTAAGTGCAGTTCGATGGCCGTTGATGGAAATCGACTGTACGGGCGTCGATAAAATTATTAAAAATAGTAATAATTTGTGTAAAATCATAAGAAATGATTTGGAAAAAATTGGGATGAAAAACTCCATATTTGAAAAGATAAAAATAGATTTTTATTGAAATGAACTAGTTTTGAACTAGAATTAAAATCCAATTATTTTTAAATAAATAAATTGGATTTGAAATGGGTTTTAAATAACCAGAATTTCCAATATATGAATTGGAATGGATTTGAATCGAAATTGTCTTTAGAGTATTTCGAGGTTGGATTTCGTGATGAAACATATATTGTCATGGAATTTTGAAAGATATATTTATATTGTTATTTCCAATATGATATTTGTTGGTCGTAGAATTTGATATTGAATATAAGCCGATATATTTTCTATTCAGAGCCTTGTATTTAATATCAAACGTAATTTGGGTTTGTCATGAATGGTGTCTCCATTAACACTGTTCTTAAACCCAGTTGAGAAAAAGATTAAATCTTTTTATTTAGATTTAATTGGAATTGAATTGAAATTGATTTTTTTGGGTTTATCGTGAACGGTGTTTTAAACAACACTTGTTCTTTAACCTGATTAACAATGGAATGTGACTTTGGGTTTATCGTGAACCGTGTTTTAAAGGACATTGGTTCTTTAACCCAGTTAAAGATAAGAATAATTTCTTAGCTAGGAATAATCAATAAGAAATGATTTTTGAGATTAAAACTGAATTAGAGTTTTAATGAATCTTTAATTTGGAAAGTGATCGAGAATGGAGTATCACCAGTTTTGCTCCAAAGCGATAGTCAAATCTTTAATTTGATTTGAACGTGAAATGGTAGTTAATTTTACCGATAACACTGTGGTGTTAGATATGGAGTATTACCAGTTTTGCCTCATGGGATGAATAGGTTGGGATTAGGAAATAAAATAAATAATTACTTCGGTGTGGTTCGCTAATCCCGACTAGTTTGGAAAACTTTAACAAGGTTTGAAATGATATCCAAAGGAAGATTAAAGAATAAATTTAGAAGAATTTATCTTTGATAAAATTAATGGGAACCTTTCCCTAAGAATGTGAAATTTATAAACTAACTGTAGGTTAGCTAAGAAGGATGGTTTCCTGGTATTGATATGATGTTGGTTTCGGCCTTCGAGGTTAATATTTGGGGAATTGTTCTCTAGCTAATTTACAGTTAGTGACTGATGAATTGGAATGAGGCGTATGTTGTGTTTATGTAACATTTGTTTATTATATACGCGGGTTATTCGTAAAGGCCGGGTTTATACCCATTCTGAATAACTGATTTGACGATATGTCAAAGAGGAAGACGGTGGTTGAAGACCAGAAGTCTTCACATCGTTAGGGTGATTACTGATGATCTTGATTGTGCTGTACACCAAAGATGAGGGAATCAGTTGGTGATCGTCCATACGTACTTGGAGATCGATGGATATGCGAGGAAAGTGCCTCCGGTTTCGTTCAGACCCAGAACAAACTTGTAAATGGATTGTGTGTCTGACATTGGATTTTATTCGGTGTTGATTGATCTCTATTAAATATACATCTATTTGGCGGCGGAGAATTTATTCTCTTGCTTAACGCCCTTCTCTGAGACGTACGAGCTCAGAGGTTGTATATCGATGGACATCAGTCGCATGGAGTGAATTGCCTGTGTGGCATGCCTAAGTGGCAGATGATCAAGACTTCTGTTAAAAAGCAAAGTCCTGTGGTTGATGATCAAAGCACGGCCTACGTGGCCCAGCTTTGTGTATAGCGTGGATTCGCGAGCCTCACACCTCGGTATGAGTCAAAAACGGGATAAGGACTGTAGGGAGAGCACGACGTTTCTTTCTAGCTATGGGTGGTGTCAGTGCTTAAACTGGCTGACATTTATATATATTTTTACCTATGTGGTTGTTGGAATGAGGCGCCTCGATTGTAGGTCTGTTAGGACCGGGAAATGTGTGTTCAGGAATAATTAATCCTCAAACGTAAGGGAGGACCGGCCCTGAAGCATCCATGGGTTACCCAGAGTGCGTAGTCCTGAGACATTTGCTAGAGTGTCTCGAAGCGGAGAGGTGCTTTCCCCTTGCCTCGACTCATGACGGAAATCCAATTTCCAATACGAGATATTTCGGTTTTATTTGTAGAGCCTAGTATTGGCGACATGATAGATGGTACCCATGCCGCCTATGATTGATATTTATGATTGAAATTGTTTTGACACTATACACTTATAATAGTATCAAATGATTTGTTTTAAACGTACCAAGCATGTTTGGCTATTATAAGGGAAAACCCTATCCTCCGGCTTGCGTTGCATTGTGTGATGGGACTTGGGTCTTATAATAGCTTCATTTTTCGAAAAAGCATTGCGTTGTTTACTCTATGCACTGGTATTCTTGGGAGGAAACCTGTTCCATGTTATATGGCGTGGTCCCTGGAATTACTCTCTTTTAAAGTAAAGATTAATAACTGTTTTAGTTCTCACACCAGTCACATGACTGACCTGGAGTTTATTGTTTTAACCTAAACTCTGGGCCCTTATTTTCGACACGGGCAGCTAGTAGTTTTGGTTTTGCAGATTTATATTCATAGGATCCTGATTTACAGCTGGAACGATGCTCGGAAAGCTCTGTATCCATGTATCGCCTTCAGTTATGCGTTGTATTATTTTTCCACGGCTATGTATTTAAATGTAATTTAAATCTTTGATATCCTCTGTTGTATAATATTTATTCATACTCTGTATATTCTTGTATTCTGATGGAATTGTTGTAATAAGCAATTAAATGTTCTTCTGTTTGCATTCTGATTGGTCATGTTCTCAAAGCAATCCGTGTTTTCCTTACCGGGGAAGTTATGGGTTACTACAAAACACATTTTCCTTCGCCACGCTCACATATTAACTTCAAAAATTATGGAATTTGAAACCTAGCAATAATTTCACATCCCGGATCCAACAAAAGTGGTTTCGTCAAATTCTGAGGTCGTTTGTAAAATATCTATTTTCAAGGGCGATATATTCTCTATAGCGACCTTTTGGAAAATTCATTTGGCCATAACTTTTGATTCCCGGTATGAAACTTCGATTTTTCAGATTCGTTAGAAAGATATTCATAAACAGATTTAAATATTTTTGGTTTAACTAAAATCCGTTTTATTTTGCACCCGGTATTATCAGTCAAAGTTTGAATTCAAATTTTGAAACTACCGCGCCATTTCAGGCTTTGTTTATAGTTTAAAATAATTATATTTACTCTCAAACATCGATTCAAACATACTTTTCGTCGTCATTATTTTAAATATTTTATTTTAAATATTTAAAATCCACTAAAATAGCCAATTTAAAATTTTAAACCAGCTCAGATTTTCTGGGTTGATACACAAAATATGAATGTTAATAAATGACATATTTTCATCTACAAAATATGAATGTTAGTAAATGACATATTTTCATTTACAAAATATGAATGTTAATAAATGACATATTTTCATGTCAACATGTTTTCATCCCAAAAGATGATTGTTCTTAATACCCAAAATGAAATGTGAAATTTCAGGTTAACATATTCTCATTTCAGTTAATACCATTAATTGACATGATATGATTCTAACAAAATAATATCTTTAATTAACATGATATATCTAACCAAATGATATTTTAACCTAACATAACATTTTCTAATCAAAAATGATATTTTAATCTAACACAATATTTTCTAATCAAAAATGTTATTTTAATCTAACATAATATTTTCTAATCAAGAATGTTATTTTAATCTAAAATAATATTTTCTAATCAAAAATGAAATTTTATTCTAATCAAACATTTTATACAAAAATGACATTTTTATATTAATATAACATGAATGACATATTCGTAGCATAACATTTTTAACAAAAATGTTGCTTTTCTCTAATGCATAACATTTATAACAAAAATGTTGCTTTTCTCTAATGCATAACATTTATAACAAAAATGTTGCTTTTCTCTAATGCATAACATTTATAACAAAAATGTTGCTTTTCTACTATTGCATCACATTTATAACAAAAATGTTGTTTTAATTTTGATAATAATCTAATTTAACAAATTGACATTTTTTTGTCAATTTTAATACAACAAAATTTCCACTTTTATGTTATCAATTCTAATACAATGAAAATATTCCATCATATCAACAGAACAACAAACAGCGTCAAACAATCAAATCACGTACATGTAAGAATCTCTAATCACGATAATAATTAATTGATTATAATCATTTAAAAAGAAATCTCACAGCGATTTTGACTGATTTTCAACATGCTCCATTTCAGTTCTGTTTTTTCCATTGTGTAGATCTGGTCAATACGAGTCCAACGCAACGAAAATCGTCAAATTCTGATACGGTCTGAGAAAGATATGATCGATTATACATTGAGTACATAAATTACGTTATTAAATTTATAAATAAATTCTATAGCGACTATCCTGAAAATTAAACTGGGCATAACTTTTGATTCCCGCTATGAAATTTCAATTTTTCGGACTCATTGGAAAGATTTTTTTAAATAGACTATAATATTTTTGGTTTCACCAAAATCCGTTTTATTTTGCATCCCGTACATTCAGTCAAAGGTTAAATTCAAATTTTCAAACTACGGCACTATTTCTAACTTCTTTTATAATTAAATTAAAAAAATTCGTTCTAACTTCGATTTAAATAAATTTTTAATTGTAATTATTTAAAATAAATTATTTTAAATACCCAAAATTCATTAAAACTGTTAAAATAAAATTTTTAAATTGGTTCCAATATTTCGGGTTGTTACACATCATAATCAACTGGACTCAAATAAATTTTCATCCTAGATTTCCAATAGGCTTAACCAGTTCCATTAAACATTGGTGGCCTAGCAATGGACTGACCCTTAGAAAAAGCATTATTAGAAAGATTCATGACTATAGAGTTAAAATAAAATAAAATCCGTCTCTAATACCACTTGTAGGATCTAAATTAACCCTGGAGGGGGAGTGAATAGGGTTTATCTCAAATTTTTGCTGAGTAATTAAATAATAACAACATAGATAAAAATCAAAATAAACGCGGAAAAAAATAACACATAGATATACCCAGCTTCGGCAAAACCGTGTCTACTGCTGCATTCCCCAAGGTTTCTAATAGGAGTTAAAACAATCTCTATGCTTAGAATCCCCTGTAAACTCGCGACACTCGCTCTCAGCTGTTCATAACCCTACGCTCAAAACCCTGCACTGGTTTCTGTCCCTAAAACCAGATTTTCCCGAATTACACATCCCGTAATTCGTCTCCCTAGTTTTGAGACAAACTAGAAAACCAGCTATATTTTACAGACTCTAGAAACTGTTCAGAGTGATTAAAAAAAATACAAAATGAATACAAATTTAAACTAGAAAACCCTAGATTTTAAAAGGAAACTAAATGTCCCCTTTTTCACTTTAACTAGGCCAGCCACATTTGTTTGTGTTGCACCCCCTTTATTTTATCCGATCACTTTGCTTTGGAAAACATGCCGGCGGCTCTGGAGAAATTCCTAGGATTTCTCTGGAAATCCAAATCTCGATCACTACTTAATGAAATGTGATTCGAGGTTTCTCTAATTGGTCTAATGCTTTGAGTTGCTTCTTTTTTGATTGATTGTCTTCCCATCTCTCTCTGGCAATTTGATCGAAAACACTCAAAAAAATTGTGAGTTTTACTGATTTGATTTCTTCGATTTTCTCTTTGAATTGTTGTGTTGGTTTTCGATACTAATAGCCGATGATGAAAGGGTGTTTATATAGGATTATAACTCCTAAAAATTCTCTAATTTCGATGCTTGATTTAGTCATTATATATACGAGAATTTTACCTGAATTTTGGGCTTGATTTCTTCCACTTTGAATTTGTGGAGTTTGAACTCTTCTAACTTTCTGCAAATATCATGCGTGATGAATTCTTCAATTTTGAAATGGTCGTCCAAAACCGTATATATTTTTCTAGTGGAATTATTTGCGTGAATTCTAGAACGGCTTGATTGTTGAAATATGGACTTTGATTTTGTCCATACTGATTTTAAAAAATCTTATGTTCATTTTTGTAGACTTTGATGATTTTCTTCGAATCAGACACTTTGTAACAACCCGTATTTTTGAATAATATGTTATAATACAAATCAAGGTAGAATTAAACTGTAAAGTCTGAATCAAGGGAAACGGGCTGTGCCATTGCGTTCGTCTCGGAAAAATACGCGAAATAGAGTCCGAGTTTTCGAAAATCGGAGTCCGTATGACCAAGATATGGCCTCGCGAAGTTTCACGAAAAATTCAAATTCAAAACAGATTCAAATTTCAGAAAATCAGAAGTGGCGGGAAAATTCCCGCATGACCCAGGGGGGTCGACCTGGGGGTCGACTATGGAGTCGACCTCCCCCCCAGGTCGACTGGGGAGTCTACCCTAGGGTCGACCTGGATGTCGACCTGCCTGGTCAGCCCAAGCAGCCTGGTGCACCCATTTTGGCTGTTTTGACCTGTTTTGGAGGCTTGTGACGGGATTTGATGGCTTGGATTGAATCTAGGGCTAATCCTATGGCTAATACTATCCTAATCTTCTATAAAAAGGACCTAACACCTAGCCTAAATCATCATTATTCATTCATACAACTAAACTATGCCAAAATTGTTCCTCTCATGGCCTCCACTCTCATGCTAAAATTTCTAAATTATTTATATGAGAGATTTTGAGTGCATACAAGTGTTTTCAAGCTTGTATGAGTGTTCTTAGTTTGCATTCAAGTCAAGTTGCAACATTTCTATTACAAAGCAAGGGTTTTTATTGATTTGGCTCAAGGGTTTTCATTTGGAGCTTGCATGTTTGGGTTTTTGGTGCTTGCATAATGGCTTCGTCTCAATCTTTATAATAAATAATTATTTGTGTCTTCATAGCATTGTAAGCCCTTTTCTACTTTCATTTTTGGAACTCTAAAGTTAAATGAATGATGCAAGTTTGGGTTGATCATGTTATGCAAGTTTGGGTTGATCATGTTATCATGTTATGCAAGTTTGGGTTGATCATGTTATCATGTTATGCAAGTTTGGGTTGATCATGTTATCATGTTATGCAAGTTTGGGTTGATCATGTTATCATGTTATGCAAGTTTGGGTTGATCATGTTATCATGTTATGCAAGTTTGGTTGATCATCATGATATGCAAGTTTGGTTGATCATTATATGCAAGTTTGGTTGATCATTATGCAAGTTGACACATGTTATCATGTTATGCAAGTTTGGGTTGATCATATTATCATGTTATGCAAGTTAAACTTGAGTTTGTGAGCTTAAAGCTTCAAGCTTTATGTTAAAGGTTGCATTTTGGCAACATGGAAGTTATCATATCCCTTATGATAACTTGCATGTGAGGCTAAATGCGAACTTCTAGCAACATCTACATGTCATTTATCACCATGTATCACTTATATGCTAAGTTTGGTTTTATGCATGCTTTTGAAGCCTAATAATGCAACATGCAAGTATATGAACATATGTACATTTCATATGCCACCATGTTAAACTTGTGGCTTCAACACCTTTTTTGTCATGATTATGCCAAGTTCCCTATTTTATCCTTTATGCGTTGTTGCGATTATGTAAACGATGGGATTACGTTGGGGTTGGGTAACATTATGACAAGAACATGGTTTTTATAACATGACGTGATATGTAATTATGTTTTGGAAACATAATGGACATGACACTTAGAAAAGTTGAGTGTGGCCAACTCGAGGTTGGGTTGAGTTTGTAGCATAAATCTACCCGGACCCGCCCGGCTTAACTAGTGGCTACAAACAATAGGACACAATGTGAGAAGTTGGTCATGTTGTGCTCGAACCCGAGGTTAGACCTAGTTGTGGTGTAAAGCTACCCGGACCCGCCCGGCTTAACTAGTAACCACAACAGGGTCTAATGTGAGAGGTTAAGCACATTAAGTTAATGAATGCCTCCTGATTAGGGTTAAGTCATGATCCACTTAATACTTAACCAATTTGGGCTTGATGGGTTAATCGGGTTAAGTCAGGAACCTTAGGTACGCTTAACCAATTTAATCCATGTTTGGGTCGGGTTAACCACATTTAACCCGTTAAGAAACCCTAGTTGCGTGGTCCTTTTCAGTAGTAACCCTCTAGGTAGTATCATAAGACCCTAGGACTAGGCTAGGGTGGGGCACGATTACTGGGCTGATTGTAAGAGACCGAAAGAGACGGCTGAATGATGCACCAGTTGTTCAGGCGGACCATGGTCGTGCACATTAAGTCCGGAGTTGAACACGGGGGCCGGTAGGTTTAGACTGTGCATCCTGGAATTGTGTCTGAGGGTTACACCGTAGGGCCTGATACACCCTAGGGGTGGACCCTGCACAGTCAACTACATTACATGATTAAGCCGTATGACACCGATACACGACGAGTTAGGCTTATAGGGAGCCGATCGACTAGACCGTGTAGTTGGACCTTGATTTAGGTCACCTCATGATGTTGGGCCAAGCGTGGGCCAAGGGATCAATTCTTGTTTTTACTTGACATGTTAGAATGCTAGTACACCCGTGGTGCAAAACTTAACCTTGATTATGCGATGACATCTTTATCTATCTTGTTAGTTAATCATCATGCCAGTATGTTGTTATCCTTATGTTCATCTCAGCTTCTCATGCCAGTTAACTTTACTAGTTCATAGACTGATAGTAGTAGGGCTTACCAGTCTTTTTGACTGACCTGTTTTCTTTCGCCTCTTTTCTTCCGTTTCCCCCCCCTCAGGTTCTCAGGGTGGGAACATTGGAGCTTAGCTTGGATCTTTACAGCTTGCTTACTGGATTTGCTCATGTACGGTCTTGGACATTGAGCTAGCTATGGTTTATCACTTCATTTTGGAGATAGTACTTTATGTATTTCAGTTTTTCAGTTTATGCTTTTATCTAGACTTTGTTTGTTGGAAAATAATGACCAAGTACTTTGTTGTAACTTAACTATAGTTTTGAAATGCTAGTTTTATCCGCTGCTTTACTACTCTGTTTTACTTATATGTTCTGTCTTGTGATATCTGCATGCATGTTTACCTTGTTTAAACGCCCCTCCGAAGCCAATGTACTTGCAAGAGTTACCTTGGCGGAGGTGGGGTGTTACATTTGGTATCAGAGCCTAAGGTTTACAAGATTTGAGAAAAAGTGTTTTTAAAACTTACCTTTTCGAAAAACTATTTTCAAAACCAATTAAGTATTTTCCAAGAAAAGTCTAGTTATTTTAAAAGGCTATTCCCCAAAAGCCATAGCACTATCCTTCGTTTCTTCGTTCAGAATCTATCTTTTTCTTTTTCAGTATGGCCGATCTTAACCTTCCCGAGGGAGTGACCATTCCCGGATGGTTCCGGAGGTACTTGGAAGCTAGGGCCAACGATGTGGGCCCAGCAAATGCCCCCAATATAACTGAGGTTCCTCCTCCTCCTCCTCCTCAGAATCCGCAAGTAGATTTCGCTAAGATTTGCAAGGACTTTAAGGCGATGGGAGGCAAGAACTTTATTGGGACGGAGACCTTTGTGGAGGCAAGAAATTGGTTGAAAGAAACCGAAGATCTTTTCGCTATCTTTGATGTGCAAGATCATAGGAAGGTTTTATTGGCAGCATGGTTATTAAAAGAAGAAGCTGCTTATTGGTGGGAGGTCACCAGTGCTACAAGGCCTATAGAGACTTGGGCCGACTTTAGGACAAGATTTGGGCTTAAGTTTCTATCATCAGCTGAGGCGAATCTGCAATTAGAGAAGTTCATATCTTTGAAGCAAGGGGACATGACAGTGAGGGAGTACGTGAATGAGTTTAACAAGCTCGCCCGATTTGGTGTGGACATGATTAATACTCCCTAGAAGAAGGCTTTGCGCTTTGCACGAGGGTTGAATGAGCCACTACAAGGTTTAGCCCTATCTCATATACCCATGGGGGCCACTTTTGAAGGACTAGTAGACATGGCATTGCTTCAAGGAGACGATAAGAATGCCAAGAAGGAAGTCAAGGCTAATGAGACTCAAGCCAAGAAGACGGACTCCAAGTGGGGAGGAAATCAGAGCAATCAGAGCAATCAGAACAACAAAAACAACAAGGGCAACAAGGCCAAGGCAAAGGACCCAAGAAAATGCAACTACTGTGGGAATGTTGGGCACATAGCTAAAGACTGTAAGAAGAGGAAGAGGAAGTCAGGCGAATGCTTTCATTGTGGAGAGACCGGACACTTTAGCAAGGATTGCCCCAAAAAGCAAGGGCATAATCAGCGTGCAGGACCTTCTGGAGGGCAAGTGCATGCTCTCACTGCTGCTCCAGTTCAGGACTGAGGTAGTATTTCTGTAGAAAGTCTTGTTTATATTTCTGATTATCTTGTTCGCACCTTATTTGATTCTGGCGCATCGCATAGTTTTATTTCTTCTGACATTGTTGAAAGTTTGCACCTAAGTACTAGCTTAGTTGAGGATCCCGTTTGTGTTTCAAATCCAATTGGGGGTTCCGCCCATCTATCTATGATTTGTGTGGATTTGAAGATTTCTATCTTGGCCGTAGAATTCACGTGTAATGCTTATGTTCTCGGATTCACGGGATATGGGTTGATCTTGGGCATGGATTGGTTGTCCAGTTATGGAGCCATCCTCGATTGTGAGCATAGGGTGGTGAGGCTCGTGACTCGCCTCGGTAATACCCTAGAAATTTCTTGTAACCCTAGACAATCCACTTCATGCGACTAATTTCTATCAATATATAACCTCTGAGCTCGTACGTCTCAGAGAAGGGCGTTAAGCAAGAGAATAAATTCTCCACCGCCAAACAGATATATATTTAACAGAGATCAATCAACACAGAACAAAATCCAATGTCAGACACACAGTCCATTTACAAGTCCGTTTTGGGTCTGAACGAAACCGGAGGCACCAATTCCTCGCATATCCGTACAATCAACAGTATGTTTGGACGGCTACTACTTCAGTTCATTCATGGTAGCTACTCCAATCACGAGCATCAGTAGCGCCCATCCATCCAATGTGAAGATCGTCGGTCTTCAACCGTCTTCCACTCTTCGACTTCTCAACGTCGATTGATTATTTGAAATGAGATGAACTCGGCCTTTTCAAATAATCCACGTATATTTAGATTTCAAACCAATTATTCACATGGTTGGACTATTCAACATTCACATTTCAGTTCTTTAGTTACAATTTTCATGTTAAATACATTCAACCATCACATATCAAGCAAACACAATGAAATTGGTTTATTTTCACTCTATATCATCTATAGTATTTTATAACGATATATCGCCATTTTTATTTGTTTTAAAACGGCCATATTTAATTAAACGACGTTTTAGGTCGTGTCGATGCACTGGCGCTGCTTTTCACTAATTTTGTTTTTCACATATCTGAAAATCTAACCGTTGGATCTTCACAAACTTTACATCATTAGGAAGGTCATTTCAAAACGAATCCAACGGTTTCAGTTTTGGGAAAATCCGACGGTCGGATCTTCCACACTAGTCATTTGAAGTTACGATTTCAATTTTCGAACTGCAGCGTCGTTATTCGATTTAATTTAATTATATATATATATATATATATATAAATATAATCGTTTCTGGCGTTGTTTTTCTTCAGATTTGAATTAAACATTCCAGACAATCCAACCGTCGGATCTTCACAAAGTTGGTGCCGTTGGAAAGATATTTCCAAGGCGAACCCAACGGTTGCGGTTTTGGGAAAATCCAATGGTCGGATTTCTCACACTAGTCGTTTGAAATCACGGTTTCAAAACACGAACTGCACGGCCACGTTTCGTTTTAATTTTATTTATATTTTTATATTTATATAAATATAGTTCATTCAAAAATTCCTATATCATTTTCACTTCAATTATTTCACTAACGCCTATAAATTTTGGAAAATTTCGCCATAACCTCCTTTGTATGAGAGGGGCTAGGAAAATTCCCAAATAGCCACACGGGCGTCTCATGTCAAAAAGAAAAAGAAAAAGCCAAGTGGCTAGCCAACAAGCTCATAAAAACATCACCCAAACAAAACAGTAAATGTGTACCTATTTGTCGGGCACAAAATTTTATTCCTCTTCTCTAGCCCCTTTGCTATAACCTGTTCAATAAATATGCATGTACATATATACAATTTTTATCACTTATCATTTTCCATTCAACTTCATATTTGATTTACTTTGGCTTTAAAACACCATTCATTATAATGTTGCATGCATAGGCTAAAATCATATCATTAGCTAATTAATGTATATTTCAACACATGCACATTTATTTGGACAAGTGGCTATTTTTAACACTTCACATTTCAAAGATGATAATTTTGGCGAACTAAAATAGATTTCAACACATGACTATTTTATTTAGTTCCTATGCATGTTAAAAATAATATTTCTTCACCAATATTTATTTCAACGTCCGCATATCTCTAACATATCACATATATGATAAAAATGATATTTTTACCATTTAAAATATTTATTCGACAAATGGATGTTTTCAACACTTCATAGTTTAAATAAAAATGTAATTTTTATTGTTCGACCTTTTTATTCAACACATGAACTTTTCCACTACACACACTTTTCAACACATGAGCATTTCCACACATGGATATTTTATTTATGTTGTTCATATTAGAAAGATGGAATTTTTATTGTTGAAACCATTTATAAATAAGGCGAATATTTTTCATACTTCATATATTTTATAAAAATGTGATTTTTATTGTTTAAACACTTCATTCGTTCACAAATGAATTTAATTTTCACATAACACTTTTCAACAAATGAACATTTCCACACATGGATATAGTTTCAACATATGACTTTAATTTCAACGCAAGAAAATAATTTCAACATATGATAATTATTCAAACACATAAAGATTATTCAGAATTTCGGCATCATAACGGCAGGGTAGTTAAAACCGGCACCGTCCCTAGCACGGCTCCTCGCTCTACCTTAAAACCTCGCGGTTTTTGACAATGGGGATTCATGCATCTAATTCGCACGCAGGCGGCATGTTTTATTTTTATTTCCACAAATATTTCCAATTCATTTCAATCACCAATGGGTATTTTTCAACCACAACCAAAAGATATCAACCACAAACAATTATTCAACCATTCGTATTTTTCATCCAATATTTCACACCAATTCACAACAATAAATATCGTCCATGGTTTGTGGACGAGGGGAGTATATATATATATATATATATATATATATATATATGCTATATTTCACTTGCATTTCAACACATATAACAATTATTCTATGCATGTATAATTTATACTTCGCTTATATAGCTTACACCACGCATGTACATGAGGTATACGACACGTGTGTAATTTACATTTCGCTAATATAATTTATACACGACATTTTCCATTCAAATTTATTTAATTTAGATTTCTCACATTGGTTTTCGGAGTGCTAAAAATCGTAGATGAATCAGAAAAATCCGCGGCTTCTTCTATGTGGTAGAGAGCTTCCTTGCGGCCTGATGTTTCTTGTTTCATCGAATTTTGTCAACACACTAAAAAGATATGATTTTTCAAAGTGTAAACATCAAAAAAACTCACCTTTCACGATGGTTCAAAACTAGGTTTACGGTTTTCGCGAGAATCGAGGAACGAGTGGATGATCGGCGGGTTGGACGTGGAAAAGGGAAGAGAGGGCTTCCTGTCGGCGGTGGTTTGGTGGCGTTCGGTGGTCGGGATCGTCGGCGGAGGCGCTGGGAAGGTCGGGGCTTTCTGGGCTCGATTCAGGCGGAGGAGGGGTTGGTCGGCGTCGTGGTGGGGTCGGATTTGAAGGGGAGGCGAAGGCGCGTCGAGCTGCGGTGGTGGCGGAGGCTGGAAGCGGCGGCAGCGGCGGCGACCGGGCCTGGAAGGGGGGAAGCGGGTTTCGCCGTTGGTTTTGGGGTTTTTTTTTTAAAATAATGAATGGAGAAATATGATTGGTCGATGGTTTCAATAAATTTTTAAATAGTGTTTTCTCAAACGAACTCCTTTTTAAACCCAACGACTGTCGCCCCTAGCTAAATACCCCCATCCCGGACACAATGGGATATGTTTCGTAGGCCAATTCGACTGTTACAGTCAGTTATTTTTCAAATTAAAGTATAAAACATTTAATTTTTAACTCTGAACGTACATTTCAATTTTCCAGGGCCACAAACTGATTCGAAAAATTCCAGAAAAATAAATCCAGCTATGTTTTGACGCTACGGTCCAACAAAACTAGTTTCGTCGAATTCTGAGATCGTTTGAAAAATGGCCATTTTCTGGTCGATCCAATTTAACGGAAATTGACCAAATGCATTTTCTTTTGCCACGCTCACATACTAGCTTCAAAAATTATGAAATTTGAAACCTAGCAATAGTTTGACATCCTGGACACAACAAAAGTGGTTTCGTCAAATTCCGAGGGCGTATGCAAAATATCAATTTTCTAGGGCTAAATATTCTATATATCGACCATTCTGAAAATTTATTCGGCCATAACTTTTGATTCCCGTTATGAAACTTCGATTTTTCAGATTCGTTAGAAAGGTATTGACTAACAGATTTAGATATTTTTGGTTTTGCTAAAATCCGTTATATTTTCCACCCTGCACAGTTAGTCAAAGTTTGAATTCAAATTTTCAAACTGACTCACTATTTCTAATTCACTATTTTATTGAAATATTCTATTTCAATTGTTCAAATTCCTTTGAAATGACCAATTTAAAATTTTTAAATTGGCTAGTATTTTCCGGGTTATTACAAACGCACAGACCTAACCTCTGCGAGAACAACTTAAACGCTGCCACCGCACAGAGGACTACCAGGAGTACCCTCCACGTCCCCAGAAGCTAAGTGCCTCCCTTTCCAGTCCTTCGGAGCCAGCAAAACAACAGGCAAAACGGCAGAATAATCAGATGGATGTGCGCTCCCCTTGTGCCTCATGACACCACGATGATCTACCATATTGGGTTATTAACCTTCAAACATACGAACTGGACCAAGTGCTTCAGGTTAATGTGTTATTAGACCGTATGTCTAATCATTTAATTATGCGCTTTCCCTACCTCATCAAATTTCAAGTTAACTTGGTTATTTCAAGTCATATTGGATTCTTATTCGAGTTACCAAGTTCCACTTGCTTATTAATTTTAGTTATATAACTTAACCCATTTAAGTTCATTAATAAGCCTTTAACATGTTACTCTTATCAGCAGATTTTAGGTTCTCAAGTTTACAGATAACATGTTCTTCTTGTCAGCAAGATTCAGATTCTCAAATTTACAGGTTACTTAATTTATAATTAAGTACAACTTATTGCATTTCATGAGTTTTCCCCCTTTTCTCTACTTATTACAAACAAAAAGTTTCAGGTTTCCAAATTTACAAAATACTTAATTTACAATTAAGTAAAACTTATTTCACTACATAAGTTATCTCATTCCCTCTATCGTTTATTATAAACTAAGTTATAATTTCCCATTGTCCCTAGGACAGGCTTACCTATTATCTTTCCTTTTTTTTCCTTTCAGGTTTATTCATAATAGGTTATTATTATTCCCCATTCATTCCACCTCATCATTCCATTCATTTCTGTTAATTACAATTAGTTCCATTTATTCCTATCCTTTTATACACATATATTCATATATATATATATATATATATATATATGTTTATGCTCCAGGCCTCTCACATTAAGCCGACCACTTGTGGATGCTGGATTTGTCAGGCGGTTCCCGGAAGACTTCTACCACTAGTCGGACTTAACCTCGTGTCTTAGGACACTTACATGTATATCTACGCACTAGACACCTCACATTAAATAAACAACTTGTGGATGATGGATTTGTCAGGCGGTTCCAGCTAGACTTCTACCCTAAGTTGAATATAACCTCGTGTCTAAGTGCAATTACAATTTCTTAGTTACTGTAAATTTTCCATATAATTTAGGCATATCCATTTTTCCAAATTTTTACTATAATTCTATTTTTACATGTCATACTTAATATCATATTAAGTCCATTTTTAATTGATTATCATGTCGCATGTTCTTCCTAACATGTAATTAATTCCATTTTAAAAGAATAACATGTAATCATCCAATCATGCACTTATTCCAATCTAAAAAATTAACATGTAATTATCCTAATTCTTACAGTTAAGGGTCAAGTACATAATATGCCATTGATTAACGTGTAATTATCCCAATTTTACTATAACTTAAGTTACAATATCCAATTAACATGTTATTAGAACATGTATGCATACAACAATAATCGTTTCCACATATTTTTTATAGGTTTATACACTTCAACAGATTTACATTTCAACCGATTAATCATTCCAACAAATTTATTATGCATATAAACGAGGAATGCCAAACGATAAATGTTCCATTATCAAAAAGGTATAACTTAAATCCACTCACCTAATTGCTTTCTAATTCTGAATCTGGTCCAGACCTAGCATTCGATGGCACTACTAACTGGATCTAGAATCTAAGTAACTATGGATTCACAATTCTTAGACTAAAAGAAAAGGGAAGAAAGAGGAGAAATTTAAATTGACCAGATCCAAGAATTTACCTCACTTCGAAACGAATTCAGAACATCCATTTGCCGATATACATTATTTTCCTCCATCTCTTGAATCATAATTTCCTAATACTAAATATTTTATTTTCTGAAGAGATTTTGTTAGGAAGAAGAATGGAAGAGTCCAGACAGACTCTCGGAAAATATGAGATTTAGGCTAGGCTCTACTAGCCTATTTATAGGTGTTCATGCACATGCAGCGCTGAATCAACAACGAACATGGCTTGAAATACTGTCCAGGTTCAAACAGAAGAATTCGGCTAGATTTGGCATTTGTCGACCCGCCTTCCCCAATGGGTCGACCCACTAGATTGGGTTGACCCACCTTCCACATGGGTTGACCCGAACCATGAGTGGGTCGACCCAGTCCCTGGTTGGGTCTTCCCACTGTTCTTTTAGTGCGTCGTTTCCAGATTTGAATTTATATCCATATATAAGCCTCTTATATATATACACACACATAAACTTCTAAGGTTTATAACTTGTACGTTGTCTGTTTTACACAATCTTGGGGTCTATTTGAACCAAAATTCCGAGACGAATGCAAAATTAATGCCGTTTTCACCTAATTCTGAATATTTTATTAAGTTATCCCCAATTTATTATTTTATTCCTTATAAAGTGTGGGGTGTTACAGTCAATGGAAAGAGTCGGCATCGAGCAGCTCCTGAACCGTTGTAAAGGTCCATTTGGCTACCAAAGGCTATTAGATGATCATCCGGCGTAGTAGTTCCATGGTACTTCATGGTGGGGATCTTTACACGTGATGGGATTATCATGTTCATGATTTCCTCGATGAAGGGGGACACTCTTTCGTTATTGTTCACCCATTCATTCAAGGTTCTATTCCCTTTACTTCTGAGTAAATATTTGACAACTTTCTTTGCCATATCCTTGATGTAAGATTCCGTATTTTCATAGTTTGATCTTTTAGGACTGTACCGTTCGGTAGATGAACTCCTAGATTTCTCCCTTCTTTTGTTGCGTTGATATCCCTGATGGTCTACTTCTGAAAGATTGGGTCTTTTCTTCCTGGAGGAAGTCACATTGACTTTATCTTTCTCCCCTGATTGTTGTGTGGGTGTGTTTTCCCTTGGAGATTTGACTTCTTCCCTTTGACTTTCTCTGGTATTCCTGGAAGACCTTTGCATCTGAGAAGTTTGCACAAGATGCTGCATTTCAAGGAATTGTTTCTCTAGAGCCTTTATCTTGATAGCATTCTCGTCTACAACATTCGAGTTTGGAGGTTGTGATGGATTAGAGGTTCCTCCTATTTCAGCGGTGTTTAAGTTGAATAAGGAGTTATGTTCTCTTCAAGAGCTGCCTCGGGAACTACTTCGCTTATGTTGCTTAACCTTTTTGATTTCATTTTATCTTGCCATTAAGAAACAGATTCACAGAATTAATCTGTAACTAAGATAAGAGTGGTGGAGTTTCAGGCCCTCCTTCTAGCGCCAAAATGGTAATGGTAAAAATTGTCAACACCGGAATATAAGGTTATGATGTAAATCAAGGGTAACCTGAGGGTAACCCAGTTCTATTAAGTTCAACTTAACTTGTCATTTCCTAGATATCAAGATCAAAAGTATGAAGATTAGTTACTCTTCCTTCAAGAGGTGAATATCACACTTATGAGACTTAAGGATCAATAGTTACCTTGGGATAAGGGCATCACAAGCTTACAGAAGGTGTAGAGAACCTTGTTACGAAGGAGTGCCCTTGATTTAAGATAGAATAATATACATTGTGTTTAGAGGAACCGTGCTAAGATACCATAACGGCTATGTGTAATGATATATCATAGGTCTTAATGACAAAAGGTGATGCTTCCACATCAATCCGGCCCGCAAATGGACTTGGTTGTGTCAGTTATCATGTCATGAGGCTATAATAGTTATTTGAATGTTATGATATATTAGGCATGTTTAGAAAAGTATGAATTATAGAGATGAAATCATTGATTTCATTCAATGATTCTCCTTCAGATATGCTTATACATGAATCTCTCGTATATGAGGCTAGTGATAACTCCATGTTAAATCAATTTGGACACGATATGATCATCGAATCAAGAAATAAGTATGATCTCAATTTCCCCTTATCATTTATCATGAATGTATTACAATTGATATGGAAATTCCTAATTTGATTTCAAAATTAGGGTTTTGTCTCTAAGAAATGAGTACAAGATTGTGGAATGAAAAAAGTCCCCCAAAATCTGACCCTTAGGATCTTATTTATAGAGGTTTTAGGCCCTCTTTGGTAGCAATCACATGGGAAGCTCCATTTCCGCGCTAAGCTTCTGGTATCGGCTCATTTTATGGTTTTGGTAGCCGTTTCTTAGTATCGGTCCACTTTAGGGGTTCTTGGTTCTGGCATTCTTGACTTCGGTTTCGATTTCTCTGGCTTCGATTTTTGCTTCTCTGGGTTTTAGCTCCAGCTTTGGTGCCTCATTGCTTGACTTTCTTGGCATTGCCTTAATGCTTTCTTTTTTGTATTAAGTTTCGTCTAAGTAACACTAGTTCTTGGTATCGACTTCACGCCATTGTCTTTACTGCCCAATACCGATATTATGCCAACTACATATTGCAAGTTGGTATTGACATTATGTCTTCATTACCATCTTCTTCGTATCGACACCAAGTTGTTTGCTTTTTTGTATTACTGTCGATAGCATGTGTGTCAAGCCCTCTATTTTGGTGCTGATAACATATGATCCAAATCCCTGTTTCAATTTCGATAACACATGTGCCAAGTCCCTGCCTTCTTTATCTTTATACTATGGTGTTGGATAAATTCTTTTAGTCCTTTTGCTCCTGGTTTCGGCTTTACCTTGTGATTTGATGTTGATCGAAAACTTATCAGGCTTTTATTCTAGTGTCAGAAACTTGTTGCATTATGAACATAGTTATGGATTTTCTATTGATTAGAAAGCCGCGAATTCCTGAACAAGTTCTTTACTCGCATATGCTAGTCGGAGTTTGCATAATATTCTAAAATTTAGACAAATCTTCCTACCTCTAATCCATTGTGATGCAATAATAAATCCTGATTTTAACTTCTGGACTACTCCTTGCGCTACATCTGGAGTTGCAATTCAACAATTCATGTCATATTCTCAGCTAATTTCAATTGGCATATCACTCTTAGCTAGGGTTGGTTCTTTTATTTCAGATATATCCATAGAATTGTCTAAATTGTAGTTCTGATCGCGTGAGATAGGTATGAGATAATTTATCAACTCTTGCTTTTGCTCAATCGGATCTCAAACTTTTATGGAGTAGTAAACATAAAAAGCACTCTATAGCACTAGCGTGCAAACAATAGGTTTACAGTAATAATTCTTCAATCTTTCCTTTATAAAGAAAAATATGGAGCAAATCCGCTCCTGCAAAGGAAAATCTCTACTATGGAAAATCATGGCAAATGCTGTTCATACCAAATCAAAACTTGTTTCTCCTGGAGTAATAAACAATGATACATGCGTTCTATGCGAAACCACCTTGAAACCATCCTTTTTTAGCTACTCTCCTTTTATATTAAAAAATCCGCAACATTGTTTGCTTATTATCTGGATCTAGAATTAAGCTAGAATTAAAAAATATTTGTACATGGGCTCGTACCATAGTTTCAAAGACTGAACCATGTTGGTGAAAGATAAACATTCTAGTGATTGAACCGGTCAGACTGTGATAACCGTATTGATCATTATTTTTTATTTTTTCAATTTATATGTAAAATTATATCAATTAATAACTAATTATAATTATTACATTTTATTTTAAAACAGTTAGTTTTGAACAATAAATGACAAATATTAGTTGGAATAATTTTATAATAATTCATTAGCTTAAAATTGCAACTTTTCTTATTTGTGAATATGAAAGAAGTTCTGTTCAATAATGATCCGTAAAACATACAGTAATAATGCACATTGATTCTTAAATTGTTTATGTGAAAAAACAAAGAGTGAAACAAAAAAATTTCCTCAAATTTGAAGAGCCGTGAGGAGATTCGAAGAGCCGCGAGTTTCAAAGAGGTCGATTTAGAGATTTTTTTTAGGACTTTGTGGTAAGACCGCGGGTTCATGCATGCTCAAGGTTATTTTATTTTCAAAGCCGCAGCGCTTCGAAGTTGATGGTTAATTGTGATTGAACCGAGGTTGAATTGAGTCTTTAAAATACTAGCATGTATACATGTTAAAATCTCATGTATACTTGGATTGTCATACAAAACTTGTTACTGCATATAAAGTTAGATACATGCATCACCATCATATACACATATGTTGAACACGTGTCATTGCATCTACATTTGGACATGTTTATTTTATGAATTGACTTTGGTTAGGCATCATTGCAAATTTTTTGAACTGTTTAGTTCGACCTATGTATATGCATGCACTATAAGAAAACACGTATTTTGCAATGGACGAATCCGTCGCAAATCCATCATTAAACATGTATTAGCAACAGATTTGTGACGGATAACACTGATCGATAAATTTCACGTCGGTATTTTAGTGATCATTTTGCGAAAAAAGTTAACGTCAATTCTCCGACAGACCGACATTTTACCGTCATTTATCCTTATATTTAATTTTAATTTAAAAAATTATTGACATTTTACCAATGGATGTACATTGCTTTAATATTCATTTTTAAAAAAATCCGTCGGAGATCCCTTTCTAAACAACAAGGGATTTAAAATGGATAATTTCAACTTTTACTTCACCTTAAATATCTATCGATAATTCGTCACAAAAACTGACATTTTAGTAAGATTATTGGTGATAGGTGTTTTTATTTCCATCGGCAATCACACGCAGATTTGCAAAACCCACTCGTATTCCCTTTCTATTCCATCGGTAAATGTTACTATAATAAAATACTAATTTACAACTGATGGAAGCCAATGTTAATTAAGATACTTAGTTAATATGCACTCAAAAATAACACCAATCATAATCAAATAACGACATAAAATATCAATTAACATACTAGCACAATACATAATTAAGTTGCTAATTCAATACATAATCAATACTTTCATAACAATTATGGAATAACAAAAGACAATGTATATTTCAAAGTGAAATTATACAAATATCGAATACGAAAACAATAATAATACATGAGCACCAAAATTGACTCGCTAAAGAACACAAACCGCCAATGGAGATGGTTCCCAACCTGAATTTACATTAACACAAGTAATATTAGATTACAGGATATCAAATACGATTAGACATTTTTTTACTTAAATAAATGAAGTAACAAACTATTATAAGTATCAAAAAGTTTTAAAAAATCTCAATCTATTATCTTCCTTTATGACCATATATCTCCTTATCCAACCATTGGTTCCATATCTTATCCGACTAATGATTCGATCCCTTATCCGACCATATATCTCCTTCTTAAGATCAACAACAAACATACCACTGTAATTACAAGATCCAAAGCATCATAAATCATCACCCTAATAACATGTAGGCAATAATCAGTAGAACGTCAAAGATGTAAATCTAACAACAGAAGTTTAAATTCAAAGACCTAAGATGTGTCCCATTTTATTTATTTTTCCACTACAAAATGCCACAAAATTTTGACTGGATTGATCACAACAGTTATCCTTGGTGTGTGAGGTGACATCTTTTAGGCATTGGAAATAAGGTTAGACCTCGTATGAGGGGAAAATTTCCAAAGTGGATGCATCTCGGAGAGCATTTGGATACAAATCAAGTTCATACTTGATAAAATGAGGCTTCAGAGTTTTCTCAGGCCTTGAGCCTTTATGATTGTTGCCATAATCATTCTGAAACGTTCTAATGATCTTGTTTGGATCGTAGTGTAGATCTTGTGTTTTAGCTTTATTCTTCTTACATAAAATAGTTGTACAATCTTGAAAACCTGTAAATTGAACAGGTATCAATGCAACGTTAACATAATTATAGTGGTTAAAAAATATTATACTTATACAAGGAAAGGAGAAACCTGATCATATGATAAAATAAAGCTGAAATTTTGAGGGGAATAGTAGTTATCTATGATTGCATGATTGAACTCATCCTCACATAATGGCCTACACATCAAAACCCTCCAGAAAAGAACCTGAATGTACAGGACATACTATGTAAATCAATCGCCTTAGAGAGTAAATTAAAGACTGGGATACCTTTGTATTATAAGAGGACCAAAGTACTTGATCCATACAGTAAGATAAATGCATAAAACGTGGAAAAGAAAATGATCTCACCATAGTTGTACAAATTACAATTTGGATGCCAAATATTTGTGAGTCGCATTATTAAATGGATGTTTTTTATGAATTGGTTTGATCAAGATTAATGTTTTCAAAAACACATTATAAATTTTTATATCTTACATTTCTAATTCATGAGTTAACCCACAAACCAAACCAGAGATATATATAGAGAACCATGGGATATGGCAAAAATTGGGCACTATACATCAACAATACATGTCCAGTAACTTTAAGGACATACCTGTGCAGGGAATAAATTAACCTGAGATTGAAATGCATCTGGTAGTATATTCATTGCACCGTCACTAGTAGCTTCAAGTACTCCATAAAGCTTTCTCACTTCATGTTCAAAGAGAAACAATAACATACCGACTTTTAGTTTCAGTAAAATATTATAAGGAAGCCCAAAAATCTTTTTCGCAAGACATTCTTGCTTTGTAGTTTGATTAGACATCATTATTGCACCCTCCATTTTGCATCCACGTCCAAGGTTCTTTTGCGGCTTGCGTTATCTTGCTCTTATCCTATTGAAAGGACAGAGGTTTCTAGCTCTGGATAAGGCAACAACAGTCTAGAAAGCAATACAAGAAATTCAAATGACCACCACTCTAAACTACAATATATATACAAAAAGAATACGAAAAATACAAACGGTTAGTTTGTTCCACTATATTTTCTGAACAACATTTTTGGAATGATTTTATGACCCCTGAATCTTAAATTTTTTCAACATGAAGCGTTAATCGGAATTGATATTAATAAGGGAAGATAGTTAAATCATATCCAATGAATAAGAATACTGATTTAGGATGCTAGGAACATGGGCATTTAGATTATAGGTTACTAACGATTCAGATTCAGATGCAAAGGTAGTCTCACCAACCCTAAATCACCACATTCCCAATGAATATGATAGTTAAGAGGCACATAAAACCTAAAAAACAACAGCATGAAGCCAATTACCAGAATAATAGAACAGTGAAATAGCATTGAATCAAAAGTACATTATAGAGCCAAACGTAAACCCTTAACCGTGAACCAAAAGTTCATGTCTGAGATTTATAGGTTACACATTCTTACAATAAATAATGTTCAGTGCGACATTTCCAAAGCTAATGATAAAAATCAGCCATGATGGCAAACATAAAGCTAGCAGTTCTATGGACATACGATGTCAAAGAAATAAAACTCCATGATGAACACAACATGCGTGTACAAATACAATATGCACAAGTGAATGGGCAAAACAGTAGTAGCCATTGAAAAAAATCATTAGCTACACCATGAAGCAGAGCAACGAAAGACATTATGTGTTTGTGACAAGAGAAAATTCCAATCCATCAGTTATCAAAAGAATGATGTAACACTTCAGTTTTTAAAAGAGTGAAAAACATGTTAAAAGCCTTTTGTATTTATCTATTTATACAAAATCTACAACACTGTTATTGTTTCTACATAAAAAATAACAAGTCAGTGCACATCATAACAAATTGAAGGACTAAATTGATCAATTCTACAATACCAGCTTATGTAATTAGAAAAAAAATATCTATAGATTGAATGCTTTTACGTTTTAACTTCATTTCCTGAAGCATACCTGATTTCACTAGAAGAATAATTGGCTTAAGGTATTTCTTTTCTTCTTCTTTATGGACTAGATAAATAAGGAACATAATTGTTAGTCGTAGCTACGCATCAAGGAGCATTTGTACATTGTCAAAAATGCTGGCTAACTGCTTAGTCTTCGGAAACATGGATATAAAGTCTAAAATAACAAGATTTCTATGGATAAATCACAAATTATCAGAACATAAAGTACATATACCATAGTACATGCGTGCAGGTATATATGTACATGGGTGCACATAAAGGGAAATACTTGCAGTACATACATAAAGGAGGAGAAAAAAAGTTGAATGGCTTAGAAAGTGCAAAGCTTGTTCCACCGATACAGAAATAAGAATCAAGCTGAACAAACAAAAGCAATAACCCATGATGTCGTAAATTCAAGATACTCTCTTAGGTCCATTGGTTTTAACCTTTTAAGTTGGCTTTCGATGATATGATAAAGGTGTTTTCAAGGTACAAGCTATAAGTACGAAAACACGAGAACACCTTAGTGATGTATATATGCTTTAAAAATGGACTTCGTTTTGGTAAGCTACCTGTAGTTTTTATTCCTCCCAATTGTAGCTATTAGCCAACTAGTAATCACCCCATGATATTCTTTTTAATTTCTCTCAGTTGCACGTGGATTACAGTACATGTTAGAATATATGTATTGTTAGTTAAGCACATATAAGGTACAATGAATGCGACATTAATTATAAATATATATCATTAGTTTAAGAATGATGAAACAAAGGGCCATTTGCAAGAAAGTACAAGTATATATAAGGAAATAGTTGTTGATAATGCAAGACATCATATATGTCGCATACAACCGCGGAATATAAAATTTTGAGCAGCGCTGAACACAAAGTCGTAATTGCTTACATAAAGTGAAACTAATACCACAAAAGATTAATATAAAATGATATTTTCCATAGTTAGTGTGTATTACATCCACAGCCATGACATCTTAAAGTGTAAATAGGTTACCATGTTGAGAAATCAAAATGCATAATTTTTGGGAAAAAGATGTCAAACTTCTATAATTGAAAATGCTACTGGATGACATCATGAAACATTACCACAATGAGTTATCAAATAATACTTTTTACACACTCATAAAATGCATTGTACTATATTTTCAACCTGTTAGTAATAAAATTTAACCATAGTTTGGTTAATGACATGAATCCTCTACAAATAATAACATTTGTATTTCCCTTTGTTTTAGAACACACTTGTATTGAAAGATGCAAGCTCTCCGAACATGATCTCACACACATGGAGATCCAAACAACCAAGAGTAGTTGTTGTTGCATGCTAAGAGAGAAAGAAAATAATCATTAAAAATGTAAACCTTTACTTATACTCTTTCATTTAATATGGATGCTAATGTTTTCCTTTATTCAAATTTGATGGCCAAGTACAACGCAAATTATCCCAAGTAGTGATGATTTCAATGATGAACATACAAGAAGCTAAAACACAAACATAACACAAGAAGACAATCACACATTGCAAACACCAAACTAGACTATAGTTGAATTTTATTATTCCCCAGAACACAAACATAACACAAGAATCCAATCACACATTGGGCCTCAAGTTTATGTAGCTTGGGCAGCCACACGTAGCAAACAAACAAGCAGACCAACTACATAGATGCTCTCAATTTTCTTTCCCTCTCTTTTCTCTTTATGAATTTTTGGCCATAAACAATTTTTTTTTCTTTTACACGAATTTACATTATAATAGAACTAAAAAAAATTAGCATCAATGTTTTGTAACCGAACCTCATGAACTAGTGTAATTCATCCACTGCATAGAAGCTATCCTCAACTATTCTAGAAAAAATGGAGAAACAAATCATTGGATTGTATTCGATTGAACTAACAATCGAAATACCAGACAGCTTCTTGTACTGGGACCTACAATTAGTTAGCTTTGTTAAAATAGGAAAAGAGCAAATCTAAAACAAAATCAAATTAGGGCAACACTTTCACTGAATAGGTGACGACCTGATGACACAATGGAGAAATCAACAAACTTCTTCCTTTTACCCAACAGATGGAAGATGAAACCGGTGGATGTTGCAATGGAAAATTGACAGAAGGAATGGGCAAATTTTCCTTTCTGTTTTTTTTGGAGGTAAGAACAAAAAGGGGAAACGATTAAATTTGGGAAATCGTAAAAAAAAAAAAAAGACGATAACAAAAAAAGTTGGGCGAGCCCTTGTATTGTGAGCATTGCTACAGAAATATCTTTTTAATTCAACCCCATTGACTGCACATGGCTCTTAATGACCTGATTCAATTTGCAAATTCGAAACTGGAATTCGTTACGGTTTTATTTGAACAAAAAAAAAGGACTTAATTAAAAATTTAGTAGTTACATTGGTTATGAGCAAAGATTATTTTGCTAATTCTAAATAAGCAATAATTAGAAGTTATTTATTATAGAACGTAAATTATTATTTATTATTAGTTATAAATCATTAATTAGAACAAATTAATTATTAATTAATGAACATGTTAATAATTATTAAAAAATAACATTAAAGTATATCTCAGAAAAATAATACAAACATCTCTTGTAAATCTATTGGAATTCTGCTGCAAAATAGCTTCGATAATTGTTCGTCGATATTCTACCTAGATTTATAGCGGAAAATAGCGGTAAAAAATTTATGTCGGTAATTTGACGCAATTTGCAACGACTTAGTTAGGGACGACAGAAGACGACGGTAATCAATAATAGAAAAAAGTTGAAAAAACAAAAACACTCCCTTGTAGATCACATGGAATTCCATCGAAAATTAGCAATGGAAATTTCCGCTTATAAATATATGACGCTAAATCAACGTTTTCTTGAAGTGATGTGTGCAAGTATATATATATGTGTATATATATATATTTTAACAACCCGGATTTTCAGAATTAATTTAAATTTTTTATTTTAGCTATTTTAATGAATTTTGAATATTTAAAATAATTTATTTTAAATAATAATGACTAAAAATTTATTTTAAATCGAACTTAGAACGAATAAATTTATTTTAATTATAAACGAATAAATAAATTTAAAATCAATTTAAATCGAACTTAGAATGAATTTGAAAAGTTAATTAACTGCTTGATTGCTGATTGTGATGTTTGATTATTAGTCTAACTAACAAAAATATTTGAATAATTATTAATTTAAACCAATATGACAATGAATAGTAAATTTAGCCAATCAAGTCAAATATTGAATTGGATTGAAAATTGATTGGAATTGCGTACATGTGCATATATATGTGTGAACAGCTCATAGCAAGGAAGCTAAGAAGAGGAATAAAATTGTATGCCCGACAAATAGGTACATGTTTGCTAATTTATTGGGTTTTTGATGATTTTATGAGCCACTTGGCTTTTTCTTTTTCTTTTGGATTGGTGAGGGCCCAGTGAGGCTAGTTGCGCTTTTAAAGGTCTCCCCGTACAAAGGAGGTTATAGGGAAATTTTTCGAAAATTTAGGATGTTAGCCAAATTTTTGAAAAATTTGAAAATTCTTAGAAACTGAAAATGTAACAACCCGTATTTTGAATAACATGTTATAACATTAATCAAGGCAGAATTAAATGTTAAAATCTGAATCAAGGGAAATGGGCTGTGCCATTGCGTTCATCTCGGAAAAATACGCGAAATAGAGTCTGAATTTTCGAAAATTGGAGTCCGTACGACCCAATTATGGCCCGTCGAAATTTTCAGAAAATTTCAAGTTCAAAAACAGTTCAAATTTCAAATCTGGAGCCAAACAGACTGGGCGGGAAAGTTTCCCGCCCAGCCCCCAAGTCGACTTGGGAGTCGACACACTCCAGGTGGTGTCGACTGCCCATTCGACACCCCTGTCGACCTGGGTGGTCGGGCCAGTTTGGCCTGGTGCACCTGCTATCACCTTTGAGTCATGTTTCTGGCCCTGTGACGAATTCTGATGGCTAGGATATAAACTAGGGTTAATCCTATGGCCTAAACTAACCTAAACTTCTATAAAAAGACCCTAAGACCTAGCCTAAACCCACACAAATCAATCCTACAACGAAGTTATGCCAAAATGCTTCCTAATCATGGCCTCCACCTTCATATCATAGCCTCCACCTTCATTCCTATGAGCTTGAGCATTCAAAGCTAGATCCAAGGAAAAAGTGCAACCTTTCTTCATAAAAACAAGGAGCTTCTTCTTATTCTCAAGGCTTTGTGTGGAGCTTACTATTTGGAGACTTCTAGTGTTGCTACATCATTCCTAGAGCTTCTACAACGTCTCTATCTTGTTCTATCTTGTTCTAGTCTTCATAGTCACGCTTTGTAAGCCCTATTCTACTCTTAGATCTAAACTATGAACTTAATATGACATGTAGCAAGTTGAAATGAGACTTTTGTGTTATGCTTGCCTTGGATTTCATGCATAGATTCATTCATGACCCTTTTGATCTATGTTTGTGGACCTAATGTTTACCTATCATGAATCTAGTACCATTTATGTTGACTTTTGGGTGGAAAGCTATTAGCTTTATGTGGTGATTGTGCATAAATGCAACATAGAACCCCTCATCACCTTGATATTAACTTGCCATTATGGACCTATATGCTAATCAAAAGTTTATCACCCTATTTTGCTAAGTTTAATGCCATACATGTGTAGATTGGAGTTGGACCTAAGTGCAATATTTGCCTTGAACCTATCATTGTATGCATAGATCTATTCATGCCTCTCTTGATCTATGATTGTGGATCTATCATGAACCTTGTACCTTACATGTTTACTTTTGGGGAAAATGCTATGAAATGGATAATGGCTTATGCATGATTAACAAACTTTAACCCCTCATGTCCCTTAACATGCATATGATAACGTTGAACCTATTTGCTATGCACAAGTTAGGATTGTCACCCTTTATACTATTGTCATGTTTGAGGCCAAATCACCTTTATGCTATCATACATGTTTTGAGGCCAATATGCTATAAGCAAGTTATGATGAACACCTTTACCTCATATATCACTATGATTAACTTGTGATAGACTTTGCCATCTTATGCCCACCTTGTCATATTCTTATGTTCCCCTTTTTGATCTATTTGTGTTGATGCGAACTTACGTGCGATGGGATTACGTTATGGGTAAACTTAAATGACATGAAACATGACTTGAAAATATGACATGTGATTATGCTTGAAAACATGAACGTGGACATGTCATGTAGAAAACATGAAAGTGGTCAACTCGAGGTTGGGTTGAGTTTGTAGCATAAATCTACCGGGAACCGACCGGCTTAACTAGTGGTTACAAACAATAGGACCCAATGTGAGTAGTTGGTCATATCGCACTTAAAACCCGAGGTTAGACTAGGTTGTGGTGTAAAGCTACCCGGACCCGCCCGGCTTAACTAGTAACCACAACAAAGTCTAATGTGAGAGGTTGGGGTGCATTAAGTTAATTAATGCCACATGGTAGGTTTAAGTCATGGACTACTTGAATACTTAACCAATTAAACACGATGGATTGGTAGGGTTAAGTCATGGACTACTTGAATACTTAACCAATTAAACACGATGTGTTGATAGGGTTAAGTCATGAACTGCTTGGATACACTTGACCAACTCAATACATGGTTAGGATAGGGTTAACCACACTTAACCCATTTGAAATCCTAGTTACGTGGTCCTTTTCAGCAGTAACCTATAGTATCATGGATACCCTAGGACTAGGCTAGGGTGGGGCACGATTACTGGGCTGATTGTAAGAGACCAAAAGAGACGGCTGAATGGTACACCAGTTAAGTTCAGGCGGACCATGGTCGTGCACATTAAGTCCGGAGTTGAACATGGGCACCGGTAGGTTTAGACTGTGTGTGCTTGTTTTGTGTCTGTGGTTTACACCCTAGGACTGGATACACCCTAGGGTGGACCTTGCACAGTTAACTACATTCCATGATTAAGCCGTATGACACCGACACATGACGAGTTAGGCTTTTAGGGAGCCGATCGACTAGACCGTGTAGTTGGACCTTGATTTAGGTCATCTCATGATGTTGGGCCATCTTTGGGCCAAGGGATCATTTCTTGTTTAAACTTGACATGGATTAGAATACTAGTACACTTGGTGCAACTTAACCTTGTACATGCGATGCCACTCTTGTTAACTTTTCACCATGCCAGTTATCATCCTATGTTTCATCTCTGTTTTACATGTCCAGTTAACTTTTTTAGTTTTTATACTAATAGTAGGTAGGACTTACCAGTCTTTTTGACTGATCTGTTTTCCTTTCGCCTCTTTTCTTCCGTTCCCCCCCCCCCCCCCCCGGGTTCTCAGGGTGGGAACACTAGCACCTAGCTTGGATCTTTGGCTTGCTTCTATGATAGCTCATGTACGGTTTGGACTTGAGCTTTGCTATGGCGTCACTACTATTATCTTTGGGGAATACTTTACTTATGTTATTTTTCAGTTTATGTTTTTCTAGACTTTGTTTTGTTGGAAAATGATGACTAAGTACTTTGATGTAACTTGACTATGGTTTTGAAATAGTAATTTTATCCGCTGCTTTATCTACTCTGTTTACTTATATGTTCTATCTTGTGATATCTCCATGCATGTTTACCTTGACCAACAACCCTCCAAAGCCAGTGTACTTGCAAGAGTGACCCTGGCGGAGGTGGGGTGTTACATTTGGTATCGGAGCATAAGGTTTACAAGATTTGAGCAAAAGGTTTTTAAAACTTACCTTTTGAAAAACTATTTTCAAAACCGATTATAAAGAAGTATTTTCCAAGAAAAGTCTAGTTTATTTGAAAAGGCTATTCCCCAAATGCCATTAGCACTTTCCTTTGTTTCCTCGTTCTGAATCTATCTTTTCTTTTTCGTTTCTAGCATGGTCGATCTTAAACTTTCCGAGGGAATACCCATACCCGGATGGTTCCGAAGGTTTTTGGAAGGTAGGGCCAACGGCGCGGGCCCTGCAGACTTTCCTCCTCCTCCCCCTCCCGTAGCTGAGGTTCTTCCTCCTCCTCCTCAGCATCCTCAAGCGGATTTCGCGAAGATTTGCAAGGACTTTAAGGCGATGGGTGGCAAGAATTTTGTTGGGACGGAGACTTTTGTTGAGACAAGAAACTGGTTGAAGGAAACTAAATACCTTTTTGCTATCTTTGATATAGAAGACCGTAGGAAAGTTCTGTTGGCGGCATGGCTATTGAAAGAGGAAGCTGCTTATTGGTGGGTAGTCACCACCACTACTAGGCCAATTGAGACTTGGGATGGGTTTAGGAGAAGGTTTGGACTGAGGTTTCTATCATCAGCAGAAGAGAACCTTCAGATGGAGAGGTTCCTATTACTGAAGCAAGGGGACATGACCGTGAGAGAATACGTGAATAAGTTTATTCAACTTGCTCGGTTCGGTTTAGACTTGGTTAACACAGCTCAGAAGAAGGCCCTACACTTTGCTCGAGGATTGAACGAGCCATTGCACGGCTTGGCCATGTCTCATATACCCATGGGGGCGACCTTCGAGAGTTTGCTAAATATGGCCCTTCTACAAGAAGAAGATAAGAGTGGCAAGAAGGAGATCAAGGCGAATGAGTCTCGAGGCAAGAAGGTAGATTCCGGGAAAAGAGGAAAGAACAACAACAGCAAGGACAACAAGTCAAGAGAAAGGAGGAAGTGCAACTTCTGTAGGATCACTGGGCACATAGTCAAAGACTGTAGGAAGAAGAAGAGGAAGTTGGACGAATGCTTTCATTGTGGAGAGTCTGGACACTATAGCAAGGATTGCCCGAAAAAGCGAGGACAAGGGCAAACTCAGCGAGCAGGACCTTCTGGAGGACAACTGCAGGCTCTCAACGCTCTTCCAGCTCTCGATCGAGGTAGTAATTCTGTAGAAAGTCATGTTTACATTTCTGATTTCCCTGTTCGTACCATATTTGATTATGGCACATCGCATAGTTTTATTTCTGATCTTGTTAAAAGTTTGCACCTAAGTACCAGTCTAGTTGAAAATCCCGTAAGTGTTTCAAATCCAATTGGTGGTTCCGCCCATTAATCTATGATTTGTATGGATTTGAGGATTTCTATCTTGAGCGTGGAATTCATGTGTAATGCTTGTGTTCTCGGGTTTATAGGATACAGGTTGATTTTGGGCATGGATTGGTTGTCCAGTTATGGAGCCATCCTTGATTTTGAACATAGGGTTGCGAGGCTCATGACTCGCCTTGGTAATACCCTCGAAACCTCGTGTGACCTTCAGGGTTCCGTCATGATTAGTTACCTAGAATCCCTTGGCACCTTTATTGGAAATTTGTAATCCAGTCGAGTAGTGTTCGCCACTAAGGCGGATAGTCCATTTCGCTTAAGCATGGGTTATAGAAATCACCCTAGTAAGTACATTTGGCAACGTGGATTGGCATTTGTTTTCAAGAGATAGTTCTTCTGCGTGGAATACCGTATAGTATGTAAACGAGATCCAGGATTCACTAACGAATTTTGGAAAGCTTGCATGAAACCATGAGCACGCAGTTATGTTTAAGCCAAGTATTTTAGGAAAAGAATAAGGGGAAGTGGAACGAGAGACAACGGTGAAACGAGTTCTAACTCATATTTTGGAAATAAGAATTAAGAAACTACGAAATTGTGAAGTTAAAAGACGGTCAAGGCACGATAGGATTAAGCTCAAGAAAATGCGACTTAGAAGATGGAAGACTAGATACGCGCATTATATCTCTTTCTAAGAGTATATCCTTGATCCCTATTATTCTGTAGAGCTTACTCGCATGCTATCTTTTAAGTATATCCTCTCGGTCCTATTCTCAATCTTAGTTCTGTTGCAAACCCCATAAGGAGTATGACTCACCTGTTTGTGATATATAGTTGGGGTGAAGATGTCCATTAATTTGACCAAACTATTTGGGCTTTATGGGATATGGGTCATAGTTGATAGACTTACGAAGAGTGCTCACTTTGTTCCGGTGAAGAGCAAGAGGACCACATCATGGATAGCATCTGTTTATCTTCGAGAGATAGTGCGGTTGCATGGAGTTCCTTCTAGCATAGTTAGTGATCGTGACCCAATCTTCACTAGCCAGTTTTGGAATAGTTTGCAAGAAGCGATGGGTACAAGATTGAATCTAAGTACGGCCTATCACCCACAAACGGATGGTCAGACGGAAAGGGTGAATAGGGTACTAGAAGATCTGTTGAGGCTATACATTCTTGATTTTGGTGGTACTTGGGAAGACCATCTTCCTCTCGTGGAGTTTGCTTATAATAACAGCTATCAAGCAAGCATAGGGATGGCACCATTTGAAGCTTTATATGGGAGGCCGTGCAAGTCACCAACATGTTGGTGGGAGACGACGGATGAGATTATACTTGGGCCCGACATGATAAAAGGACACATCCGAGAAGGTAGAGTTAATTCGCAAGCGGATGAAAACGGCCCAAGATAGATAGAAATCCTATGCAGACAAGCGAAGGACTGACTTGGAATTTGAAGTTGGAGATATGGTCTTTGTGAAGGTTTCTCCTTTGCGTAAGGTGGTTCATTTTGGAGCAGTTGGGAAGCTAGCACCAAGGTTCATAGTACCCTTCCCTATCATAGAAAGGATTGGGAATACGGCTTATAAGGTGGAATTGCCCGAGAAGCTGGCCGGAGTGCACAACGTTTTTCAAGTCTCACATCCCCGAAAGTGCCTGTATAAGTCAGCCGAAGGGGTTGAGCCTAGCATTCTTGAAGACGTGGAGGTAGAGAAAGAGGAAACCTTGAGGAAAGCTCCGATTCGTATCTTGGGAACGGAGGTCAGGAAGCTTAGGAATCGAGAAGTCAAGCTAGTCAAGATTTGGTGGAATGAAGCCGAAGAAGACGCAACTTGGGAAACCGAGGAGAAGATGTGTGGGCTTTATCCACTCCTTTTTTAGGGTACTTTCTCGATCTCTCTTAGCATATCTTTATTTTGCTATCCATGTTTATCTTGTTATCTCGTTAACCTTGTCATGAGAACCTTAGGTAGAAACCCTTTGGATGAAACACGTATTTGAAACATGTTATGCTTGATGTTTGCAAGTGGTTGCAAGTGGATACTCGTGGATGCATGATACACATTAGGCACTAAGATCGGCTCATACACTTTCATATTGCATATGCATGAGTGCTTATACTTATTCATGGCTGAAACTTGTTATGCTATCACGTGGATGTTGCATATGGATGAATGTTATGTGCACTCATGTAGAGATTATAAATTATGTTAGGAATTTGCATACATATGGTCTCATTTCAGTAACATACTTTGCATTAAGGAGGTTTACTGAATCAGTAACCACCTGATTTTCGCATTAGATAAGTACATATGCACACACCTTTGCATTTGTTCATACAGCATTTAGAATCTGTTAAGGACAATGACTGCTTGTGGATGATGTTTTGAGTAGATGGATGATGGATGGTAGGATACGTTCTTCCTAACTTGAAGATTTCGGGGACGAAATCTTTTAAGGTGAGGAGAATGTAACAACCCGTATTCTGAATAACATGTTATAACATTAATTAAGGCAGAATTGAATGATAAATCTGAATCAAGGGAAGCGGGCTGTGCCATTGCGTTCATCTCGGAAAAATACGCGAAATAGAGTCGAAATTTTCGAAAATCGGAGTCCGTATGACCCAGTTGAGGCCCGTCGAAGTTTTCAAAAAATTTCAAGTTCAAAAACAGTTCAAATTTCAAATCTGGAGCCAAACAGGCTGGGCGGGAAAGTTTCCCGCCCAGCCCCCAAGTCGACTGGGGAGTCGACTTGGGAGTCAATACACCCGAGGTGGTGTCGACTGCCCAGTCGACACCCCTGTCGACCTGGGTGGTCGGGTCAGTTTGGCCTGGTGCACCTGCTATCACCTTTGAGTAATGTTTTTGGCCCTGTGACGAATTCTGATGGCTAGGATCTAAACTAGGGTTAATCCTATGGCCTAAACTAACCTAAACTTCTATAAAAAGACCCTAAGACCTAGCCTAAACCCACACAAATCAATCCTACAACGAAGTTATGCCAAAATGCTTCCTAATCATGGCCTCCACCTCCATATCATAGCCTCCACCTTCATTCCCATGAGCTTGAGCATTCAAAGCTAGATCCAAGGCAAAAGTGCAACCTTTCTTCATTAAAACAAGGAGCTTCTTCTTATTCTCAAGGCTTTGTGTGGAGCTTACTATTTGGAGACTTCTAGTGTTGCTACATCATTCCTAGAGCTTCTACAACGTCTCTATCTTGTTCTATCTTGTTCTAGTCTTCATAGCCACGCTTTGTAAGCCCTATTCTACTCTTAGATCTAAACTATGAACTTAATATGACATGTAGCAAGTTGAAATGAGACTTTTGTGTTATGCTTGCCTTGGATTTCATGCATAGATTCATTCATGACCCTTTTGATCTATGTTCGCGGACCTAATGTTTACCTATCATGAATCTAGTACCATTTATGTAGACTTTTGGGTGGAAAGCTATGAGCTTTATGCGGTGATTGTGCATAAATGCAACATAGAACCCCTCATCACCTTGATATTAACTTGCCATGATGGACCTATATGCTAATCACAAGTTTATCACCCTATTTTGCTAAGTTTAATGCCATACATGTGTAAATTGGAGTTGGACCTAAGTGCAATATTTGCCTTGAACCTATCATTGAATGCATAGATCTATTCATGCCTCTCTTGATCTAGGATTGTGGATCAATCATGAAACTTGTACCTTACATGTTGACTTTTGGGAAAAATGCTATGAAATGGATTACGGCTTATGCATGATTAACAAACCTTAACCCCTCATGTCCCTTAACATGCATATGATAACATTGAACCTATTTGCTATGCACAAGTTAGGATTGTCTCCCTTTATACTATTGTCATGTTTGAGGCCAAATCACCTTTATGCTATCATACATGTTTTGAGGCAAATATGCTATAAGCAAGTTATGATGAACACCTTTACCTCATATATCACCATGATTAACTTGTGATAGACTTTGCCATCTTATGCCCACCTTGTCATATTCTTATGTTCCCCTTTTTGATCTATTTGTGTTGATGCGAACTTACGTGCGATGGGGTTATGTTATGGGTAAAC